>JARYHS010012519.1:224651745-224675047 GCA_031002005.1 Vandiemenella viatica | reverse complement strand
CCCGGGCCACGTGGACTCCCCCAGCCAGTCCTACCAACTGACAGACATTCGACGTTTTCCATCAGATGACACTGAGATCCTCGGGTTATATTAGAGTTTCTACCACTTCTTTGCCTATCAACTGGAATAAACATAGTAATGAGATAGCATTCACTCGACGATTATGTTGCGAACGTTACTATAGCAGTAACCTCAGAATGACATTTTGCGTTTGGATGCATAATATTGTTAGAAGCCAGATCCTCCACATAAAGTTATAATATTAAAAAGGATTTTCTAGCAGCTCAGCGAGAAGATAAACGACGGACTGGTGTGAAAAGAAGATAAGGAAAAACTATCTCCAAATTCTTAAGGCTATAGTTGATAAGTACACTCAGTCTTATGGTGGTAATGGTACAGTTCGCATTAATCATCCTTTTTTTTTTTTTTTTTTTAACAGTTTAACGTCCCTTTTTAACAACGTGGTCTTTAGAGACGGGAAAGGATGGGGGCAAGGAATGGGAAGGAATTCGGCCATGGCCTTTTTAAAGGAAGCATCCCGGCATTCACCTGGAGTGATTTGGGGAAACCATGGAAAACCTAAATCTGGATGCCCGGACGGGGATTCGAACCGCCGTCCTCCCGAATGCGAGGCCAGAACGCTATCCGTTACACCACCACGCTCGGTTTAATCATCCTACTTGTTCTGATATGCTTCATAATGTTTGTCAAATATCTGTCGATTATAGTGTAACACTTGATTCGCCATAAAAGCGTTGTCCACCCGAATGAATGTATTTGGACTCGTGGAGAAGCATGGAAATAACAAATCCTACAGATGGTACAAATGATATATTACCAAAAATTACTCACAGATATGGAAGAAAGTTTAAGTTCACAATTTTAAAAAAAATTTAAAAAATACCTTAATAAATAATTTGGTTTTCATGCAAGTAATTGGCTATGAAAAATCAAAAAATTAAATTTAAAACATGAGATTTAATTTAATGACCAAATTAGGAGTTATAAATTTACAACAAAAAAAGAAGTATCAAAATGGTAGAAATTTACTCTGAAATAACAATATAAAACGAAATATAGGTAAAAGTAAGAGGTTTAGTGAATTTACAGACAGATCCAAAGGCCAAAAATTGTAGCATGTTTTATAATGCAATGAAAATAATTTACAAAATAAATTTACGATTATTTCATTCCTTTTCTCTATTCCGGCCACTTTGGCATTCGCACAAAGGATATTTTTAATTATGAATACGAAATGGTGATAGAAATGGAAGACAGAAGCAGAGCAAGAATCTCATTAGTAAAAAATGAGATTTTTATCTACATTAATTTAAAAATTGAATGCGATAAAGCATTTTACTGTACACAGGAAATTGCTGAGAGATGCAAGAAGGACAAAAAAGTATAGTCTTTTATAACAATAAATAAGTAAAAAACATAAAAAACTTGCAGTTCTTGTCCTCTTTTCTCTTTCTATAAAATACTATTTTTAAGTGTACTTCATTTTTATAGCTTATAGTAAAAATCCTAGAATCAATCGGAAAAATGTTGTCAACCCTAGAGGTAGGTATCAAGGGACGAGGCGATAGCAATTGGTGGGGTTGATCAATAATATGCGGAAGCCTGCACTCAACATATTAGGTCTACCTAAGTTAGTGGCCTGTAGAATTATATTTGGATTCTAATGGTCCTAGTGTTAAAAAAGTTATAGAAACGCTGATCTAAAGGATACTAACTGTATTCCAATGTCTGTCAATCCGAGTGGTGTAAAAATTGTGTAATTCACGTATTTATTTATTTGTCTATCACCCATTAATTATTCATTTTATTTATACAACTTAGCCCAGCGCCTAGAATCTAATCTGGGACCTTACTTCCATTATTGTTGCATGAAAATATATTTATATCTTATGTATTTAACGTACAATGAATGCATGATAATTTGATTCGTGTTACAATGTCTCTACTACTTCTACTGTTTACAAACAGAGTGGGTGCCACCACCACCACTACTATATCTACTACTACTACTACTAACATTACTATTAGCTTATAATACCACTATCACTGCTATTGCCACCGCCAATTTCACAACCGCACTTCGGTTCCACTAACGTTCATTTTTTTGTAGAATGCGCTTTACTGGTAGAGTCCCCCAGAAACGGCATCGAAGTCAGCCGCCCAGCCCATCAAGAGTTGACCTCCTGGAATACCAAGACGGCCCCAGCTGTCGCTCAGAAGACGGCCTCTCCGGAGTTCCTCCGACGATTGATGTTACTCATTGCCGCAGGATATCTTCCGTCAATCCGTGTTATGAAAATCAGATTTCCAGCTTCATTGTTCTGTCTGTAGCTGGTATCTTCAATCATTATCTGATGAGACCTCTTGGATACACGAGAACTGGTCATCATGTACTTCTAATGGTGTGAAGCATAGTAATCACGTACTGGAGAACCCTTCTTTTGCCGGAAGAAACCAATTATAATGTTTCTTTCACACCAGACGCGTCCAGTCGCGTCAAGGCGTCCAGTTGAGTCAACAGGAAAATCCAGTATACCTACTCCCCTTTGTTCATTCACACAGGTAGCGGCTCAGTCGAGTCTGGCTTAAGCCAGTCCCGTCGAGTGGAGGGGAAACGCAACCTGTCTTGATTCTGGTGCGTCCAGTCCAGTCTCATTGTTACCAACTTGGTGCAAAGTGCGAGTTTTCTGGTTTGTTTTTTTTTTTCGGTCTTATTTTTCCTAACCCTCGGAAAATGATGTTGAGAAATTAATCGAACTGGTTAGAGCACGAAAGGAGATTTATGATATTAAGCATCCGAATCACCACAACAGGGATTTAATTGCTCCCATTTGGAAGGAAATTGAAAATCAGTTGATGCTTTGGTTGTATAGCTTTCCGATAATTAGTGTTCCTCTTAACAATTTCCTCCCGAACCAAGTCGTTGAGTTTCACAAAACTTTCATATTTCATTCGAAAATAATTGTACAATTTTAACTGATCGTTCATCAAGTCCGGAAACAAATGAAAAACGGGCCATACATACCTCTTCTTGAATTGATTGGATGGACCCACAATCGACACCTTGATTTTTTTTTTTTTTCTGATGACTTAAACTAAACTTAACTTAGTCCACAACCCGAAGATTGGTTGGATCCTCCCGAAGGAGGCATACTAACCCATTGTGTCAGAGGTAGGACGGCCAGTTCCTTTCCTCTGGGACCTACAGTTTAACGGGAAATCAGAACCACGGAGCGTCCTGGCATAGCTCATATGATCAAACACAACTCTCAAAATTCCTGCGCCTGCCGGGATTCGAACCCGGGACCGGAGCAGCGAAGGTTTTGAAAGCAAGCGCCTTAACCACTGAGCTACCAGAAAACACACACACGTATTTTTGCTACAACTGACTGACATCTATCGACTGGACTGGACCGGACGGGATTGGTGCGAAACAACAGGACTTGACTGGATACGCTTACACCTGACGGACCTAGACGTGACTGGATTGACTTGTAGAGATTGGCTTTGTTGCGAAACCAGCCTTAAGTGTTGCCATCTGTTTGCGATTCGAGAAACTTTAGTTTGTTTTATAGGTGTAGGCAGAGACAGGGGAACGACCCATCATTCGCCCAGGCGATTGAAGGAAACCGCCTAACAATGGCGTTTAATACAGACGGCACGCGGGGACAAAACCTGTTGCTTTGTGCCTCCGTGAGCCACTGTGGTGGTGCCATAACTCGTGCAGCCACACCGACAGGTACTACAACGTCTGTGGGAACGTGCAGGTGCTGGCGTATTATCCCACACGGTAGAAATGACCTGGCCACAAGTCACCAAGGACAGTGCCTCCAAATGTGACAAAACTTTCAAAATGAATACTTCTTCTTCTTCTTCCTATCCAGTATTAGGCCTGGTGGCCTGTTACGATCTAAGTCCATCTTCTTGTTGGTCTTCCTACATCTCTCCTGCCTCTGGGATGGTATTTGAGAATTTTTTTGTGGGATTCGGTCCGTCTTCATCCTCAGTACATGGTCTGTCTAAGATGTTCTGTAGGTTTGCACAGTTTGGAGAATTGGTTTTACTTTAAGTTCTTTAAAGATATCATCAGATCTCTTTCTGTCCTGTAATGCGTATCCAGCTGCTCTCCTCATAAATCGCATCTCAGCCGCCGTTAGTCTCCGCTCATCACCTTTGCGTAGTGTCCAGGCCTCGCTGCCGTACAGTAGTGTAGGTTTAGCCAGGGTGTTATATAGCCTGATTCTTGTGTGCCGTTGAACAAGAGATGGTCTGAAGGTGTTATATATTATTCATGTAATTTTCATGAAATTTTTTGTTGTGTATCGGTTTCTAGGGTGTAGCTGAGGTTATAACCTAGGTATTTAAATTCTGCTACTTGTTTTATGGGCGTGTTGTCTACTGACATTTTGGTTCTTTTGTGGGTTTTTTTCTGACAAAGACCATAATTTTGTTTTATTGGGGGAAATCTCCATGCTTTAATCTTTTGCTGTCTTATGGAGGTTATATACCAATCTCTGCAGGTCATCTTCTGATTCAGCAAAATGCACTTGGTCACCTGCAAACAGTATTGTGTCCTGGTTGGTGTGTCTGTCTATTTTCATTCTGCCGTGGGGTTTCTGTCACCAGTCACTAATGATTTTGTTTATATATATGCCGAAGAGAAGGATGTAGAAAACAGAATTCGTGCAGCACACATAGCCTTTGGGCGACTTACTTGGCGAGTGTTTCTAAAAAAAGATCTTAATTTAACCACCAAGCTGATAGTCTACCAAGCTGTAGTTGTCTCCACGTTGCTGTATGGGTGTGTGACATGGACACTCTATCGACGAGATATTAAGAAAATGGAGCGATTGCACCAGCTAAAACTTCGCTCTATAATGAACATTAAATGGGACGACTATGCGTCCAACATTAGAGTCTTGGAAAGAGCTCAAATGTATAGCATTGAAGCCCTCATCATCAGCCACCAACTTAGATGGGTTGGACACGTTCAACGTATGAGCAACAGTAGACTCCCTCGCCAACTTTTATACGGTGAGCTCAGCACTGGCAGCAGACCTCGCGGTGCCCCTAAGAAACGCTACAAAGACCAGTTCAAGAAGACCTTGAAGAAAACTAATATAGACCTTAACACCTGGGACAGCCTCACAAAAGACCGCGTTCTATGGCGCAAAACTACCTCCACAGCAGTGGCGCGTTTCGAAGAAGAGCAGCGAAGTCTGGCAGCTGAATCCCGATTAAGGCGGAAACCCCGACAAACCCTACTGCGCCAGCCACCCACAATTGGGTGCAGTGTGTGCGGACGACTGTTCTATGCAAGAATCGGCCTGACCAGCCACCAACGCACACACAAATAAACACGCAAGAGAGCAACATAAACTCGGAAACGAGTATGGCCGACGACGACGACGATGCCGAATAGAAGTGGCGATAGGCAACACCCTTATCTCACTCCTCGATTAATGGGTTTCCATTCCGACAGCTGTTGTCCGCTTCTGACTGCGTTTACATTGTGGCTGTAGATGTTTTGAATTGCTTTTATGATCTGTGGTGGGGTGTTACTTTCCGCCACAATTAGCCAATGTTTACTTCTATCGATTGTATCGAAAGCTGTTTTGAAATCAATAAATGCCAGGGGTGTTTCCAGATTAAACTCTTTCCTTTTCTCAATTAGACAGTAACTTAAATGTACAACCTTTAAGCGTCTTTCATTGCCCCTCCCTTGCTGACGCTGTAATCAACAAATTAAGCCTTACTCATTCTTTAATATAACACCTAGTTATAATTGTGCACGTTAGAAGTATATCTTCCAAGATTCCCAAGCAACACACCACATCAATTTTTTTTTTTCCATCTAACTAATGGTACAGAGCGTGGTGGGTGAGCAGTAACGCTCTGGTATCCCGTTAGGGAAGATGCCTGTTTGAATCCCCGTCCGGCCTTCCAGATTTGGGTTTTTCGTGGTTTCCCCAAAACACTCCAGGAGAATGCCGGGATGGTTTCTTCAAAAGTTCATGATCAAATTCCTTCCCCTTCCTTTCCTCAGTCCTATCACGCCTCTAATTACCTTCTCGAAAACTATAAAAGTATTTTCCTTTTGATTATGTTTTAAATCTAGTCAACGTTGATGTCATTAGAGCCGGGAACAAGTTCGCTCGCAGAGAACCACAAGGAATTCATTGACGGTCTCCCGAAGGAAATCTAATCGTCAAACGGCATTGTTGGCCAGGAGATTTTGAAGAA
The DNA here is from genome assembly GCA_031002005.1 of Vandiemenella viatica. Taxonomy (NCBI): domain Eukaryota; kingdom Metazoa; phylum Arthropoda; class Insecta; order Orthoptera; family Morabidae; genus Vandiemenella; species Vandiemenella viatica. The sequence goes on along the minus strand of JARYHS010012519.1, from coordinate 224,668,783 downwards.
TTCTTCGGCCGCCACGTGACAAAGTTTTCGATTCGCCACACAATGCTTCTCTTGTCGTTGCTTACTAACCTAACCTGGTAGTGCTACCGGGTGTAGTGGACCTTCAGTCTAACGTAGCATCCTAGTAGGGAAACATTCGACCATACTTCACACTACATAGAAATTTGTGCCAGAGAGGTATTGGATTAAATGCCATTGAAAATCCAAGCCGATGCCGGCATTTGAACCAGAGATCTTCTTATCTCCATTCGGAGGCCTTATCCACTTAGCCGTTCGACCTGTTTCTGTTAGAGGAATCATCCTCCAGTTCATACCGAATAATTTGAAGATATCATCATGTAACACCGAAATCAATGTATTGCTGGAAAGGTGATGACAGAAACCTTGTTAATAAATTCCCACAATCAATTAAACTGGACATTTTAAAATCGTACAAGCCTAATAACAATTCAAAAAAATTTAAAACTCGTTAAAATAGTTCAAAACTTACGAAATCATTAATTTTCAGTGAGTGAGATGTAAAACAGTTAATTTCAATGCAGAAATAACAAATACGATCCCTCAACTTTACCGTATAATCCTTTCAGTGTATAAAATAAATGATGATTGTACACTAAAACTGTTTGGGAAAACAGTAAATATTCCGTGGATACAGTTTGGTTCTATTTGTTTAGTAAATTATATTAGAAGTAGCTGGAAACACCTGGGTTAATGATTGCTGGTGTAAATTATGACTGTTGATAATATATCGAAATATCGACATTATTTTTTGAAAATATCGATATTTATGAGTGATATTTTTAGGGCGATATATCGATATTTCGATACTGAAATCTCGATATTGGCGTCGATATTTAAAAAAATAAGTTATCATTTTTAGTTTGCTCTGAATGACGCTATATTTCTGTTACACATAGAGATCAGCAAGCTTAAGTAAATCTTACTACGTTTCTATCATTAATTTGGAAGTTATAGGTACCAAGTCTACTCAGATGATAACAGTGTAGGTGAGGCATCGCTCGCCCAGCACGAATAGAACGCGAGCCCATTGTTTGAAATGAGCGTGCGCATTGTCCAGGGAACTCCAACTTGAAATTAGTGTTTTATCAGGAATAGTGGGAGTGTAAATAACAAATAGCTGCTAATTAGAGAGCAATAAAAGTAAGACAACTCAGAATAAGTGTCAACATACAATACTAAATGAAATACCACAAAAGAATTATGAAAAAAATTATGTAACTTGTCCAGAATGTATGCTACCTAAATAAATGCCTCAACCTTATCTTTACGCAAGATTTGTCTCGAACCAATTTCGAGTTTTATAACTTTTATTAATTTTTATAAAAATAATGACACGCATAATAGTCAATAGATATTAAAAAAATCTATATTCATCACCAAGAGAAATAATACAAAAGTGAAAATTTGGCTCAGAACAAAATCACACATCAATTTATCAATGGACAGCATTATTTTTACAAGGTTTGATTTTAAGAAATTGCATTTATAAAAGTATCGATATATCGACAGCCGATATTGATACTTTTTAAAATATCGACATATGGAAAATCCGATTTTTTTAAAAAAAATATCAACAGCCCTAGTGTAAATAATTATCTGAAAGTTGATTAAAAAGTGAAGATATGTACTCAAATCATTACAAAGTAACATAAATGCTCTAAGTAAGACCCTCATCAGAAACCATTAGACAGTAGGGCGGCATTATTAAATATTTAAAAACTAAAAGCGACTGCGAGTTTGGCTCCATATAACGCTTCGCACAGGCCCGTGTTTGCTGTGTCATATGCGTATGCCGAGGTCCCCAAATATGAAAATTCTCCGTCATTCTCCGCTCAAATTGAGACGCGTTCTTCTCCGCTACAGAAAGGCAGCCCTAACTCCACTCGCTGTGAAGGAGAGAATCCGACAAACTCTGCAGTGCGGCATATGAGATTACGTGCTCTGCAGCTTTTAGTATGTTAGACTTATGACAAATAAAGCGAATCTTTGTTCCTATACCAAGTCCCATGAAATGGAGTCAAGCAAATAACGTAACGCTTTTTCGGAACTCTTTTTACGGTCCTTTTGATAGCGAACATTGCGATTCTGCTCTACGAATCTAGTTTGAAATTTTCTACCGTTCCAAAATTCATTGTACATCAAAATATCATAATTACGTGAACATTCTATTAATTTCTAAATTTAGCCTAGAGGTTATACAACTGCTGATATCGCCAAATCACATACTTGGGAGTTTTAAATTGTTGCTTTAATTTAATTGCTATGGAGCGTATGCTCTGATGGAAAAATTCTGTACCAATCCATTTTTCCCCTCCCATATTTTAAATTCTTTCAACCTAATTTTTCTAACCAGTTTGTTTTGGCCTTTGCGAATTATAAATTCTTTCAGCGTTTTTCGTAAATTATTCAACACTTGCCTTGGTAATTTATTCCAGTTCCTGACTTTCCTGTACCTACGAAATAAATTTTTCCCACAACCTGAAATCGAATGCCAGCTTGAGGTTGCGGTAATCTTTTCCCTTCTATCCAACTACTCTTCATTATTTCACCAATATTTTGTCAAGACTCACACCGATACACGCCTTGTAACCTCGCACAACACTTTGAGCTCCCCTCCTGTCTTTCAGTGAATAAAAATCCAGCTCCTTTATCATATCAGCAACTGGTTCCGTTATGCGGTAATTTCCACACTCAAATTCGACTGTTCTACTCTGCACCCCATCAGGCGACAGGACATAATTGGTTAATATCATTCCACCTTTCTTGTTTGATTGTGACAGCGAAACCTTCATGGTGATTATATCGATTATTTATAGCTTTCAAGCTATAAATAGTCGATATTATAATCCTTTTGCAATGAATTCTTCACGGGAGTTCAGCCGGATAGTGTTGAAAAACGACAACGTTTCGACAAACGGCTCGGTTTTCTTCATCAGGTCTACTACTTCAGATGTTATTACCTGAAATCACAAACTAGACTCAGGTTATAATATCTGAAGTAGTAGACCTGATGAAGACAACCGAGCCGGTGGCCGAAACGTTGTCATTTTTCAACACTATCCGGCTGAACTCTTGTGAAGGATTCATTGCGTCAATACGCCGGGAAAGTCTCCCCTCTAATAATCCTTTTGTACCGGCAACAGTCGTGTGTTAGTGACTCGACGTGCGAAGCTACACACAGTGGTCACTTCCGTAACACTACAACTTATTGTGCTTGCATGGTAAGTATGAGGGTTGGAACATAAATAGTGGCAACACTGCTTTGGAGACACTATGCAATGGAATCTACTATTTTCGCTGATTTTTTTTTTTTTAATTTTATTATTGGCCTTTGGTCTGCGACCATTTAGCCATCTTGCAACTATAACAGTTTACATTAACTATATTACAATAACAATTTTACAATGGCAAATGGTAATAAGACCTTTATAATAACATTGCAATAAAAACATTGTAACAATAGTGCGATAACATTATAATAGCTACATTACAAAGGTAACTTTACAGGACATCATTGAGGTAACAAATTTCTTATACATTACATTTTATGGGCTTTAGATCTTTATGTTTGTGTCTTGCAAAAAGCGGATGATTGCATTGTAGACCTGTATATTTTTTGATTGTAGAATGGTAATTAGGTTCGCTGGGAAACTAACGGATAGCTGTTGTAATTGTTTGTATAGTCGCTTACGTTGAGCTTGGTATTGCGAACATGAAAGTATGATGTGGTTAAGATCTGAGGTCTCTTGATCAAAAGTGCATGTCGGGGAGTTAATTATTCGGAGGCGGCATAAATGTTGTGGATAGCACCCGTGTCCTAATCTCATTCTAATGATTGTTGTTATGTGTCTTCTTGCTATATTGAAATTTTTAAACCACGGTGTCCTTGGTATTGTTGGTTGAACTGCTGCATAATGTTTCCCTTTTAGTAGCTGTGTCTGGGCCCAGTCTTCATTCCACTTACAGTATGCCTTCCTGGTAACGAGTTGTATAAAATCGGTCCAAGGTAACTGAATGCCTAAGAAGTTCCCCTCATTAATACTCTGTTTCGCCAGCTGATCGACGGCTTCGTTGTACAGTATTCCTGTGTGACCTTTGATCCAAAGGAAATGGACTTGTATACTTGTTGAATATGCTTCTGAGATGAGTTTGATAATTTCATATAGGTACTGGTGCATCTTCGTATTGCGTACTGGGTTTTGTAGTTTTTGGAGCACACTCTTGGCGTCAGTGAGTATTAGGATTCTAGCAAATTGTTTGTCTAACCCATACTTGATTGCTGCGCATATTGCTAGGGTTTCTGCTGTGAATATTGACGTCTCTGCAGGTAATGCTGTTTGTCCGTAGTCATTGGTGGAAGGACAATAATAGCCGTATCCAACTCCTTCCATGGTTTTAGATCCATCAGTATATATGTGGGTGTAATTAGGCCAGGTTACTTTTAGGAAGTGTGAAAGTGCTGTATTAATGTTTTTATTCCGGATGATATATTCTGGCAAGTAGTATATATGAAGTTTTATAAACATAAACTCGTATGGATTTAGGAAGCCTGGGATGATGCGGCTTTTTAGTATCAGTGGTCTGATCTTTTCATATTCCTTATGTCCTTCTGCTAATAGGGGCATTCTCCTCACTAAAGATGGACCATTATCTTTATTTCCACTGTACACTTGTGACAGCTTCTTTTGTACTGGATGTTCCTTTAGAGCACTTGTACGGATAAGGTATTTGCTTGTAAGGAATTCTCGGCGAAGGTGGAGGGGCATTTCTTTTGCTTCTACCAGAAGTGCGTTTGTCGGGCTTGACATCATTGTTCCTAGACATAATCTTATAGCTCTGAATTGTACTCTATCCAGTTTTTCTAGAACATATTTTGGTGCATTCCCAAATAAAATACTTCCATAGTCTAGTACTGGGCGTATTAGGGAGCGATATAAGGTCAGTAAAGTTGTGGGATCTGCTCCCCACCACGTTCGAGTGATAGATCGCATTATGTTTAGTGCTTTCCCCACTTTCATTAGAATGTAATTTATGTGACGGCTCCATGTTAATTTGCTGTCCAAATAAAGACCGAGTATTTTGGCTGAAGCTTCAATGTGGAAGGTATACGGTCCCAGGCGAATGACTGGTTCCTCGGGAGCATACCGTTTCTTTGTGAATAACACCACTGACGATTTGGCTAGTGAGAGCTTAAGTCCGTGTTCGGATATCCAGTTGGATAACGCTGTTGCCGCCTCATTTAACCAACGAAACGTTAATTGCAGCGAATGCGACATGGTGTAAATGCATATATCGTCGGCATATTGCACTATTTTAATGTGAATGCCAAAGATTTTTTCAAGATAAGCGGTGTATATGGCGTATAACAGCGGGCTGAGAATAGATCCTTGAGGTATTCCTTTAGTTTGTTTCCTAGGCCCGAAAAGGGTATTATCTTGTTTTCGTATAAATATCGTGCGTTGACGGAGCATGTTGTAGATACTTTGACAGTATAATGTGGGAATTCCCAATTCCTGCAGCTTTTTGAGCAGTATTGTTGGGGTTACACTATCGTACGCACCTGATATATCTAGGAATATAGCTGTTAAATATCCTTTTCCTGTGAAAGCCTTTTCTATGTCTGTGGTTAGTAGGGTAAGGTTATCTAATGTGCAATATCCCTTACGGAAACCAAATTGAGTCTTAGGTAGCAGATTATTGTGTTCCAGCCACCATTCTAGTCGTTGTTTTACTATGCGTTCAGACGTTTTGGCGACACAGGATGTTAGAGTTATAGGACGATATGACGTAGCCTCATTGGGGTTTTTCCCCGGCTTTAAAATAGGTACAATAATATGCGTAGTCCAATCTTCGGGAATATTTCCTGACATCGCAATTGTGTTAAAGAGCTGGAGGAGCAGTTGTTTCGCATTACATGGCAAATTTGCAATCATACTATAGTGGATTCCGTCGTACCCTGGTGCTGTATTTGTTGATTTTTTGAGGGCAATTTCTAATTCGTTTGCTTTGAAGGGTAGCAGGAAGCATGGAGGAAGCGCTCCAGTGAAAGGCTCTTGTAGTGGCGCTGGAGGCGATGCTACCGAGGGTGGAGCAATAATATCTGCAAATTCTTCGGTCCAGCAATATAGGGAGTGTGTCGGAATTTGTTTCTTTTTAAATTTGTTTATGGTTGCCCATACTTTTGATAGTGGCGTTTCTTTTGAGATTTTGGAACAGTAATTTTTCCAACTTTCCTTTTTCTGGTGTTTTAATGTCCGTTTTACAGCAGCGTCGACCTTTTTGTAACCAATAAAATTTTCCCAGGTTGGAGACTGCTTATAATATTTCAACGCCAGTTTTCGCTTTGCTATCATCCTTCCACATTCAGGGTTCCACCATGGAACTATTATTCCTCTTGGGTGATTTACAGCTTTCTTTTGCGGGATGGCGAGATGGGCAGCTTTATTGATGCAATTAATGAAAGTGTTATATTTCTCTATTTCTGGGAGAGAGCTTGGAATATCATTAGTTTCCTTTTCCATGATTTCCTTGTATCTGCTCCAATCCGCTTTATTTAAGTTCCATTTGGAGCAAGGTTTGTATGGCGGAAGGTTAGTTGGGTTTATGGCCGATATCTCTATGGGAAAATGGTTGGAACCCAATGTGCATGAAAGAACTCGCCAGCTGAACTCCGAGGAAAGTGAAGATGAACAGAGGGTAAGGTCTATAGCAGACTTACGTTGTCCTGGCAGCGGGAGTACCGTTGCCGATCCGTCGTTTAGGATAAATAGCTCTTGTTCTTCTATTAGATCCAATAGAATACTTCCTTTGGTATCTGTTATCTCGCAGCCCCATACTGTATTGTGCGCATTAAAATCGCCGCAGATTATTAGCGGGTGCTCCAGCTGTTGCATAAGGTTGTGCCATTCGTGCTCTGGAATGTTGTTCCTTGGTGGACAGTACAGTGAGACTATGGTAATTTCCTGGCGGTTTATCTTCACTCTGGCTGCTATTGCTTGAAAGGCTTCTATATGGGTGTGATCTATGCTGATCGCTGTATGAGGTATTGAGTTCCCGATTAGGATCGCGACACCTCCCCAGCCATCTTCGCGGTCATTGCGGTATAAGGTATATGATGGGAAGGAAATATTCCTGTCCATCTTCAGCCAAGTCTCTGATAAAGTTGCAACCGATATGTTTCGTGTACTCAGTGTTCTCACAAATGATTCTTGATTTGCAGTGAGGGAGCGTGAATTCCACTGTAATATAGTGTTCGCTATCTTCCTTAATTAAAGTTGGGTTTAAAGTTAGGAAGATTAGGCTCTACTAATGTCTCAATAGATTTTCTAATTTCATCTAATTGTAAGTCCTCAGTTCCACTGTCTTTCATGTATCTCGCCACTGTTAATATTAGATTGAAAATTTCTTCTACTATCCTGTTTTTCCCATTTACCATAAGGGTAGGGTTCACTAGGTTTTGTGCTTTAGGAGTATAGGGGTTGTGGCCAATTGGTGTTGCCGACATTTGTGTTGGATAATACCAATGTTGTCGATAGTCGTTTGTCCTACTACGTTGCTGAGTTACGCTGCGTTTCTGCCTGTTCACCGTTATCCCACGGTTGTTGTTGTGTATCGCAGTGACCGCGATGTTCTGTGTTGGATGAGGTGGTTGCTCTCTGTTATTTGACAGTATTTCGGTCGGACCTTCCTGTATCTCTTCCTGGAATGCTTTTGCAGAATTGTGATTTAGAGAGTGGCTATGTTGTTGATCTACGTTTTCGTCTACTGGCGTATTCCTTTTATACAGTGGTGGGAATTCCATTCTACTTTGTAGTAATGGTATATAGGGTGGCTGTCGGGGATGACTGGGGGAAACTTTCGATACACAGTTTGCATAAGACATTTTCTTTAGTTGGCCTTCGGCTTCTTTAAGGGACATGTTGTGAAATGTAGCCATTTCGTGTACCTTTCTTCTAAATAAATATTCTGGGCAGGTCCGATCTGTGGTCTCGTGTTGTCCCTTACAGTTAACACATACTATTTCATTGGATTCACACTGTTGCACGGAATGTGGACCTCCACATCTACCGCAGCGTTGCCCGCTTCTACACTGGGTACTTATGTAGCAGCACAGCACCAATTACTGCCTTTTCTTAGAGGGCAGGTGGAGGTGGAGGATATTGTCCGTAGACATTGCCTCCAAAAGTATATGGGTGGTGCAAATCTTCACTGTTGGGGTGGCTTCACGGTGGTGTCAATTATTTGATTAAATTTAGTGGTCTCTTGTGACGATCAATTGTTGTATCATAGCGACCGATGTTGTGGACTTCAGGGTTTTTGCTTCCATGAGTACTTTTGTAAAAAATTTCGGCTAGTTGTTTGAACCTGTCGTGAAGATATGGAACTCCAGTGGCTTCATGGAGTGCATAGGTTGGAAAACTGTTTGGAAGATGTAGAGCTCTCTTCAGTGCCCTGTTTTGTATTGTTTGTAATCTGAGTATATGACTGTCGGCAGCGTATGCCCACACTGGACAGGCGTACTCAATAATTGGTCTTACAAGAGTGGTGTATATCTTAATGCCAGTACTTGGGGCTAGATTATTGTTTTTGTTAAGCAGCGAGTATAGGCTGTGAAGCCTCAAGCTTGCTTTCCTGCGGATATCATTAATATGGGCTTGCCAGGTGAGTCTCCTGTCTAGCAACACTCCTAGATAGCGTGCAGTAGCTGACCAGGGTATATCGTTACCATGAAGGTGAAGAACAGGGTCCGGTTGCCGTTGCCGACGGGGCCCAAGTCTTTTGCTGATGATTATTGCCTGTGTCTTTGCTGGGTTAATATCAATTCTCCATCTCCGGGCCCAGCTCTCCGTTACCTGGAGGACTTCCTGAAGACGGCGAATGGCTAAAATTTTGCTGCGGCTGGCTGCGAGGTAAGCGGTATCGTCAGCGTATGTTGCGACCAAAACACCATTGGATGTGGGGACATCAGCAGTATATAATGAGTATAAAGTCGGGCCCAGAACTGAGCCTTGGGGAACACCGGCTTTCACTATTCTTACACTTGAGAAGGCTCTGTCGACTCGAACACTGAAAGTGCGATCTGTCAAATATGATCTTATTAATTTCACGTATGGTCCCGGGATACCCTTCTCATATAGCTTAAGTAGGAGGCCCGAGTGCCATACGGAATCAAATGCGCGTGAAATGTCAAGCATCACCATGGCACAGTATTGTTTGTGATTGAATGCTTTTGTAACAGCTTCTGGGTACTTATGTGATTGAATCTTAAGCATTTATAACATTGTTTGACCGCTGGGACGTATGGGCTTACTTCACATCTCGTGCCGTATAGGTATACGTATTGCGGTATTTTTTGACTATCAAATGTTAATATGCATGTCTGTAATTTCACAATTGATAATGAGTCGTTTCGTACAACGCGCTTTGTTATTCTTTTAACACTGGTTACTTTTACTGGGGATTCAATGTCTGCCATAATCTCTGCTTCGTTTAGAGTCATGTCTACTCCTCGGATAACACCCTGCTTTTTGACTAGAAATGTGGGGATGTATGCTTCTAGGTTTCTATTTTTAAATACTGCCGACTGAACTAACTTATTGGCTACTGAGTAGTCATCTACTTCGATTTTAATTCTATTCTTCCCTGACGGGGTAATGTTTACAACATGCCCCTTTGCTTCCGGAATGTTGGTATGCACCAGCTTTCCAATACTCATTGGGTATAGCTTGCCTAAATTACGATCTTTACTTTCGACATACAGGTCATAAGGGCCCGGATCGGAAGGCTTGAAATAATTTACTGATTTAGAAATAACTGGAGGCTTACTCGTGTCATGTGTTGATTCCGTCTGGCTGGTTGATGCTTGATGGGAGGCTGCATTGATCAGGGGAGGTGCTGTCATCTCCATATCTGCGACGGTCCGGTTGGCCTCTTCTTCTACTGCAAATCTTTTCTCTGCTGCTTCGGACGTGGATTCGCAAGCTCGCTTCCTGGGAGTTCTTGTAGCCTCATCCTCTTCCAATCTGCCATCCTCTGCGATGTCCATGACTACCGTTTCTTCCATCAGCTGATTTGTTTTAACTACAGTTGCTTCTGCTCTACCTGTCGTCTGGTGGGTGTTTATACCGGGAGTCGTCGTGGGGTCGAGCGGCGAAGTACTACACGGCCCCCCGCCCGTCTCCGGTATCTGATGTTGCTGCTGCTGCGTTTTTTGTTGATGTTGTTGTTGCTGCTGCTGTTGTTGCTGCTGTTGTTGTTGCAGATGCTGTATGTACTGCTGTTGTATGTGCTGTTGCTGGGGTTGCTGTTGTTGCTCCTTCGCTATGGTGGCTGGGGTATGTATTGGCTCCCCCATGCTGTTGGCTGCCTGAAACTGTGTTACTTCGTTGGTAGTAAGATTCACCGGTTGCGTTTGCAAGGTTACGTTACTGGAATATATTGTCTCTAAGGCTGTCTTAATTGTCTGCCCCGTGTCTAGCGGGACAGACATTTTCGGTTGCACCACTGATTTGTCTATTTGTTTTCTGTTAGGTTTCTCGTTAGATTCTAAAATATAACTGTTTCACTCCGGGATTCACACTCCTCGTAGACTCACTAGGTAAACAACTCGACTAGCAATCGCACTCGCGGGCCGCTGTTTGAGGAAGTTACTTCCTCGGCTGCTCGGGAGGAACTGTGTATTTTCGCTGATCGCACACGTTGTTGACATCCCTACCTTACCTCCGAGGAAATTGGCTCGACCGTCCCACGTCCCAGGCGTGCGCACAATCGAGGGAAACGCAGTCACTTGTGAGTGAGTGGTCTAACGTAATGGTGTCAGTATGTTATCAAAACAGGAACAACGGAGTTCGATCAAGATTGATGGAAATGCAGAAATGGATGCGTTACGACGCTGCTAAGACGCACTTGGAGCGCTATAAGCGCGAAGGAGAGGCTTTCTTATGCCGTATCGTAACACTGGATGAGACATGGGCCACATCGTACGAGCCAAAACTGAAACGCCAATCCAACGAATGGCGTCATTATGGGTCAACGCGAAAGTGGAAAGTGCGTCAAAGCCCCCGTATGATGATTCTCGTGTACGACTGTGATGGTGTTATCCTAACGCATTACGTTCCTCCACGGAGACCGTCAATGCACAGTATTACTGTTCGTTTTTGGAGCATCACCTGCAACCAGCTTTGCGAAAAAAGCGGCAACACTTTCAACAACCCACCCGTCATTTTGCAGGACAATGCGCGGGCGCAGGCTGTGGCTGCTCTGTTCGGTCGATGGGACTGGGAAGTACTGTACCACCCACCATACTCCCCGGACTTCAGTCCTTGTGACTTTGATTTGATTCCGAAGATGAAGGAACCACTTCGTTGCATTCGCTTCAGAACTGTTCCAGAGATTCGACAGGCAGTAGACCGCTCCATTCGCACCATCAACAGAACAGGCTCTGCTAACGGTATACTACGCATTCCAAACTGCTGGCAGCGGGTTCCACACAACGCTGGTGACTACTTTGAAGGACAGTAACAGGTTCAAACATGTAACGCTTTTGTATCTGTTGTGAATAAATAGTTGCCACTATTTAAGTTCCAACCCTCGTAGTTCATGACTGTAGTCCACGGCAGAAATGAACAACCAAGTAGTCTCCTGGAGCAGTATTTCCAAATGCGTCAAAACTTTCTAAATGAAGACTGAAGGCGGCAACTTGCATGTACAGTCAGCCGCTGGTGATATAGCTCCTGGCTGAAGAAGTGACAGTGATGAATGTCGACGTATTATTGGGGCTACAAGTTGACATGTATGGTAATCGCGGTGGGAGTTAAGCAAAACTGAGGGGAGGGAGGAGGAGGTCGAAGCTGCGGTGACTGGCGCATGAATATGCATCTTCCCGGCTGCGCGGTCCATGTCGACACATCTGGCGTCAGCGCTTCTTCGACGTAGTCATACGCCCGCGTGGCACGTAGGCGAACACGTCGGCCACTACCATACTCTGTTTTCCTATATCCAGGTGCTACCTGACACCAGAGATCACGGTATATACGTTTGGCGTAACAGTACAAAGCAACACGAAATGGGACTTGCACATAACTTCCGACGCAGGCAAAGCTAATTCTAAACTACGATTCATAGGTCGTGTGTTGAGAAGTTGTAATGCTCATACAAAGGAAATAGCGTAAAAAACACTAGTGCGTCCGCATTTGGGTTACTATTGTGGAATTTGAGATCCGTATCGCAAGGGATTGATTAACACGTTAGAGAAAGAACAGAAGAGAGCCGCTCGATTCGTGACCGCTAGTTACAGTCCTTACGTAAGTGTCACAGAGCTGATACGTGAGTTGGGCTGGGATTGTTTGGCGGACAGACGACGTCGTTTTCATTTAAATTTATTGGACAACTAGCACGTACCCGCAATTTCGTACTCGTGGATTAAGATTTTTTTGGCCAGAATTAAATATAGAAAGTTGTTAACGAAGGATTGGTCCCAAACAATATCGAGTAGGAATAATATGACAGGAAAGCTATCACTAAATCACTGTACCGTCGAACCTGTCTCTTGAAGAGAATCAATTTCCAACATATTTCTGTCACCATTCGATAAGGTCTCAAAATTTCGTGACTACAGCTGTTAATCATACTGGAAAAAATATCCTGTGCCCTTTATACAGATTTCCTTATAGAATTGCATCACAACGATATAGCCATTTAGTCGTCAAAACGTAACAAAAAGACAGAGACTTACTTCCGTATTTATATTAGTATTACTGTGATTCACACTCACACACTGACTGCGAACAACACCTGAGGGAACATTATAACGTAAAAAAGTGTATACCTACAACATTGCAACACTATCTACGATTTGCCTGGCATTTCACACCTAACTTTCTAATATCTACAGTTTAACATTCAATCCGAATAACCTACGGCCCAGGCCTGACTCTTACGATGAAAAACAATTTTTTAAAAACTTAGCCTCCACTGAAATTTCAACCGGAGACCACGACGTTCGTAAGCAAGCGTTTTACCACTAAGCTGCCAGTCCACTATACCGAAACACGCTACGGAGACGACCATATCCAACGTGTCTGTCATTCGCCGTATTTCGAAGTTATGAGACAACATGTGTTATTTATACAGATAATTTTTCAACCAAATGTAGACAGTATTTTTCTCCTTGTTTCAAAGGATAAGTGTGTAAAGTTTCATGGAGATCGGATGAAAACTGTGGATTTGTATGAAGAACAAACAAACAAACAAACCAAAAAACAAACAAACATACATTCATGTTTATATATAAAGATATGCGAAAATCTTTAATTTACTAGTGTAATGACATACTTCTTCTGCAAACCTATTTAACCCGCAATAACAGGAGCGATAAGATTAGTGAAATAAGATGCCGCATTGATACTTTTGTGTCACCGAGCGTGGTGGTGTAACGGTTAGCGTACTGGCCTCGCATTCGGAAGTACGGTGGTTCGAATCCCCGTCCGGGCATCCAGATTTGGGTTTTCCATGGTTTCCCAAATCACTCCAGGCAAATGCCAGGATACTTTCTTCAAAAGGCCATTTTCTTGCCCCCTCCCCAATCCTTTCCCGTCTCTAAAAGACCTCGCTGTTAAAAGACGCTAAGTAGTAAAAAAAAAAAAAAAAAAAAATTTGTGTACTCTTTCTTTCCTCGTTCTGTTCGGGATTGGAATGCACTGAATTAGGATTGGTGCTTAGCACACTCTGCCACCCACAGGATTTGTGATTTGCAGAGTATAGATGTTGATGTAGAAAAGCCGTGGCAATAAGGAAGGCCACGAAATACAGCTACGATCGCTTCAATAAAAACCTGGTATTACCAGACTCGAAAAGCGATGCTCAGAAAGCTGGGAAACATGAAATGACTCAACGGAACGAACAATATCTTATTCGACATAATAAACTTGATTACCCAGCTACCGTCATGGGGAAAGAAGTTTACTTACTATGTATCAAGGGGCACGAGTCCATATATAATAACGAAAAGGTTGACCAACTGCCCAAGGAACGCAAGAAGAGCAAAATTGTATACCGACTTTATAACAATCATTAGGAAAGACTATTTTCACAAATGGTCAGAATCATGGACTTCAACACAAACAGTCAAAGGAAAGTTTTATTCGTGAAAGCAACCTCGTATACTTCATAAAGTATCGTTTGAGGACTCAAAATTGGACATAAGAATCAAAACATCCATAATATGCATATGACATGGAGACGGTTGTTACCCAAAACATCTTCAAAAAATCGGTGTAGATCAGGAAGAAATAGCAGATATCAATCGTACCATACCAGCATGCACCCTTTATTCCTGATAACTTGTTGAGAGGAGGTAGATAGGATGTGTAAGGGGCGATAGCCTGATATTTAAGAGAGGAAGATATCACTCTTTAAGGAAATCACCTAAAAAATCTGTGACTGTATAAATCCTGTAATTTACTTTTTACCAAATGTAATGGTCAATACTATACTTTAGCTAGTAAGAAATTTATCATAAAATCTCAAGTATCACTATATTAAGTAACTTCCATAAATTGTTTTCAGCCCTGCCATTTCATTAAATTTAAATCATATATCAATCTCTACCAAGTAAAAAAATAAATAAATAAAAACTTACTGTGTATACCACGTATTCAAAGTAATAGTTCAACCACAAGTGACGTCTTATTCTATTGGCTAAACAAATTTTATCTATTAAGGAAATGGTATTAAATTTTAATTGTAATCTAATTATGCTATAGTTGTTATCACTGTTTTATTTTATGATCCATTGTGAAATATGGTTTGGTTGCTTTACATTAAAAGGTAAAGCAGCACGTGTAAAATATAAAGTAAATATTGAAGCTGGTTGTACGGTCGACAAACCGAAGACCATCATAAAATGAATTATTTTTTTTAAAAAAAATATTATTTCCAGTAGCTTGTATTGCGAACTTATTCCCTTTCCTGTCCAATATTCATCTTCTTCATATTACTCGTATTATTGTTTCTAGAGAAACCAACCGAGTAAGACTACACCTTAAACACAATATTTCGTTCTGGACTCGCATTTGGGAGGACGTGGGTTCGAATACCCTCTGGCCATCCAGTTTCTCCAAATCACTCTAAGCGAATGCCGGGATGGTTTCTTCAAAAAGTCCATGGCCAAATTATTTCCCGTTCTTTGACCCCACAATCCTTTCCCGCCTCTAATGACCTTGACATCGAAGAGGCATATACCGAGCGTCGTGGGTGAACGGTTAGCGTTCTGGCCTTGCATTCGGGAGGACGCGGGTTCGAATCCACGTCCGGACATTCAGATTTTTGGTTTCCATGGTTTCCCCAAATCACTCCAGGAGAATGCCGGGATACTTCCTTCAAAAAGGCCATGACCGAATTCCTTCCCGTTCCTTGTCCCCAGTCCCATCCCGCCTCTAATGACCTTAGCCGTTGACGAGGTGTAAAGCAATAAGTAAAAAAAAATTTTTAAAAAATTGTGGCACATAGCCATAAGCCATCAAGATTATTACTACTTGGCACTGTCCTCGCGGAGTATTCAAGTATTTATTAGTTTGAAATTTGAAAAAAAAAGTTTAGTTTGAAGTTTGTCCTGATGGTGGAAGGATCTGCCCTTAGGGTTATTCCTAATGTTGCCCAGGGTACGCCCGATCGTATTAGCTTTCATATTTCACTATTATGCACGATCTTCGAGGAGGCTCCTTCCGTGTACCTGCACTATCGACGACCTTTTCAGGGGAAGTGAGAAGGCCATCAGGATTACGGAATTCTGGTCAGCTTAAGATTAATTAATTAATTTCATTTGTTTCACTTCAACTTGTAACGTTATTTCCTGGACACGAGAAATAAATAAAAGTTTGAAATTTATTTTCCCACATCCGTATCCGCTTCCGCTTCCGCAAACTTCCGCTTCCGCAAAACATCCGCTTCCGTAATACTTCCGCTTCCGCAAAACTTCCACGTCCGCAAAACTTCCGCTTCCGCAAAACGTCCTCATCCGTGAATGTCGAGCACTGAACATCCGCAAATATGACCTCCGTTACCACCCTGGTGCAAATGACTGCGTGGCAGTATTTGCGGAGTGTAGAATTAGACATCCTAGACGAGTGTTGGTGGATTGGGTCCGTGCTACAGTATAGGCGTTTTAATCAAGGCGGGGGGAATGTACCCGCTAGCCCTCATTAGCAGCCGGCCGGGATCCCGCCAGCCGCTTTATGACCTTAAGCTCTTACCTCATTACCCGCACGCTCCGGGGCTGCGGATAGATTCCACAACTTCCTCCACGCTTTTATTTTTTGCGTGTCTCCGGCTCTTCTCACTCGCTTTTACATTAACTTTTTTTTCCCGCCCTTCGCTTAGCGGCGAGGGGCCTTGCCGCGTCGTGTTCTTTTAATAATCAACACACGCTACGAGGAGCAGATTTAATGTGCTAAGCCGCGGTTCTGAATACACCGAGGTTACCGGCTGCGTGCAAAAACATTTTAATTTCCCCGACTGTTCTGCTCGGCCTACATTCGCGCATCCGGAAGATGTACAAACGTACTAAATGTTTTAATAATAGCCTAGTTCTTACTTAAATAAACAAAAACATATTGGGAAAATTACTAACGTAACTGTTTAAGGACGCTACTAACGAAATGATTTGTCAAGAACTACATTGTTGTTTGTCGAAATTATTAATTAAGTCAAATACATTTTTTGTTTTTATTTTTTTCTGTTTTTTATTTGTTTTTTCTGTTTTTATTTGTTTTTTTTTTTCTGTTTTTTATTTGTTTAATTTTTTGTTGATTTGATTGTTTCTTTCTTTTTATTTTATTTGTTTAATCGTTTTTGTTGATTTTTTGTTTGTTTCTTTTATGTTTTCTGTTCGTTTTCTGTTTTTATTTGTTTTTTGCTGATTTATTTGTTTGTTTATTTTTTATTTTTTTATTTATTTGTTTGTTTCTTTTTTGTTTTTATGTTTTTGTTTGTTTCTTTGTTTTTATTTGTTTGTTTGTTT
>JARYHS010012519.1:224536882-224650745 GCA_031002005.1 Vandiemenella viatica | reverse complement strand
CCACAAAATATCCGTTCTGGTTTTCATTTACAGAATAACAGTTTACAGGTTTCGACAGGAGATTGCTTGTTAAAAGTTAATGTCCCCAGTTTCAATCACAGAAACTACTGAATCGAACTTATGAAATGCCACGGCTAATCTCTCAGTTTGCATATCGGAGAGCGATGGTTCTTAGGGGACATCAATAAATTACGTGAGGTGAAAAGGGGGGGGGGGTTTGGGAAATTTTTTTTGGACTGTAGGGCTACAAACTGCGCGAAAGTGGATTTTAGGGGCGTATTTCATCTAAAAGTGGCGTTGTGGCCTGAAAAGATTCGAGAGCGATTACTAGGGGGGAGGGGGGTCTTACGGACCAGACCAGATCTCACCAGAAGGGGGGGGGGATCCGGAAATCCGCAAAAATCACCTCATGTAATTTATGGATTTCCCCTTATAGTGCGTACTTCTCCGCTCAGAACATTAAGTTGGGTAACCATGGAGGTTTTACGTGCAAAAACAATATTAGTAATTTGTTTAAAGTTTAATAACTGGATATTATGGGCCATTTCCTCAATTGCAAGTTAATCAATTTTTTATAAAGGTGAATAACACGCTAATTCAATTGAATTTTGTTTTATTTTGGTGTCGTACGCGTTTCGCTCTATTTCAAGAGCATCATCAGCGACATATGAGTAAAATGTAAAAAAGTAACAGATGTCGTTGATGATGCTCTTGAAATAGAGCGAAACGCGTACGACACCAAAATAAAACAAAATTCAATTGCTTTGGCGTGTTATTCACCTTTATAAAAAATTGTGTAAAGTTTGTTTTTTTACCGTCTGTCCGGCATTGACGTAGTGAGCAAACTCCGACCCAACACTGAATTTATATGTCATCTTGTTACTCAAAATGAGGACTTAACCGATTGCATGAAATACTGTCGGCTTTTCAGTCGTTATCGCGTCCAGGCACAAGTGAACACGAACCAGCGAGTCCAAAAATACCACGAGGAGCCCCTTTCACCACCTTTTAAAACCTCCGGTTGCTCTTCCTCCTCTTCGCCGATTTTCTGTGGTCCAATCGTCCTTGTAAGAGTTCCTGCCACTCTCCCAATTGGCGGAAATGAAATAACATCATTCGTAAAATAGTAACAATCTTATAAACTAACACGCTGTTGATCAAATATTCGTCCATCAGAGCACACTCAGATTCAGCACATCTTTCATTTGGCGGGATTGGAGGATTTCTTCGGAAACTGTCGTACTTCTTTCGTGTTCACTCGTTTTTCCTAGTTTCTCGCAGTGAGCATTCACAGAATCTCTACTTTGGAGTGTCTTAACGTGATAACGTATCTACAATTGGTCACGTCAGCTTGGTGCTATAAATTTCACCCGTCAACACTGTCCACGCACAGAACTTCGGCCAACCCCACACTGAGCGGTGAAAGGTCGAATATCTGCCTTTTCAATCTGGCAAGTCCTATTGTGTGTGTTTTTGTGTGTGTGAGTGTGTGTGTGTCGTCTTTGGTTCCAGCCTGAATGGGGAGTTCGTCGTAACAAGCTTGAAGTTCGCTGGCCCCTGTTCTACAGAACCTCCTTCCCACACCTTGGAAATATTCGCTAAGCCAGCGTAATGAATGCCTTGTTGTGTTGCCCAGATACCTCATACAAATGTGGTTATACTGCACACCACAGAAGTAATTGAGGATTATTTTGAAATATATAAGTCTGAACCTTTTACACATTCGTATGTCTGGCCAGTTGCAAGAAATCTTGAGGTAGCTGTGAATCTTTCATGTGGAAAAATAGCAGCTCTCATAACTTTATTGTTCTTTTACTTTATAGGAGTTACCACTGGTACCAATTTCTGGTGGACGTCTTCGCTCATTCGCATATAATTACGGTGATCCATTGGATATGAACTTAATTCTTGCAGTAATTTTGTGTAGGTTTATTAATTCCTCTTCAAAATCCAATTTTTACACCATATTTTGCAGCTATTTTCGTCCACTGCATACGCTTATTAAAATGAGAGGAATATTTACCGTGGCATCACAGCCTTTCTTACAACCTTGCGTACGTTATAAAATTATATAAAGATAAAAAATTATCGCCCAAGATTTGATGTATTATTATTCTAGTAAAGTTCATGAATACAATAAAATAGTCATGGTATGAGGCGTCAAGCGTACTCCGTTTTGCTAGGCAGAGAAAGACCCAACATTACGTTGATTATTGTTATCTGGAAGTGATACCTTTAATGCCATTTTATAAACATCATTGAATGTTGCAGCGCGTCGTAAAATTTATGTGTATTAGGCATCGTGGTTGACCTATCGTCATAATTTTGTATACACTAACTGCGAGAGATACAAAGCCTGAACAAGACAAACTGACTGCGAGAGAAAAAAAGCCTGAGCAACTGAGCAACACAAACTGACTGCGAGCGAAACAAAGCCTGAGCAACCGAGCAACACAAACTGACTGCGAGAGAAACAAAGCCTTAGCAACCTAGCAACACAAACTGACTGTGAGAGAAATAAAGCCTGAGCAACTGAGCAACACAAACTGGCTGCGAGCGAAACCAAGCCTGAGCAACCGAGCAACACAAACTGACTGCGAGAAAAATAAAGCCTGAGCAACTGAGCAACACAAACTGTCTGCGAGCGAAACAAAGCCTGAGCAACCAAGCAACACAAACTGACTGCGAGAGAAACAAAGCCTGAGCAACTGAGCAACACAAACTGACTGCGAGAGAAACAAAGCCTGAGCAACTGAGCAACACAAACTGACTGCGAGAGAAACAAAGCCTGAGCAACTGAGCAACACAAACTGACTGGGAGAGAAATAAAGCCTGAGCAACTGAGCAACACAAACTGACTGCGAGAGAAATAAAGCCTGAGCAACTGAGCAACACAAACTGGCTGCGAGCGAAATAAAAGCTGATCAACTGAGCAACACAAACTGGCTGCGAGCGAAACAAAGCCTGAGCAACCGAGCAACACAAACTGACTGCGAGAGAAACAAAGCCTTAGCAACCTAGCAACACAAACTGACTGTGAGAGAAATAAAGCCTGAGCAACTGAGCAACACAAACTGGCTGCGAGCGAAACCAAGCCTGAGCAACTGAGCAACACAAACTGACTGCGAGAAAAATAAAGCCTGAGCAACTGAGCAACACAAACTGTCTGCGAGCGAAACAAAGCCTGAGCAACCAAGCAACACAAACTGACTGCGAGAGAAACAAAGCCTGAGCAACTGAGCAACACAAACTGACTGCGAGAGAAACAAAGCCTGAGCAACCGAGCAACACAAACTGACTGCGAGAGAAATAAAGCCTGAGCAACCGAGCAACACAAACTGACTGCGAGAGAAATAAAGCCTGAGCAACTGAGCAACACAAAGTGACTGCGAGCGAAACAAAGCCTGAGCAACCGAGCAACACAAACTGACTGCGAGCGAAACAAAGCCTGAGCAACTGAGCAACACAAACTGACTGCGAGAGAAACAAAGCCTGAGCAACCGAGCAACACAAACTGACTGCGAGAGAAATAAAAGCTGATCAACTGAGCAACACAAACTGACTGCGAGCGAAACAAAGCCTGAGCAACCGAGCAACACAAACTGACTGCGAGAGAAACAAAGCCTTAGCAACCTAGCAACACAAACTGACTGTGAGAGAAATAAAGCCTGAGCAACTGAGCAACACAAACTGGCTGCGAGCGAAACCAAGCCTGAGCAACCGAGCAACACAAACTGACTGCGAGAAAAATAAAGCCTGAGCAACTGAGCAACACAAACTGTCTGCGAGCGAAACAAAGCCTGAGCAACCAAGCAACACAAACTGACTGCGAGAGAAACAAAGCCTGAGCAACTGAGCAACACAAACTGACTGCGAGAGAAACAAAGCCTGAGCAACTGAGCAACACAAACTGACTGCGAGATAAACAAAGCCTGAGCAACTGAGCAACACAAACTGACTGCGAGAGAAACCAAGCCTGAGCAACCGAGCAACACAAACTGACTGCGAGAGAAACAAAGCCTGAGCAACTGAGCAACACAAACTGACTTCGAGAGAAACAAAGCCTGAGCAACTGAGCAAGACAAACTGGCTGCGAGAGAAATAAAGCCTCAGCAACCGATATAACATTACCGAGACTTAACACATGCTATTCCTCTGTCGATCACCGTTCAGATTGTTTTCAAATCTTCAGGATCCTCTATCCAGGAAAAAGTATCCTGTTTCCTTCCTAATATTACTTTTCCATTTTCACCAGGATCGGTTTAGCCCTTAATTCGTGAAAAGATAACTAAGCAGAATTATTTTTACATGTATAATAATAGTGTAGAAATATGAAGCGGTGAGGCCAAAACTTTTGATTTATTATCCGTTATAGATTCCCAATAATATTTTTATTTTAATTCAAAAGCGATAAAAAAACGTAGCTACTCTCAAAGATGGATGACATTTGTTAGGCTTAATAGCTAATCTGTTGATATTTTAGTAGATGTAGTGATAGTAAGTGTTAGATTTTTCGGCTTGGTTTGCTCTGTGTGATCACTGTGCGCCTGTGCCGGCCTCCTCTGCTCCCTCCTTATCTGAGATTAGCCCTCCTGATGGCAGCGTTCTCGGTAAACGAGGCGCAGGCAGGGGCTTCCCCGTTAACTGGTATCAGGCTGGACGGGCGGCGTTCAGATTCCAGCCACTGAGGAGGAGCGGAGAGCACAATTACTGGAGTCAGTTTGCAGCGTCTGGAGAATAGGAGGCAGCCAGCTTGAGCTCTCTGAGTGGTTCACTGTGCGGGAAGTAACCAAGTCTCTGCAAACAGTCCTCAGATTATACACTTATCCCTATTATGGGCTTGGTCAAAAGATATCGATGTATCGAAATATCGATATTTTCATAAAATAATCGATATTTATCGTCGATATTTATAAATCGATATTTTATTTGGAGTATCAGTTTTAAATAACAATTCCACATTTTTTTATGGCGGAGTTACTTACACCGTATCAACACGGATTTCGGAAAAAGAGATCGCGTGAAACACAATCAACCCTATTTTTCCATGACGCAAAGAAAGTTGAAATTTTCTTGGATTTTCAGAAAGCTTTTGACTCTGTACTACACAACCGACTTTGAGCCAAAATTCGAGCATACAGTATATCGGATCAGATTTGTGAATGGATACGCGATTTTCTAACTGGTTGATCACAGTATGCTCGTTGCCGACGGGGAAGCCTCTTCTAGGCTAGATGTTACTTCGGGCGTTCCTCAAGTAAGTGTAATTGAACCACTTCTTTTTCTAATTTTTATAAACGATCTAAGTGACAACGTTAAATGCTGGTTGCGATTGTTTGCTGATGATGCAGTTATCTATAGGGAAGTATGGTGCTCCGACGATTGCTTAGAAATTCAGCGCGATCTGGATGTTATTTCGGAATGGTGCCACAAATGGTAGCTTACACTTAACTGCAAAAGTGCAAGGCAATGCAAATAAATAACAAAAAGAATCAGTTTGTTCACGAGTACAAAGTTAACAATTCAGCTGTTTGACATGGTTGATTCCCTGAAGTAAATGGGTTGTAATAGTACAAAGCAACATGAAATGGGACTTGCACATAACTTCCGTAGTAGATTAAGATTCATATAGAATTGTTACTTGTGGTACAGTCGAGCACTAGCATGATATATCGTAACAAGTCGCGTCGCGTACAGGTTACGGGATAACTTGGTTCGTACTTTGAAAAGTTTAATTAAATTATTCATTCAGTAAAGTCAGCTTAGGTAAAATTTGCACTGTAAAATAAAATAGAAGTTAGAATGTTGTATTTTAGAATAAACGTATTTCATAAATGTTTGAAATTAATAAAACGTCACTAAGGTATCACGAAAAAAATCAATAACTATCTCAAATTATCTACACAAATTTTATAGTTACAAATTTTGATCTGTAAATTTTAATGTCAAACAAAAGTGAAACTACAAAATAGCTCTTTGTATTGTCAAAATTGCTCGTACTTTCCGCGTTAAAAATACCAACACTTAATAGTAAATAACATTAATTAAATTACGTATAACTTTTCCTTTGTAACGAAACGAATTCTAATCATAATTTCTCAGAAATACGCGACGCACAGTGTTCAAATGTTCATTCTGTCATTCAGATTAATTTAGTCGCTAGACGAACCGTTCCATTTCCTGCCGATGCGTCGTATTCATTGGTATACAGAACCAAACTGACATCCATGCGACTAACGAAATGAATTTGTGAGTAACGTTTCGGTACTTCGAGTCAGTCGATGTACTCTTTACTCAATAACGAATACGTTCGTTTTGATTTTGGTTTTCCATGGTTTCCCAAAATCACTCCAGGCGAATTCCGGGATGCTTCCTTCAAAAGACCACGATCGAATTCCTTCGTGTTCCTTGTTCTCAGTCCCATCGACGTCGAGGAGGCGTACAGCCATAAGTAAAAAAAAAAAAAAAAAAAAAACAAATATAGATACATACAAACATACAAAGAAACAAAACATACAAACAAACATACAAAAAACAAACATAAAACAAACAAACATACAAACGTACAAACAAACAAACGTACGTTTTGCTACAGCTCTAATTGTAACGAGTACTGATTGGTTTAGTAACGAATACATACGGGAACACAATTTCTCGTTACTATTACAGCTTCACTGTGTAACAAGCATTTGACCTATAAATATTCTGGGCGCAAGTTCTAGGCGCCGCGTGCGGAATTGTGTGGTGCCGAAGTTGGAAGGTGGGTCCTGCCCGTGTAGTTCTTTCAGGCCGCGGCCCGTGGCGCGAATTAGGATTCAATCCAGGTAAAACCCGCGCGGCGCCCTGCCCCCGGGGCTTTTCGTCGCCC
This sequence comes from Vandiemenella viatica, assembly GCA_031002005.1. Taxonomy (NCBI): domain Eukaryota; kingdom Metazoa; phylum Arthropoda; class Insecta; order Orthoptera; family Morabidae; genus Vandiemenella; species Vandiemenella viatica. The sequence goes on along the minus strand of JARYHS010012519.1, from coordinate 224,643,877 downwards.
CGGCTTATTTACATTCATGGCGGGCGGACCCGCAGGAGACGGAGGGACGCGGTCATCAATATTCGGAGCGCGCCCCGGCTAATGGAATGCGGCCGGTGTAATTGGCAGAAGGCACACAACTTGGCGGCGTCGTTAGCGTCTCCGGCGCCGAAACCGACTCTTTGGTTTTAATTTGGACGAGAGGTGGACGGCAAAACATACCGGCACTCTCCCAAGAAAAACACCTCGAAATCTACCAGTCTAAAATAATGCGAGGACTGAATCTTTCCAGGCGATCAACTGTCAAAAAATTCTTCACTTTTTTTTTTTTTTTACTTATGGCTTTACGTCTCGTCGACGTCGATGTCATTAGAGACGGAACGGGACTGGTAACAAGGAACTGGAAGGAATTCGGCTATGGTCTTTTGAAGGAAGCATCCCGGCATTCGCCTGGAGTGATTTGGGGAAATCATGGAAAACACAAATCTGGATTTGAACCGGCGTCCATCCGGATGCGAGGCCAGAGCGTTAACCACTCACCCACCACGCTCGGTTTCACCGTTGTTCTCCCGGGTTAGTTCTGGCAGCTCGACGTTTCGACAGCTACCTTCGCAATCTTCATTAATTCAAATTTGTTACTGCTACAACGCAGACAGATGGAGTAAGTGAGGGTGCTAAACCCAAATAATTGCAAAATGCAGAAGCAACTTTCCGGCGAGCTCTTAAGTTCCATTCAGACTCTCATAATATTGAAGTTATCATCAGTGTTAGTGCTGTGTGTTTGTTTAATAATGTGCCACCACAGAAATACATCACATCATTTCGCCATTAAGAAGAGTTCGATTTCTAAAATATTCAGATATGTAACGACGCACACTCGAATTTTGCATCTGCATATTTAAATACATTAAAAATGCAAACCATCTGATGATGTGCATCTTGCACGAAACCGGTAATGGTTGAATAAACATAATAACAACAAATTGTGACTGCTTGCTGCTTTCAATATCAACTCAAAATTGCTATTAGTTTGTACAAATGTAGTTGACGTAATTAATATACCATGTATGCTGTGACTGCACGTCTTCTGGTGTATTTATCTATTTTGTTACGCAATCGTTGATCTGTAAATTGACAAATTCCCATTTCCCACAGAGCCAGTCTCTTACATTGGGATATACGGAAAATCAATGTATTGTGTTGCATTGTATTTAGTGCTTTGGACACGGTTTTAACAAGCAGTTGGCTGTCTAATGTAAACAGACGTTTAGACAGTGACTGCGGCAAACTTTGCTCTAAACATATCGCGGAGCCAGCCCAGAGCTGACGCTTCTAATTACCGAGTTGTGACACCTCCATTAGCATCGGATCAGCGTCCAGAATACTCAGCCGCTGTTCGGATGCCACTGAATTTCCGATGGTACAGTCCAGTCTGCTACCAATCAAACACTAACGTCCTCTGCTTCATTACTCTGACACCATCAGTCTGTAATTCTCATATTAAGAATCAACCGGCTATAGTAAAAGCAGAGAATCAAGAGATATGCATCAGTCAAGAAGGGTGTGAGACAAGATTGTAATATAATTTAATGTAACGCTCTGGTGGCAATTTCCCTACATGCCCATTTTTTACCTTTTCATGTTTCTTCCTACTTATGCCCTCTACAAGTTTCAACTTTAAATTGTTTCTACGTTTTTGGTAATTTGTTCATCATTTCCCTTGGGAACTTATTTCAATCTCTGACGCCCTTAGGAGGAATCCAAAAATTATGTGAGGTGTTTTTCCGGATTTCTGGACCCCCCCTCCCCCCTGGTGAGATTTCGTGAGATCTGGCCGGACTCCCCCCCCCCCTCTGGTGAGATCTGGTCCGTGAGAATCTCCCGCCCCCCCCGTATAAATCGCCCTGGAAAACTTTTGTAGACCTTTTTTTTTAGGTCACACCCTAACTTTTTGGACGAAATAACCTCCTAAAATAGACTTTGGCACAAATTGTAGCCTTTTTTTTTTGGATCTACTGTCCCCAAAGTTTTCGCAAAATCTCACGTGAGATTTCCGTAGACCCCCCCTCCCCCCTGGTGAGATTTCGCATGACCCCCCCCCCCTATTTCACCTCACGTAATTAATGGATGTCCCCTTACCTACGAAAGAAAATCTTCCAACAATCTTGTGCCTGAAATCAACTTGTGGCCATCATCATCTTTTTCCTTCAATGCATTACTTTCAATTTTTACACCAATGTGTTTCCACGCCTAATCACCAACATACGCCTTGTACATTCCCTTGACTCTTTTCATCTTCGTCCTGTCTTTCCGATTAGTGATAAACTTGTATGTAGAGGGAGCAATAAAGGAAATGAAAGCAAAACTTGAATGTGGCATAAGTTTTCTAGAGGACGTTGGTTCGAATTTACGTCCAGCTATCCAGATTTCGATTTTCAACGACTTTTCGAAATTACACTAGGCGAATGAGAGTGTAGTCTGAAAGGGCTATCGTTGAATACTTTCCCGATCCTTGCCCTGTCCTTTGACGCCTCTAGTAACGTTGATGTTGAAAAGGCACAAAACTGTAAGAAAAACTACTAGATGGATGCTTTTTACTTATATTCAAAGTACTAATTGTGATTTTTTTTTTACAGACAAATAAAACTCTAGATATTACATAATCATGTCATTAGTAAAGAGCTAAATGTTCCAACCATGGGTTTTCAGTTAAAATGATAATTTTGTTTATTGCGTAGCTTATATTGCAATCTTTAGCAGAAAGACGAAATGCACTTTTCTTTAACAGCTGGCGCCGTTTCCGCCATTGCGAGATAGTTAGTTTGTATGAATAATTAATACTACTACAAGAAAATTAAAAAATTTAACGCTTTTCACTTCATTCTGTGAAGCATCTTCACAGAATGGAGTGAAACGCATCCGGAAAAAAAATAAAAAAAATGTTTAAATTCAATTACATTGGCGTGATATTATTGCACACAAACACTGAAATTTTTCTTTGTTTCATCTGACCACAAGCAGTTGGCGCTGTTGTTTAAATCACAGACTCCAGAATTCCTCTGGTGGTATTTGACTACCGCCTCTGGCATCGCCGGAATATGTCCATGACGGAGACGACAAGATGTCACGTCGCCTCCTTATTGCGATCTTGATTTAACGCGAGCTCGCCCCAAATAACACTGCGACACTCTGTATATCATTACGTTATACGCATACGAACCACATCTCCGAAATGGTTTACGTATGACTTGATGTGATGTAAATTGTCATTGGCCGTGGAAACCACTAAAAACTCAGAATAGGAGAAGAATTTCGCGGCATTGGATGCTTCTTCCCCTTATTGGATATCTAACTGTGGAACGACTCACAACTTTAACCCTACTTACAAAATGATACTTTATCAATACTAACGAAAGTTACTTTTGTCGTCAGGCAATCGAGTCACAATTCTTTTCAATTAATCATAAACAAAATAAGTGAATTGCCAGAAACCGAAAGAAAAGTAGGTGTTGCGTTTAAATTAATATGTTAGTAATTAGTGTCTTTTTATTTATTTACGTTTGTCAGTTGTAGATGTTTCCATTATATTCTTTGCCCATAGACATAAAAGATAAAGGCTTCAATTTTCGAACAGCAATGTTACCGGAATTTTTAGTTATTTTGAAAATTGCCAATGGCCAAATTGACAACTGGGATTTGTAGTTACAGCAGAGAGCATGAGTAATTTAAGATTTTGAAAAATAATAATAATTTAAGCTACTTTCATGAAAGTAATGTTTCTAAAAACATTACTTCTTAGGAATGAAGGTTGGAGCTGCGCAATTATAGTGATTTATGCGGATTGCACGAGGTTAAAACAAATATTATGTGGCTTGACGTTAGTTGTTAAGATTTATTTTCATATTAATAAAATATTCCACTTTTGCCGGATTAGAGCTGCTTTCAACGATGTTTTACTCCCGACGTTTCGGCGCTCAACCTGGGGCCTTCATCAGGGCTGTTTAGAAGCGATGTATCATTTCTGACGGTTGTCACACCACTCCGCCGTTTATCTTCAACCTGAGCAAATTGTTTTTGCTGCCAGTAGTCACACCTTTGTCCCTGAAATCGAGTGCCAGCTTGTGGTCATGGACATTTCTTCCCTTCCCGTATTACTTTTAATACTTAACGCCAATAACTTTCAACGCCTCATCACCAATATACACCTTGTACACTCCCATGACTCTCTTCACCATCCTGCTGTCTTCCAATGAATCTAATATTAGCTGTTATACCATATCGGTTACTCATTGTGTTCTGTGGTCATTTCCAGACAAAGCTAGCAGCCCTTCCTTGCACACCTCCAATGGAACAAAGAGGTGCAGAAATATGCACGACATAGGTTATTTAAAAACGATTCCATTTAGTTCAGCAAATATGAAAAAAATAATTGCAAAAGCTTGTTTCAACTAATCATTTTTATTATATTAGAAGCGTCTATAAACGATTTAAACGTATCTGTTATATTCTTTGTCTATACATGTCGCTGTTAGAGAAAGATAAGCTGAGACAAAATTTTATGAATACAAAATTAAGGATATGGGCGTTGTTTAATCAGAATTTTATTTAGTTAAGCAACTTTTCAGGTTCCTCGCGGTTGATTAATACAGTAATTAAGTAGTCCACAAGGTATTTCAGTTTAGATTTCTGTTTATTTTCACGAAACACGATGTCAACGATACTGCATACAATCAAGATACAATCCAGAGATACTACTGACGCAGTTCTTGGCAGTGGCAAAGTGAATCTGTCCTTCTGCTGATTTCTTTATATAGGCTCCATCGAAATTTCCCGAACACTTCAAAAGCTTCCGCGAGATATTTCTCGAACATTGACAATTACTCCAACAGAATACATAATCATTTAACTTCATTATAAAACGGTCAGAAATGGAAATTAAAGATACTTAAACACAAAATTATTTACAGAAATCATTTTAAACTGTAGAAAATTGTCCTGTATACATCGTAACTTGCATTAATACTTGGAATTACAAACATTTAAGCAATTCTCTTGTACAATTTGGTTCTTAAATATATTAAATGTCCTTTAAATAATTTCTTTTCTTAAAATAAAGTCTATATACACTGATTTACAATAAATTGCAAAACAAACATACCAGATCATATTCCAAGCAAACTTTAGCACACTACAAATATTTCATTAAGTACAATTCTATTTAAAGTTCAGGTATGAGCGCTGTTACAAACTGAATTGCCAGAATATATTTTTGACGATCTTAGAAGCTAGCATTTTTTTTTTTTTTTTTTTTTTTTTTTTTTTTTTTTTTTTTTTTTTTTTTTGCTATCGTCAGTCTTTCGACTGGTTTGATGCAATCGTCCATCCTTTCCTATCCTGTGCTAACCTCTTCATTTCTATATACCCCTTACAACCCACGTCCTCAATTATCTGCTTCATGTATTCTAATCTATGTCTTCCTCTACAGTTCTTACCTTCGACTGTTCCCTCCACTAACAAATTAACCAATCCCGCATGTCTCAGAATATGACCTACCAGTCTGTCTCTTCTTTCCGTAAGCTTCTTCCACAAACTTCTTTTTTCTCCCATCATTTCCAAAACTCGTTCATTTCTTACTTTGTCTGTCCACTTAATTTTCAGCATTCTTCTGTAGCACCACATTTCAAATGCTTCAATTTTCTTTATTTCCGGTTTTCCTAAAGTCCATGTTTGGCTACCATAAAGTGCTGTGCTCCACACAAAGAGTTTTAAAAAGTTCTTTCTAGCGTATACCTAACAAGAAATGTAGACTCACACCAATGACAGTAAATGGCACATTGTTACCAATTTAAGTCATTGATAGGTCCTCGTGTTAAAGGCTGGATAAAAGGTTCCAGCTGGCGGAAGGCTTAATGCAGAAGCACCCTGAGGACTGTAATGGAAGCACAAGTGGTTGGTTGTCTGGAGGCTCTGGAGCCTGTTGCGGCTGCTCCAGCTCTCACACAGGGCTGTTTGCTGTACTCTGGTCGGTAAATATCTATGGCGACTCGAGTGAGCGGGACAATGGCCTCGGATCCTCGGCGGCTAAGCGCGAAGCCAAACAGCTTCTTTTCTCCCTCGGCGGTTTCGCCACTTTGCAAATACGCCGCCGCCACTTCCATTCCCAGTGTTTGCCCACGTCTTCGACACGCCATCTGGCCTGCGAACGCGCGTGGCCAATGTAGGGCGCAATAGCGGCGAGAGGCTTATCTACGTCTTCTTCTTCACACACAAGGATTACGCCCGCTGACCAGTTCCGGCTTCGTGTACTATTACTATCTCTTTCTTAGTCTACATATCCTTCCTCTGCCTTTCGGTCTATATTATTTCCACTCATATGTTGAGTTGTCTTGTTAGCAGAGAAACCTGACTATATTGAGAAGTTACTGAATGTCATGAACAAAATACTAAAGGACGATTTTGGACTGAATATAAATCGAAGCAAGACTAGAGTGATGAAATGTAGCAGAAATGATACCAATACTAGCAGATTAAATATAAAAATTGGATCTAATGCAATTGGAGAAGTAAGTGAATAAAGCAAATTTACAACCGATGGCCGAAGCAGGAATGATGTTAAAAGCAGAATAGCACTAGCAAAAAAATCCTTCATGAGAAAGAGAAACCTTTTAGTCTCAAATATTGATCTAGGAATTGGAAAGAATTTTTTAAAACTCTACGTGTGGAGCACAGCACTTTACGGTAGTGAAACATGGACTTTAGGAATACCGGAAATAAAGAAAATTGAAGCATTTGAAATGTGGTGCTACAGAAGAATGCTGAAAATTAAGTGGACAGACATAGTAAGAAATGAACGAGTTTTGGAGATGATGGGTGAGAAAAGAAGTTTATGGAAGAAGCTTACAGAAAGAAGAGACAGGCTGGTAGGTCATATTTTGAGACATGCTGGATTGGTTAATTTGTTAGTGGAGGGAACAGTCGAAGGTAAGAACTGTAGAGGAAGACAGAAATTAAAATATATGAAGCAGATAATTGAGGACGTGGGTTGTAAGGGGTATGTAGAAATGAAGAGATTAGCACAGGATAGGAAGGAATGTAGGATTGCATCAAACCAGTCGAAAGACTGACGACAGCAAAAAAAAAAAAAAATGTTGAGATTCAGGACTTATTATCTTCAGCTGCTTCAATAATAAGGTTTCTGTGACTTATCCGTCTAGTCCACCTAAATAAAAAAAAATTAATTTTTAGGCAGACGCTTTTCGATTGTTTATTCAATTATCTTCGGTGCCAGTTTTTGTTTCATGATTTTACATTGAATTCTGGGGAAGTTACATTTCAGTGTTTGGTCTGCTGAATTTATGTGTTCCGCACATACACTGTGGTGTCTTTCTATTCGCACAATCTTTCTTCATTTTGAAAGCTATTGTTTCGCACTTTTTCTGTTTGTGTAACCACTGTATAAGTACTTGGTAAACAATAAAAATGCTTGTACAGTGGTTACAGAAACAGAAAAGGTGGGAAACAATAGTGTGTTTTCAAAATGAAGAAAGTTTGTGCGAATAGAAAGACACCAAAGTGTATGAGCGGAACACATAAAAGCAGGAGACCAGACACTGAAATGGAACTTCCCCAGACTTCAATGTAAAAACAGGAAACAAAAAATGGCACCGAAGATGATTAAATAAATATTCGAAAAGCGTCCGCCAAAAAATTAAGTTTTTTTATTTATGTGCATTAGACGGATAAGTCACAGAAACCTAGTAGTTACACTAATGGTAGACGACCCATACTGCGAGTGTGGCCAGGAGGAAGATGTCAACCACATATTCTTCGGTTGTCCTCTTAAAAAGGACGGACCCGACCACCTCATTAAGGAGTTGGTACAGATGGGCCAGCAACTCTCAAGAAATGTTGCAGCCCTGCTAGCTACAAACAAACACAAATTTTTTACGTCATGTCCGCAAGCTTACTTCTTACAAGGGACACCTGTGGCCTTCAACGCTCGGAACCGCGTGAAAACATGTTTAAAATAACAAGCGATCTTAAACAAAACAGTGGTGTGTGAAATTTCCATGCACAATTCTGGACTTGTCTGCTAGCGCCTTTAAATAGCCATGAAAAGAGTCTATTGTTGTGCGATTCCTGGTCAAGTCATACATATTGTGCCCTTCTAGATGCAACCTTTCCACACATAGATGTTATGCTGAAGGTATTGCGACCGATAACATCAAAATATTATCAACCCCTTGATGTTCACTTCTTTCGGCAATAAAAGTTATACGAGACATGTTTTTTAAGTAAGAACCGTTTTGAAATTAAAAAGACGTGCAAATATCTATCAATAGTTTTATTTTTACATGAAAGCCTGTACCTACTTTTCTACATAATTCCCTTCAATATTGAGGCACTTGTCATAACGTAGTACCAGTTTTTGAAAACCCTCCTCATACAAGTCTGCCACCTGACTTGTTAACCACTGCATCACAACTGTTTTGACTTCGTTATCGTCTTCAAGACGCTGACCACCCAGGTGTTTCTTCAAGTGCAGGAACAGATGGTAGTTACTGGGCGCCAGATCAGGGCTGTACGGAGGATGATCTAGAGTTTACCATCGAAAAGATGTGATGATATCTTTGGTCTGATTAGCCACATGTGGACGGGCATTGTCATGAAAACGATGCCCTTGTTCAACTTGCCACGTCTTTTGTTCTGGATTGAACGGCGCAGATTGTTCAATGTCTCACAATAAGCTGCTGCATTGATTGTTTCATTATGAGGCAGAAATTCCACAAGCAATACTCCTTTTCTGTCCCAAAAAACTGTGAACATGATTTTCCGTTTGCTTGAACTTCACATTTTTGGGTGAATCTGAATGCCGCTATTCCAGAGACTGTTGCTTTGATTCAGGTGTGACGTAGGCCACTCATGTCTCATTTCCCGTAACAATTTGGCTTAAGAAATCATCACCATCGTTGTGGTACCGCTCAAGGAAAGTCAATACACTGCCTGAAAGTTTGGTTTTGTGTACATCCGTTAACATTTTCGGTACCCAACGTGAGCACAATTTTCGGTAATTCAAGTGCTTGGTCACAATGCCATACAACACACTATGAGAAACATTAGGAAAGTCATCACTCAAGGAGAAAATCGTAAAGCGTCTGTTTTCTCTCACCTTATTGTCCACTTTCATTAAGTTAAGAGCCATCTTTAAATGCTCTCACCCACTTTCTCACCATTCCATCACTCATAATGTTTTTTTCCGTAAACTGCACAGATCTCACGATGAATATCGATCGGTTTTAGGCCTTTAGCACCAAGAAATCTTATAACAGCCCGCACTTCACAGTCGGCGGAACTCACGATTATCGGAGGCATCTTAAATACTCAGTGAACAACGTAAACAAGGAAGAATTAGAATGTAATGGCGTCAGTGTGTAAGCAAGAGTTGCAGGTACCCAGTGCGCACGCGCGGTACGTCGACCGTAGCGCTGCAGCCACGGTGTGACAAAACGGTACTTACTTAAAAAATACGCCTCGTATATCAGAAGGATTACTGATTTTGTAAGAATACAATGTGCCAAACCACAAGTGAAGATACATGATCGTTATTTCATTAAGAATTTTCACTATATTATCTACAATCAATTTGCCGCACCTACGTATAAGCCTATGTTGCAATATGCTAGGTTATGACATTGACATAGCAACATCATCTTTTTAAAAAGTAATTAGTGTGGTTTTTGATATTGGACTGCGTGAATTCGAAAGTGATTTGGAATGTGATGACTTGGCTTTAGCGAGGTGTGCACATTGTTCTCTTCCACTTTGTTTTAAGCACTTCATCGAAATCCCGTATCTGCACTTTGAGGACTAATATAAGCACCATCAGGTTTGTGTTACTACTGTGTATGAGTGTTTTGCGCTATATTAACGTACTTTAAGTAGAGAGTTTTTGGCACTGTTGATCGAAAATGTAATGATACACTGAAGTCATTGAACTACGTATAATTTCCTTCATATGGTATTGATATCTTGTTACTTTGTTTCTCTCCATTAAAACTCGTACTTGAGGTAGAATGAAGTGTTTTGCATGGAAATGACACACACCACTGTTTTGTTTAAAATCGTTTGTTATTCCAAACATGTTTTCATGCGGTTCCGAGCGTTCCAGGTCAAAGGTGTCTCCTTGTTAGAGCTTTAACTTTTTCCAGCTATAGATTCTTATCTTTTTTTAACGAGACGACTTACAGTAGCTACGGAGGAGCTGGTTCTGTGTACCAGTCCGGGCGATGAGCTGTCAAACGTGGCAGCATAAATGACAGGCGTCGGACTCACCTGTGGTCTGGATCAACACACACAAGTTAATGGGACAGACCGCCAACAGCAAACGTACTGTGTACACCAGAAACACGGAGGTGTGTTTGTCTGTGTAGTTGCGTGGGTTCTGACCGAACTTGTTGTCTGATCTCGCCAAGTTTGGAATATGCCGCACACAAAACGATCCGCGTTTCGTAGTATTAGCTCACGATTTCCTACTGTTTGTATAGTGTCTTCTTTTCCATAACGTAACGTTAATGTTTGTAGTTAATTATTCAATATTACTCTCTTTGACGTGGAAGTTAATTTGCTTGGGTCAGTGAGAAACGCATGAATAAATACCACATACATACGGACAACAATACCTAGCGTGGTGGTGTAACGGCTAGCGTTCTGGCCTCGCATTCGGGGGGACGGCGGTTCGATTCCCCGTCCGGGCATCCAGATTTGGGTTTTCCCTGGTTTCCCACATCACTCCAGGCAAATGCCGCGATGCTTCCTTCAAAAGGCCATGGCCGAATTCATTCCCCAGTCATTGCCCCCCCCCCATCCTTTTCTCGCTGTTAGAGAGACGTTAAGCAGATAAAAAAAAAATCCGGACAACAACAGGGTGGCCGGATTAAGATAGCGCGGGGCCCGTAGCAAATGTGAAGAAGGGGCCATCCGGGAGAATTGTTGAGATCAAAAAAAAAAACCGTCAAGCCTCGGGAAGGCTACAGAGACTCCTAGGCGCGGGGCCCCTAGGAATTCCGAGGCCCCCCAGAAGGCGCTAGGCCCGTAGCATTTGCTAACTCTTGCTACGTGGCTAATCCGGTACTGGTGTGAGCATCGCTCCTAGGAAATATTTCTTAATTTTTTCATGTAGTGAGAGCGTGTGAACTTATATGAACTTGAAGAAAGTTTTAAATCACCTGGCGACCTAACTAAAAAGCTGTCGAGCTGAGGACTGATTATCCAAGTTAAAGCAACGTTGGCCGAGTTGTTTATTAAGTTACTAATAACTTTGATGTTAATTACATTTTATGGAATAAATTCCAACTTGCCTTTAGAAATAAAACTCCTTTTATTTAGCTACACTATTCTTCTTAATAATTGACGTTACTCTCTATACAATTACTTTTGCTGAAGTCAAACTATAAACCAATAGATCCTTCTCATCGTTATTCCATAATCCTTCAAATTACTTCTTGTATCACTTGTCATGCGATATAATCCCTACTGCTGCTGCACACCTAACAAAAAAGAAAGCAGAATAAAACGTAAAGGCTTTTTATGATTATAGGATGGGTTCACAATTGCCTTAATGCTTTATGCCTCAACGACGTCGAGGTCATTAGAAGCAGGAAAGGAGTGGGGAAAGCAACGGAAAGGAATTCTGCCATGGTCTTTTGAAGGAAGCGTCCCGGCATTTGTCTGGAGCGATTTGGGGAAACCATGGAAAACCCATATCTGGATGCCCGGACGAGGAATCGAACCCAAAGCCACCCGAACGGGCCAGAATTGCTTGTTGAAACCTCTAAGTATAAGTACTTGTCATGACGTTTGACAATAAACTCAACTGGGCAGAGCACTTTGGGCAGGTGGTAAGAAAAGGGTTACAAAATCCGTCATTTCCTGGAGAGGGTGATGATGGGATGTTCCAGAGAAGTTAGGGAATTGGGATACAAAACTTTGGTCGGAATAGTGGTTGAATATGGTGGTGTAGTTTGGGACCCACATTTTGGGTATCAAATACAGGAGCTGGAGGGCGTGCAAACAAGAGCAGCTAGATTTGTTTGTGAAAATTATCGCAGGATCCAGTCAGTATCTGATATGATAATATTGTACATGAGAGGGCTGAAGAGAATGTCTGGAATGTACAAGGTATATGTTGATGATAGGGCTTCGAGGGATATTGGTCCAAGAATTAGGAATAGTGCATGGAAGGGAAAAGATGACAGTAACCACAAACTGGCACTCGATTTCATGTATAAGGCAGTTGGAAAATTTTCTTTTGTGGGAAATGATGTCAGGGATTGGAACAAACTACGAATAAAGTGAAGCATAATTAAAAAAAAAAAAAAAAAAAAAAAAAAAAAAAAAAAAAAAACTGTAATTTGTGAAACTGCAAAAGTAGATGGGGGGAGGGGGGAAATTTAACACCTAAATTATATAAGATAGTAAAAAATAAAATAAAAAGGGCTAATTAGTTGACAGCAAATTGCAGGCTGGGCGTGTGTTCCATCGCAATTAAATTAAATTTATTTATTTAAACAATGATTTGTCACAGAACCAAAGATTCTCCATTACACAAGCTAGTAAGTACTAAGTACCGCTGATCTTAATCTCTGACTCCACAGACATTACTTACTGCCTTCATACTCAAAGAAAAAAAAAAATCTTTTTTTTTTTATATAATTTCATTTCTTCCAGCTGAAGGCTGGGGGAAGGGCTGCTGGAGGGTCTAGGTGACCCTATTTCAGCCAAACTAAACTACGGGAGGGAAGGAGGATGGAAGTCGGCCATGGCCTTGTAGGGAACCATCTCAGTATTCGCCTGGCGTGACTGAGGAAAACCACGGAAAACCTCAGTCAGTATGGCCGGACGGGATTTAACTCCCGTCCTCCCGAATGTTAGGTAGAATGGCGGATTCGCGCTGCTACCAACTGGGTGATATTCTATTTAAATGACCACCAGATGTAAGGTGTTCCTTAAATATTACAAAACATTTCAGTGTTATTTCGGAACACGCTGTATTACCGCCACCAGGCGCTCTGGATTCTAATCGCGCGTCGTCTGCTCAGGCGGCAGCACCTCTGGTTGATGAGTACTGATCGTGCCGAACCTTAGCAGCTAATAGTGCTACTCCGCGCTCTGTAAATAGCGTCCAATTACCGGCAAATGGCCGCCATGCGGTCGGTAATGTGCCGCAAAAACGACCTGCATTAACATGTCCAGCCGTTTGTTTCGGCAAACGCTATTAATCGCCGCCGTTATATATAGCCGTTACGCGTTGATTGAGAAATTACAAGCGGGGCTTTGGGCCCCCGCTGTCGATTCTATCTCCCCGCCGCACTTTGTTTTATTATAACGGCCAACGATATTTGCACATAATGCCGCCAATTGCACATGGCCGACAATATTGGGTGCGCTCCATTTTTCGCATCCTTTGTTGTGAAAGCTTTTTTTTCAGCATTCCCTGGAAATGAACATGATCTGACACATTGGACAACTGACATACATGAAGTGAAATATTCAAGATATAAACTAATTTTTAAAATAATTAATCTTAGAAGACAGGGTAGACATTTATGATTTACCCGATAACTACCCCTCAAGATAGCCATCACATATAATTTGAAAGCGGTGTAAATTTTAATGTGCATTCCCACACTAATGCATGTGCGTAAGGAAAGAAAAATTTTTAAATTAAAAACAAACACAGATTAAAGGTGGTATGAATTTTGTCACAATTACATAAATGATGAAAAAAATATGAGATGTAATTTGTATTTATTTTTTAAAAGAGAAGTAGTAAACATGCGATTTTGTAGAATGTTTTGAAATTTTAGTTGGATACCAAAAAGTAATTATCGTAGAATACATTGTCATTCTTTCCTAAAGATCTCATCCGTATTCTGACCAATCATCTAAAAAAAAAGAGACAACTTTCTATAGTTAATACATTAAAAAAAAAAAATTTACACATGTCCAAAAGTTTTTATCAGACAATTAATAAATAAATGTTGAGAAAAATCCATCCAAAGATATTGGTGTCTAATTATAGTAGTGAGTTAGATATATAATCATAGATGAGTAATTAAATTTTGGTCAAAATGGAGTAAAAGTTGGTAGTTTTGTAACACAAAATTGTAACCGTGTTATTAACCGTCGACGAGGCGTAAAGTAATAAGTAAAAAAAAAAAACGTGCAATGTTAAACTGAATGTAAAAAAATAAAAGAACTTCGTGATCATTAGAAGAAATATGAATAAAAATTAGTGATTTTTTTTCTTTCCAACGAGGAGTTTACATTAGCTCATTTGACGACAGTACATTTTCTGACTGTTAAGTTAAAACCTTTAGTGGCCGGCTCTTCCAACCACTCTTCGAGCAAACCCATAAACTAGGAATTCGTAGCAAGTAGTACTTGTTTCGTTCGCCCACTCCTATCCAACAGCATCTGCCCGGTAGCTTCCGTAACGTGTGCAAATCGATAGCGAACCGTATGAATTTATGATGGTAAGACCAAGCCAGATCACCCACGAGACACGTAAATCTACCTCGCTTTGACCGCGTCACTGTTCGTTTGCTTCGTGCTGCACCGCCGAAACGTCGCAGGTGCTAGACTGACACTCCGAACCTAATAACACTCGCTGTATTGATGATCATCATGTATCTGTCAGGATGTGAATCATATGGCATAAGATCCGGTCGCATGATTTCTACGTCCATCTGTTAATTGACTGAAATATAATTTTTATCTGTAATTATTAGTAGCAGAATACGATTCCGCCCGGTCGTCTATCCAAACATGGTGATATTGCTTTTTTTTTAACTTAATTGAAAAAATTCGCTATTTTTTTTTAAATTATAGTTCATTTCAAGAGAGACATGTAATAACATAAAAAGTTTGGTTGCCTATTTAAAGGTGGCCACAATTAAAACTAATATTACGTGACATGACGTAACTTGTTAAGATTTATTTTTAGCATCCTTCGTTTTCCCTGGGGTCATTATTTAAACCGCATGTAATCTGTGTCAGCCTTAGAACATCTATTTTAAGCACAGGTAATTAGAAAGAAATATATACAGTCCAGTCACATTAATGTGACCACCTCTCAAAAACCAGAAAAACCACCTTTGGCAGAGCGGACCGCTGCGAGGCATGCAGGAAGAGAGTCAATTAGGTTTCTGAAGGTGATCACTGGGATGTTGAGCCATGCCGACTCCAGTGCCGTGGCCAGCTGCGATAGATTACGCGGTTGAGGATCCATGGCGCGAACTACTCGATCGAGGTGGTCCCACAGATTCTC
This sequence comes from Vandiemenella viatica, assembly GCA_031002005.1. Classification (NCBI taxonomy): domain Eukaryota; kingdom Metazoa; phylum Arthropoda; class Insecta; order Orthoptera; family Morabidae; genus Vandiemenella; species Vandiemenella viatica. The sequence continues at coordinate 224,628,570 of JARYHS010012519.1, read as the reverse complement.
GATTGGGCTTAAATCCGATGAGATTGCTGGCCAGGGGAGTAAGGTAAACTCATCCTGGTGCTCTTCGAACCACGCACATACACTGCGAGCTGTATGACACCTCGCATTGTCCTGATGGTAGATGCCATCATTCTGAGGAAAAATTATTCGCATATAGGGATGGACATGGTCCGCAAGGACAGATACGTACTTGTGCTGATCCATCTTGCTTTCCACAATGATGAGTTCACCCAGTGAATGCCAGGGAAACGTTCCCCAAACCATAATGCTTCCTCCTCCACCCTGGATCCTTCCGGCAATTGTTGCAGGGTGTTTGATTTCAGACGTTTCACGCCGTATACGCCAACGTCCATCTATCCGATGGAGCATAATACATGATTCATCGGAAAAAGCCACCTGTCGCCACTCTGTGGACGTCCAGTTGCGGTACTGGCGTGCAAATTCCAGCCTTCATCGCCGATGAACAGCAGTCAGCATATGTGCATTAACCAGGCGTCTGCTGCGGAGGCCCATGCACCGCATCGTTCGCTGAACCGTTGTTGAGAATACACTCTTGGTAGCCCCTTGGTTCATCTGGACGGTCAGTTGCTCAACAGTTGCACGTCTATTTGCCCGAACGCATCTCCGTAGCCTTCGTTCGCCTCTGTCATCTATAGCCCGTGGTGCACCACATGTTCCACGCCATTTTGCCAGGCACGGTATACTTTCGCCACGGCGGCACGTGAACAGTTCACAAAATTAGCCGTTTCCGAAATGCTTCCACCCTTGGCTCGAAAGAAAATAATCATGCCCTTTTGGACTTCGGATAAATCGCTACGTTTCTGCATTACGCCAACGGTTGAAATACTTTCCGATGCCCTAGGACATCCTTTACATACTCTCCACTGTAATGTGCTGCCACCTGCCTTCTGTAATTGGTTATTTCACGTTCACGTCGAAAGTAGGTGGTGGTCACATTAATGCGACTGGACTGTGTATAAGAACCCTTGAAGATTTTGGATCAAGTTTATATCGCGATGCCTGATGATACTGATATGCAATTCAGGGAATGTATTATTTCGTGTGAGACTGTAGCTTCGATTTTCTAGCGGTAATATTGACTGAGATTGCGGTTAGTCTGAAATGCAACCTTTGCCAAATTTAACACTGAAACATTTTGCTACACCATAAGCCACAAGAAATTACATTGACATTTATTTTATAACAATTCTATTTAGGCAAGAAACTGCAAAGAAATTAATTGTCAGAAAACTCCGTTCAACCCGTCATTTTCTACGGGCTTTGAAGGTAGTTATTATATAACGGGAATGTAGAATCCCAGAGTAGTGGCGTGTTTTCGAACCGTGAAACTTTCTGCGGAGTCGTTCTCTGGTCTCGTAGCAGTCAGAAGACGTCGCTGGGAAGGAAATGGTTTGTGAAATACGGGACGTAACTAAGTGCATTGCAATTTATTTTATAACAAATCTGTTTAGGTAAGTAACTGCAAAGAAATTAATTGCTATAAAACTCCGTTAAACCAGTCATTTTCTACGAGCTTTGAAGGTAGTTATTATATAACGGGACTGTAGAATCCCAGAGTAGTGGTGTGTTTTCGGATCGTGAAAACCCTCGCGGCATCCTTCTCTGGTTTTGTGGCAGTCAGAAGATGTCGCTGGGAAGGAAATGGTTTGTGAAATACGGGACGTAACTAAGTGCATTGCAATTTATTTTATAACAAATCTGTTTAGGTAAGTAACTGCAAAGAAATTAATTGCTATAAAACTCCGTTAAACCAGTCATTTTCTACGAGCTTTGAAGGTAGTTATTATATAACGGGAATGTAGAATCGCAGAGTAGTGGCGTGTTTTCGGATCGTGAAAACCTCCGCGGCATCCTTCTCTGGTTTTGTGGCAGTCAGAAGATGTCGCTGGGAAGGAAATGGCTTGTGAAATTCGGGACGTAACTAAGTGCATTGCAATTTATTTTATAACAAATCTGTTTAGGTAAGTAACTGCAAAGAAATTAATTGCTATAAAACTCCGTTAAACCAGTCATTTTCTACGAGCTTTGAAGGTAGTTATTATATAACGGGAATGTAGAATCCCAGAGTAGTGGCGTGTTTTTGGATCGTGAAAACCATCGCGGCGTCCTTCTCTGGTTTTGTGGCAGTCAGAAGACGTCGCTGGGAAGGAAATGGCTTGTGAAATACGGGACGTAACTAAGTGCATTGCAATTTATTTTTTAACAAATCTGTTTAGGTAAGTAACTGCAAAGAAATTAATTGCCATAAAACTCCGTTAAACCCGTCATTTTCTACGGGCTTTGAGGGAAACTGGAATGTAGAATCGTAGTGACGTGTTTTCGAACCGTGAAACCTTCTGCGACGTCCTTCTCCGGTTTCGCGGCAGTCAGAAGACGTCGCTGGGAAGGAAATGGCTGGTGAAATACGGGACGTAACTAAGGCGGTCCCATGTGCGCCCGTCGGCAGCCGAATGAGGCGGCAAGTGGAGGCGGCGCAGCAATAAACAGCCGCACAGTGGCGGGAGAAGCCGCAGCCCCGTTTAGCGCGCTGATACTATCGGCAGCAGCACCGCCCCTTAATTAAACGCCGTACGTCTGCAGTGATTTCCCGGCCTTACCAGACTTCCAGCGTGTAGACTCCAGTGACCCACTTTCATTCGTCATACGTCATTCTTCAGTGTTCTCGTTATACTTCAACTGATATTTATTTCGGTTAGTAAAAATGATACAAAGAGGAACTGAAGCAGATTAAAAATGGTCTAGGATTCAATAGGAGAAGTTAATTCTGCAACCTAGTGTGACGTCACAGTCGCCTTTAGCCAATCCGCAAGTAGTACCTTAGTAGCGGATTAATTTAATTTAATTTAATTTAATTGCAATGGAGCACACGCTCCGGTGCCAATTTCTCTACACACCAAAACTTCCCCCTATCCTTCACTCACCTACATTTACCCTCTACAAATTTTAACTTTAAATTTTTTCAACCTTTTCGGTAGGTTATTCATCATTCCCCTTGGTAACTCATTCAAATCCCTGACACCCTTACGTAAAAAAGAAAATCTTCCCACACCCTTGTGCCTCAAAATCGAGTGCCAGCTTGTGGTCATGGTCATCTTTTCCCTTCCATGAACTACTTTTCATACCTACTGCAATATCTTTCCATGCCTCATCGCCAGTATACGGCCTGTACACTCCCATGACCCTCCTCATCCTCCTCCTGTCTTGCAATGAATCCCATTCCAGCTCCTTTATCATATCTGTCACTGATTGTATTCTGCGATAATTTCCAGAAACAAATCTAGCAGCCCTTCTTTGCACCCTCTCCAACTCCTGTATTTGATACTCAAAATGTGGGTCCCATACTACACTACCATATTCGGATTAATAAATGGTTTCAAGGCAGTCTCGACCTAAGTATGGTAGCGGGAAAATCAATGTTAAATGAATTCACAAATATAACAAGTAAAACACTATTTAACTCACTAAAAACAACCACTACACAGAGAAACTAATACAACACTGTTAAATTCGCTAAAAACAGCAACCACACACAACAAAAACTAACGAATACACTCCATACACAGCAACTGAGAAAAACAGAGAGAAATTTTAAGAGAGCAACACAGATACGTAGAACAACATAAAAAAATAATGAAACGAAGTTGGCACCACTGTATTACAAGAACAATAATCATTTAGTTAGCATACAAATGCAGTAACAGGAAGAAACAGTGTACAGTTGATATTATAATGTATACACTGCCAAATGTTTATGCAGAAATCCGTGAAAGTTTTGAAACAGTGTTACTTACACAGAAGATCTGTAAAGCTGCATAAGTGCTATTCCAGACCGCCATGTGAAGATCATAACCATACCTGTAAGTACAATGCAAATATGTATATAATAATTTTGTAATATTCCGAACATATGTAAACATAAATTCATAGCCACTGATGATGCCCCAAACCATGAGGGCGAAACGCGTATGGAAATAAATCAACAATTGCTTTTAGACGGAAAATTTATTAAATAAGTATGATAGTGGGTGGCTCGAGTAGCGCGGCGATCGACGCTACAGTAATTGTTCGCTTTATTAGTATCAAGAAGAGAACTTAATGTGTTTAGCTGGGACAGTGCGTGTGATATGAAATGTTTTGAACAGTTCCGAAGTGAAGAAGAACGATTCCTGTGACACTAAAGTACCTTGTTGGAAAGCGGATTCGATCATTAATTTACTTTTTTCTTGAAGATCTTTGCAGTCTACGGAATGATGAAGTATCGATTATCCTTTGTATTAAATATTTTGTGGTGGCCGACCAGTTCTATGTTTTAAGATCTTACAATAAACGTGTGGTGGACTGAAGTTTGTGTTAACGTACAGTACTTGACGACTTTTTTCATTAGTTATTCACCCACCGCCTGCTTAGGACTGGCTTGGTACGTCATCTGCCGACCGCGGCAATAAGGAACTATTTCAAACTATTAACTAGTCTCTATAACTTTATATTAAATAATTCACAGAACTTTTTATATGATTTATGCGCTGCATTCCAGTTGAGTGAAGATACCACTGAAAATACAACACAAGTGTCTTACACTAGGAACTAAAATTACAATTTATGACTGAAGCAAGAGCAATGTTAAAATCACCACACAGTTGTGGAATAATTATACAAATTCACAAACGATCTGTTCACTTCTATCTCAGGAATAAATCTAAATAATTACTGGTGAGTTTAACTAGTAGGAACTATTCTTAGGGACCGTGAACAGCTGCAGGGTGATCTGGACAGGATACCTACCTGTATAGGTCTAAATGGGATGTTCTTCATACAAATCCACAGTTTTCATCCGATCTCGATGAAACTTTGCACACTTATCCTTTGATACAAGAAGAAAAATACCGTCTACATATGGTTGAAAAATTATCTGTATCAATAACACATTTTGTCTTATAACTTCGAAATACGGCGATAGACAGACACGTTGGATATGGACGTCACCGTACGGTGATTCCGTGTAGTGGACTGGCAGCTCAGTGGCTAAAGCATTTGCATACAAACGTCGTGGTCTCCGGTTCATATCTCCGTGGAGGCTAAGATTTTTTAAAAAAAATTTCATCGTAAGAGTCAGGCCTGGGCCGTACGTTATTCGGATTGAATGTTAAACTGTAGATATTATAAAGTTAGGGGTGCAATGCGAGGAAAATCATAGGTAGTCTTGCAATGTTGTAGGTGTACACATTTTTACGTTATAATGTTCCCTCAGGTGTTGTTCGCAGTCAGTGTGTGAGTGTGAACCACAGTAATATTATTATAAATACGGAAGTAAGTCTCTGTCTTTTTGTTACGTTTTTACGACTAAATGGCTATATCGTTCTGATGGAATTTTATAAGGAAACCTGTATGAAGGGCGCAGGATATTTTTTCCAGTATGATTAACAGTTGTAGTCACGAAATTTTGAGACCTTATCGAAAGGTGACAGAAATATGTTGGAAATTGATTCTCTTCAAGAGGCAGGTTCGACGGTAGAATGATATAGTGATAGCTTTCCTGTCGTATTATTCCTACTCGATATTGTTTGGGACCAATCCTTCGTTACCAACAACTTTATATATTTAATTCCGGCAAAAAAATCTTAATCCACGCGTACGAAGTCGCGTGTACGGGCTAGTACAAGATATGCAAGGAGCACAAAGGAGGACAGTTAAATTTTTTGTGAAAATTTCTACATAACACGATCCGTGAAAATAGCATTAAAAAGGAGCTGCAATGGGCTCCATTTGAAGACAGGAGGAGGGTGAATAGGGTGCTTGGTATACATAAGGCATATATTGATGACGATGCTTGTACGGTTGTCAGAATTTGAAATTGAGTTTCTTTAAGATGCACAGGAAGGAGCGTGGCAAAATTACACTAAAAGAATCTGATATAAAAAAAATTAAATGAAAATGGGAAACGGGTATGTAGGGAAATTTCCACCGAAGCAATCAAATTGATTTTGTTTTTTCTATGTACATAAATCTTCAATCAGTAAACCAAAATTTAACACCTGAAAATGAAATAATTCTCAGGAAAAATGTTACCTCTAATTTGAATGAAATGTTCTCGAGCTTTCCATCGTGTGAGCACGTCCAAACGAGGCAACTTTTCGAAATCGGAATCTGGTTCCATCTTCCGGCAAAGATGGAACCAGAGTCAGGGTCCCAAACGTCGTTTCGTTTGCACGTGCTCTCACCGAGAAAGCCTACATTCCTTCATTACCTGTTATTTTCCCTTTTATTTTATATGTTCTTATTGTACTGTTCAAAAGATCAAAGTTATGATAAAGAGGTAGCTGTAGGAAAAGCGAACAGAATCTGATTTAGATAGTTCGGACAAAACATTGGAAGATTTCAGGCTTTGAACCGATCACACATACTAGTTCATCGAAACTGGAAATCAAAGTGGACCGAAGAAGGTGTTTCTGATTAACTATATATCTGATCGAAAATCCCGGTTGGCTGACTTAGTGAAAGTCCGTTACTAGTATTGTCCGATCACGAACAACACGGGAGGACGGCGGGTCGAATCCCCGTCCGGGCATCCAGATTTGGTTTTTCCATGGTTTCCCAAATCACTCCAGGAAAATTGCGGGATGCTTCCTTCAAAAAGCCATGGCCGAATTCCTTCCCATTCCTTGCCGCCCATCCTTTCTCGTCTCTAAGGACCTTTGTTACACTTTTTTAGTTTCCTAACCTTTATTAACTGATCGATATATATATAAATCAATGTTTTTATTCGATGCAACGTTTCAATGCATCACACAGAAAAAAAATCAATGCATATTCTGCATAAATATTCCTAGTACATGGCTAGCAAATTATATTTGATTTCGGTGCCAACTCGTGAGAGTAATAACAGATAGCTAATTCAAAGAAGAAAAGTTTATCAAGCAATTAATTCAAAAGAAAGTACCTTACAAACGTTCGGTGTAAGTTTATAAATATGTAGTGCAAAAAATCAACTGCGAGTTTATCACAATATAACGCTTCGCACAGGCCCGTGTTTGCTATGTCATGTGCGTATGCTGAGGTCCCCAAATATGAAAATTCTTCGCTCAAATTGAGACGCGTTCTTCTCTGCTACATAAAGGCAGCCTTAACTCCGCTCGCTATGAAAGAGAGAATCCGACAAACTCTGGAGTGCAGCATATGAGATTCCGTGCTCTCCAGCTCTTAGTATATTACACTTACGACAAATAAAAAGAATTTTTATTCCTATCCCATGCTTTATGAACTGGACTCAAGCACATAACATTATGCTGTTTCTAAACTCTATCTGCACAGCTGTTTACAACGAATGTACACTGCAATGCGAATCAACTATTTTATACTTTTGATTTTTTTTTTAACTGCTTTACGTCTCTTAACAGCGAGGTCTTTAGAGACGGGAAAGGATGGGGGTCAAGGATGGGGCAAGGAATGGGAAGGAATTCGGCCATGGCCTTTTGAAGGAAGCATCCCGGCATTTGCCTGGAGTGATTTGGGAAACCATGGAAAACCCAGATCTGGATGCCCGGTCGGGGATTCGAACCGCCGTCCTCCCGAATGCGAGGCGAGAACGCTAACCGTTACACCGCCCCGCTCGGTATATACTTTTTATAAATGCAATACGTATCACGATTCACGATATCATAACGAAATGACTGTTTAATTTCATTTCATTATTAGGTGTCTCGTGGTTTAATTAATACATGAAATAATTAGTCCAGGATACAGCTCAAATTCAACTTATGTTTATTTTCAATTGGCATCGAACTTCATAGATTCTAGTCACATGTATACACAAACTCCAGGGATTACATCTAACACTTCTTCCAAAGACAATATTGGCATTCACTCTCACAGTACACGTAAAACTGTTCGTTCAAGACTCAGTCCATAAACTGTGTCACTTTATGTAAGTTACATCGAAATTTCTAGAACATTACAAAGGCTTCCGATATATTTTTCGAACTTCAACAATACTTAAACAATTAAAAACACATTAAAACCAATCAAAATTAAAACATAATCAATTACAATCATTATGAAATTCTCAAAAATGAAAATTAAAGATAATTAAACACAAAATTATCCACATAAATTATTTTAAACTGTAGTAAATCATCCTTTAAACATCGTAGGTCACCTTAATACTTGGAATTACAAACATTTAATCAATTTCTCTTGCATAGTTCTGTCCTTAAACATATTAAACAGTATTTTCATACTTTCGTTTCATAAAACGAAGTCCATTTACACCGATTTGCAGTAAATTACAAGACAAACATACAAAAATCGTATTCAATCAAACTCTGTCTTGCTACAAACGCTTCATAAAATACAATTTCACTTAAAGTCTATGTTTGAGCGCTGTTTCTTACTTTAGCCCAGTGGTAACAGGGCTTATATTACAAAATTTCGTACCGGCAATTATAAATTGCTGCTTTAAATTAGTTTAACTGTGATGTAGCGTATCCTCGTGTGACACTTTCCATACATTTTCCCAGTTTCTTTTCTTATATTCTTTGAGCATAATTTCCATACCAGTCATTTACGAACTTTAAGCTTAAATTCTTGCAATCTTTTTCGAAAATTAGTCACCACTTCCCTTGATAATCTATTCCAATCCCTTCATTGCGTGTCACCAACGAGTACAGTTTCAAAGAGTGCTTAATTCACTAAGCCGAAGGGCTAAGGCTCTTTTTTTTTTTTTTTGCATCTGAAGAAGCAGTAATTACTGTTTCCTGGGAAGAGATTGATATCAGATTGTGCAAAATAAGAGTGATAGAATTTTTCAGCGGTGGCCAAATTTACTGTCAAAGTGTGTACATACTGTACTAATGTACAGCACTTGTAAGTACGCTTAACATGTAAAAGTGTTGCCTTTTCATTTAATTAATTAAAAGCTCTCTTTCCTTAAAAATAGTTTTTTTCCTCCCATTTTCAACATACATACAGTAATTAATTAATATAGACCCTTACCCGAAAAAAAAAACAAGTATACGAATTTTTGTTTATACGAATGGGGTCCGGTCCCAATTGATTCTGATAATTGGAGTTCTGCTGTAATTGCAGAAGTTGCGTTATATGGCCTTATATGAAGGAACTTCTCGCCAGGATTATTTTAAGGAAATCGTACAAAAATGAAATCTGGATGCCCAACAGAGATTCTAACCCGCGTCCTCCCGAATGCTAGTACCGAGCGTTGCGTACCATTCACCCACAATTCTCGGTGTAATGTCCGTACCCACGTTAGGACTGCGTCATGATCACAATATTTTTGTGAAGCTTAGTCTTTCGGAGTTATCTAGCAGCATCTCTGCCGATTTAATAGCACAGCTTTTCGGAGTAGCCTCAAATTTCAGGGATCGCAGATCTAAGCGTTTCAGATTTACTGTCTGGTTTGGTCCAGTTGAACCGATCCTGCTAGGTTAGCGATGAAGATATGCTTTTAAGGCAACGGCTTATGTTCCGATTCTCCACTTTCGGTTTTCCGTGGCGCTGAAAAAAAACTTCCAGCAGACGGATACCGGTATAGCTCCTCTAGTAAAGCCGTGATGAATTTGTTATCTTGGTTGTCCGGGCTGAACCGCGTCAATTTATCGAAACCTAACGTTTCGGCCATCACTTTGTGGCCTTCTTCAGGGAACTTCTTCAGACATAACATCGACAACGACCGCGGAAGTCTGCACACCCATGATGATTTTCATTTGTGTCTAACCACTTCCTCCTCCTTCCCCCATTACATTAACTCTTTGTGCTAATGGCTATAATGACAACGATCCGTAAATCTCTTGGGTTTTTTTCTTTTTTTTTTCTTATGGCTTTACACCTCGTCGACGTCGAGTTCAGTAGAGGCGGCATGGGACTCGGGAAAAGGAGCGGGAAGCAATTTGGCCATTGGCTTTTTTGAAGGAAGCATCCCGCCATTCGCCTGGAGTGATTTGGTGAAACCATGGAAAACCCAAATCTGTATGCCCGGAAGGAGATTCGAACCGCCGCGCCGTCTTCCCTAATGCGAGGCCAGAACGCTAACCGCTCACCCGCCACGCTCGGTAAATCCCTTAGAAAAGTGTAGAAGCTTAAACCACACGGATTACAGAGAGTTGTTTGGGGCCATGCATAAATTACGTAACACCTTAAGCGGGAAGGAGGGCGTCAACAAAGTGTGGCATCATGTGACAAGGGAGGGTGGGGTCATATGCTTCGTGACGTCACATCCGTATCCCTTTCTGTCACGTGGCGGCCACGCTAGTTCACGCTCGCTGTACTACGGTTTCGCACGTCGGCCGCCTTTGACATTCGCCGAAAGGACAATACCGCCTTTGAGGCTTTCACAAAATATGACTTCTGCGTACTTATTTAAACAATGGTGTGGCCTCTGTGATCTACATTTTCATCACACAAAAAAGCCACTAACCAACACAAGCAGTCTCTTAAGAGGAAACAAGAGGTTTTGACAATCACGAAGATTCGTCTTCGAAGAGTTGCAGCGAGATGTGAAAGGGAAGTTCTTTGTAGGTATGGTAAAGATTATATTTCAAATGTTTGAATGTTTCTAAAACTATCCAAATCGAGAACGAGTACATAAATAATAGAAAGGTATGGGTTCAATGTCCGTGGACACAAGTTGATTAAATTTCGTATGTTTGTTTTATTTGTTATGTTTTTTCAATTTAGCTAAAATGTTTGATTTATTGTAGATATTAAGAAAAATATTTTAATATATATAAAAATAATTTTGGAAGTGTTGTTTTTGTTTAATAACTGCTAAATTTAATATTTCAAAACTTGTGACGTCACACCAGGGGAGGAGGGAAGGGTCACACAAAAGCGACCATCTGTGACAAGGATGGGGGCTAATGTAGACGCGGATTTGTTCATCGTTTCTTTGGATCATGTAGCCTAAGCAGATATCACACGCTGATAACGCTCACTCCAGATGAATCTGCCTTATATTGACTGGCGTAATTACGTTCACATCACAGGTAGCAGGGATAAGGCAGCTTCTGAAGTAATTCTCGATTTGTTGTCAGATAATCATCTCGAGCAGCTAGTTAATGAACCTACGCGGTGTCATAACGGTAGCGAAAACATTTTAGACTTGCTGGTTACCAACAGGCCAGAATTATTCACCGACATTTCAACGACCACAGGAATAAGCGATCACAAAGCGGTAATTGCGACTATCAAATTAATGACCGAGCGAAAAAGGAAAAAAGGGCGGATTGTATACAGATTCAGTAAGGCCTCAAAGGAGTGTTTTAGAACCTACCTGAGGAATAAATACCATACTTTCAAGTCAACAAAGGACACCGTTGAAGAGATGTGGCATCGTTTTATACATATAGTCAGGGAAGGAATGGAAATACATATATCAAAGCGGACAATAAAGGGAGAGGATGATCCACCGTGGTACACATGCGAAGTCAAAAGATTACTCAAAAAACAAAGGAAAATACACGCACGCTCAAGAAGGAAGGGGTGTCGCAGCGATTTAGAAACCTTAGCTGATTTAAGAGGACGTATTAAGAATGTAATGCACGAGGCCTTTAACGATTTTCACTACAACTCTCTCTCTAAGAGTCTCACAGAAAACCCAAAGAAATTTTGGTCGTATGTACGAAAAGTTAATTGTACCAACAGCAATATTCCAGCACTAATTCGTGAAGGTTCCGAGGTTAATGAAAGCCGCGATAAAGCTAACGTACTAAATACTGTATTCAAAAATTCATTTACAAATGAACATAAGGATAGTATTCCCGTTTTCCCACGCCGTGGCGAGTCGGTGATGGAATCATTACGAATAGATACTGCAGGTATCGTTAAGCAATTAGAGCTCCTGAAGTGGGGGAAAGCATCGGGCCCGGATGGAATTCCAGTAAGAGTATTTTCAGAGTATGCTGCAGAAATCGGGCCATTTCTGTCTGATATATTCAGTAAATCATTAGAAGAGCGAAAAGTACCTTCAGACTGGAAAATCGCGCAAGTAACTCCGATTTTCAAAAAAGGTGATCGAAGTGATCCTGGGAACTATCGTCCCATATCTATAACATCTGTTTGTAGTAGAGTTATGGAGCATATTATATGCTCGAACATTATGAATTTTCTAGATTATAATAATTTGCTTACAACAAATCAACATGGATTTCGGAAGAAAAGATCATGTGAAACACAGCTGGCCCTATTTACACACGACGTAATGAAAGTTATCGATACAGGTTCACAAGTAGATGCAATTTTTTTAGATTTCCAGAAAGCCTTTGACTCTGTGCCCCACAACCGCCTTTTAGCGAAGATTCGAGCGTACGGTATATCGGATCAGCTGTGTGAATGGATAAAGGATTTTCTAACTGGTCGGTCGCAGTATGTTGTCGTTGAAGGAGAAAGTTCTTCTAATCTAGATGTTACATCGGGTGTACCTCAAGGAAGTGTAATAGGACCACTTCTTTTCTTAATTTTTATAAACGATCTCGGAGACAAAGTGAAAAGCCTTTTTAGATTGTTTGCTGATGATGCGGTTATTTATAGGGAAGTAAGAACTTTGGCCGATTGCTTAGAAATTCAGCGCGAACTGGATGTTATTTTGGTTTGGTGCGCTAAGTGGCAACTTACTCTAAACTGTAAAAAGTGCAAGACAATGAGCATAACTAACAAAAAGAATCCGATTGTTCAGAAAGACGAGTTAAACAATACAGTTATTGATATGGTCGATTCTATTAAATATTTGGGAGTAACAGTACAAAGGAACATGAAATGGGACATACACATTAATTCTTTAGTAGGTAGAGCAAATTCTAGGCTGCGATTCATAGGTAGAATCTTGAAAAATTGTAATGAACAAACAAAGGAGATAGCGTACAAATCTCTTGTGCGTCCACATTTGGATTATTGTTGTGCCATTTGGGACCCGTTTCCTAAGGGATTGATCGAAAGTATAGAGAAAGTACAGAGAAGAGCCGCTCGGTTCGTGACCGCTTGCTACAGTCCTTATGAAAGCGTCACAGAACTGATTAGTAGATTAGGTTGGGAGTCTCTGGTAGATAGACGACACACGTTTCGTTTAAACTTATTGGAAAACATGCGTACTCCAACTTTCACTCATGAGGGTAGTGAAATACTTCTTCCACCAACCTATTTGAGTCGGAAGGACAGGAAAGATAAAATTAGAGAAATAAAGTGCCGGACTGATTCTTATATGAATTCTTTTTTCCCTCGTACCATTAGGGATTGGAATGCACAGCAAAGAGATTAGCTTTGGTGCTGAGCACCCTCTGCCACCCACAATTTTGTGAATTGCAGAGTATATATGTAGATTTAGATGTATATGAACTTCGTATCTTTGTGGTAGTTAGATCATTATGAGGCTGGTGGTGCAAAGATAATTTCATTTTAATGGTAGTTGCTGTCAAGTTAACAGTAAAATGCAAACTTTCCAATTGTGTGTCGCCATAGATTTGCCGTTGCGTCGATAAATGAAACCACTCCTCACCTGATAATCGATATGAAGATTCGCGGGAAAAAACAACTCAACAAAAAAATAACAAATATAAAACCAGAAAAACAAACAAATAAAAAATAAAAACAAACAAACAAATCAACAAAAACAAAGAAACAAACAAATAAAAACCTAAAAACAAAAAAGAAACTAACAAACAAATCAACAAATAACAAAAATAAAAAAGAAAGAAACAAATAAATCAACAAAAAACAAATAAAAAACAGAAAACGAACATAAAACATAATAAACAAACAAACAAATCAACAAAAACAATGAAACAAATAAAATAAAAAGAAAAAAGAAACAAACAAACAAATCAACAAAAACAATTAAACAAATAAAAAACCGAAAAAATCAAATAAAAAACAGAGAAAACATAAAAACAAAAATGTATTTGACTTAATTAATAACTGCGAGAAACAACAAAGTAGTTCTTGACAAATCATTTCGTTAGTAGTGTTGTTAAACAGTTACGTTAATAATTTTCCCAGTATATTTTTGTTTATTTAGGTAACAACTAGGCTATTATTAAAAAATTTAGTACGTTTGTACATCTTCCGGATGCACGAATGTATTCCGAGCAGAACAGTCGGGGAAATTAAAATGTTTTTGCACGCAGCCAGTAACCTCGGTGTATTCAGAACCGCAGCTTAGCACATTAAATCTGCTCCTCGTTGCGTGTGTTGATTATTAAAAGAACACGCCGCGGCAAGGCCCCTCGCCGCTAAGCGAAGGGCGGGAAAAAAAAGTTAATGTAAAAGCGAGTGAGAAGAGCAGGAGACACGCAAAAAATAAAAGCGGGGAGGAAGTTGTGGAATCTATCCGCAGCCCCGGAGCGTGCGGGTAATGAGGTAAGAGCTTAAGGTCATAAAGCGGCTGGCAAGATCCCGGCCGGTTGCTAATGAGGGCTAGCGGGTACATTCCCCCCAGCCTTGATTAAAACGCCCAGACTATATGTAGCACGGACCCAATCCACCAACACTCGTCTAGGATGTCTAATTCTACACTCCGCAAATACTGCGAGGCACGCGGTCATTTGCACCAGGGTGGTAACGGAGGTCATATTTGCGGATGCGGATGTTCAGTGCTCGACATCCGCGGAGCGGAAGTTTTGCGGACGCGGAAGTTTTGCGGAAGCAGAAGTTATGCGGAAGCGGAAGTTTGCGGAAGCGGATACGGATGTGGGAAAATAAATTTCATACTTTTATTTATTTCTCATGTCCAGGACATAACGTTACAAGTTGAAATGAAACAAATGAAATTAATTAATTAATCTTAAGCTTACAGACTATAGAACATAATGGAATGTGACCAGAATTCCGCAATCCTGATGGCCTTCTCATTTGCCCTGAGAAGGTCGTCGATAGTGCAGGTTCTCGGAAGGAGCCTCCTCGAAGATCGTGCATAATAGTGAAATATGAAAGATAATACAATCGGGCATTCCCTGGGCAACATTAGGAATAACCCTAATGGCAGATCCTTCCACCATCAGGACAAATTTCAAACTAACTTTTTTTTTTTAAATTTAAAATTTCTAATTTAAAACTTATAAATACTTGAATACTCCGCGAGGATAGTGCCAAGTAGTAAAAATCTTTATAGTTTATGGCTATATGCCTCGATTTTTTTTTAATTATTGCTTTACTCCTCGTCGACGGCTAAAGTCATTAGACTGGGATGGGACTGGGGGACAAGGAAAGGGAAGGAATTCGACCATGGCCTTTTTGAAGGAAGCATCCCTGCATTCGCCTGGAGTGATTTGGGGAAACCGTGGAAAATTCAAATCTGGATGCCCGGACGGGGTTCGAACCCGCGTCCTCCAGAACGCAAAGCCAGAACGTTAACCGTTCACCCACCACGCTCGGTATATGTCTCGTCGATGTCAAGGTCATTAGAGACGGTAAAGTACTGTGAGGTCAACGAACGGGTAGGAATTCAGTTATGGACTTTTTGAAGAAACCATCCTGGCATTCGCTTAGAGTGATTTGGAGAAACTGGATGGCCGAAAGGGATCCGAACCCACGTCCTCCAAAATGCGAGTCTATAATGAAGTATTGTGTTTAAGTAACAGTCTTACTCGGTTTGTTTGTCGATAAACATTAATAATATGAAGAAGATGAATATCGGACATATATTAAAATTTAATAAGTTGGCAATACAAGCGCCGGGAAATATATATATATATATATATATATATATATATATATATATATATATATATATATATGTATATAAGTGTTGTTTTCTTTTTAAAAAATATTCATGTTATGATGGCCTTCGGTCTATCTACCGTACAGTCAGCTTCCATATTTATATTTTACACGTGCTGCTTTACCTTTTTAAGTAATGCAACTAAGACTTTTTTCACAATGAAACATAAAATAAAACAGTGATTACAATTATAGCATACTAAGATGACAAAATTTCTAACCATTTACTTAACAGATAAAATTTGTACAACCTATAGGGTAAGACGTCACTTCTGGTTGAAGTATTGTATTGAATACATGGTATACACAGTATTTATTTATTTATTTATGTTTTTACTTAGTAGAGATTGATATGATTTAACTTTTATGAAATGGTAGGGCTGAAAATAATTTATGGAAGGTACTAAATATAATGATTTATGATAAATTTCTTACTAGCTATGGTATAGTATTGAGCATTACATTTGGTAATGAGTAAATTACAGAATTTATACAGTCATAGATATTTGTTACGTGATTTCCTTAAAAAGTGATATCTTCCTCTCTTAAATAACAGGCTATCGCCCCTTACACATCCTGTCTTTCTCCTCTCCACAAGTTATCAACCGATGTTGGAAGTGGCATTTTGAACTTTACCAGGCTGTTCTATAATTTGTTCTGTGGTGTCCGATAAAGGGTGCAAGCTAGTACGGAATGATTGATATCTGCTATTTCTTCCCGATTTATCCCTATTTTTTTGAAGATGTTTTAGGTAACAACCGAGTCCATGCCATATGCATATTATAGTTGCTTTGAATCTTTTGCCCAATTTTGAGTCTTCAAACGATACTTTAGGAAGTATACGAAGTTGCATTGGCGAATAAAACTTTCCTTAGACTGTTTGTGTTGAAGTCCATGATTCTGACCATTTGTGAAAATAGTCTTTCCTAATGATTGTTATAAAGTCGGCGTATAATTTAGCTCTTCGTCCGTTCCTTGGGCAGTTTGTCTACCTTTCCCCTTGACGGCAGCTGGGTACATCAAGTTTACTATGTCGAATAAGATATTGTTCGTTTAGTTAAGTCTTTTCATGTTTTCCAGCTTCTGAGCATCGCTTTTCGAGTCTGGTAATACCAGGTTTTTATTGAAGCGATCGAAGTTGTATTTCGTGGTCTTCCTTATTGCCACGGCTTTTCTACATCTACATCTATACTCTGCAAATCACAAATACTGTGGGTGGCAGAGGGTGCTAAGCACCAATCCTAATTCTGCGCATTCCAATCCCGAACAGAACGAGGAAAGAAAGAGTACACAAAAGTTTTTTTATTATTATTTTTTGTTTTTGTTTACTGCTTAACGTCTTTTAACAGCGAGGTCTTTTAGAGACGGGAAAGGATTGGGGGGGGGGGGGGGCAAGAAAATGGCCTTTTGAAGAAAACATCCCGGCATTTGCCTGGAGTGATTTGGGAAACCATGGAAAACCCAAATCTGGATGCCCGGACGGGGATTCGTACCATTGTCCTCCCGAATGCGAGGGAAGAACGCTAACCGTTACACCACCACGGGTAGGTGACACAAAAGTATCAATACGGCATCTTATTTCACTAATCTTATCGCTCCTGTTATTGCGGGCTAAATAGGTTGGCGGAAGAAGCATTTAATTACACACGTAAATTAAAGATTTTCGCATATTCTCCAATAAATTTAAACGAAAACCACGTCGTCTGTCCGCCAAACAATCCCAGCCCAACTCACGTATCAGCTCTGTGACACTTACGTAAGGACTGTAACTAGCAGTCACGAATCGAGAGGCTCTCTTCTGTTCTTTCTCTAATGTGTCAATCAATTCCTTGTGATACGGATCCCATATTCCACAACAGTAATCCAAATGCGGACGCACTAGTGTTTTGTACGCTATTTCCTTTGTATGAGCATTACAACTTCTCAAAATACGACCTATGAATCGTAGTTTAGAATTAGCATTGCCTACGACGGAAGTTATGTGCAAGTCCCACTTCCTGTTGCTTTGAACTGTTACGCCTAGCGAATATACCGTGATCTCAGGTGTTAGGTAGCGCCTGGAAACAGCAAAACAGAGTATGGTAGTGGCCAACGTGTTCGCCTACGTGCCACGCGGGCGTATGACTACGTCGAAGAAGCGCCAACGCCAGATGTGTCGACATGGACCGCGCAGCCGGGAAGATGCATATTCATGCGCCAGTCACCGCAGCCTCGACCCCTTCCTCCTCCCCCCCTCAGTTTTGCTTAACTCCCACCGCGATTACCATACATGCCAACTTGTAGCCCCAATAATACGTCGACATTCATCACTGTCACTTCTTCTGCCAGGAGCTATATCACCAGCAGCTGACTGTACATGCAAGTTGCCGCCTTCGGTCTTCATTTAGAAAGTTTTGACGCATTTTGAGATACTGCTCCAGGAGACTACTTGGTTGGTAAAATGCATTCTGGAACGGTAGAAAATTTCAAACTCGATTCGTAGAGCAGAATCGCAATGTTCGCTGTCAAAAGGTGTGTAAATAGAGTTTCGAAAAAGCGTTACGTTATTTCCTTGAGTCCATTTCATGGGGCGTGCGATAGGAACAAAGATTCGCTTTATTTGTCATAAGTGTTACATACTAAAAGCTGCAGAGCACGTAATCTCATATGCCGCACTGCAGAGTTTGTTGGATTCTCTCCTTCACAGCGAGTGGTGTTAGGGCTGCCTTTCTGTAGCGGAGAACAACGCGTCTCAATTTGAGCGGAGAATGACGGAGAAATTTCATATTTGGGGACCTCGGCATACGCATGTGACACAGCAAACACGGATCTGTGCTAAGCGTTATATGGAGCCAAACTCGCAGTCGCTTTTAGTTTCTAAGCATTTAATAAAGCCGCTCTACTGTTCACTGGCATCATGTGAGCTCTTATTGAGTTGTTATGTTTTTAGTACACGTCTTCACTTTTGAATCAACTTCCAGATAATTATTATTTACATCAGCAATCATAAACCAAGGTTTCCAGTTACTCATAATACAATTTACTAAACAAATAGAACCAAACTGTATCCACGGAATATTTACTGTTTTCCCAAACAGTTATACTGTACAATATCCATTTAATTTATTTTATACACTGGAGTTGAGCCATCGTATTTGTTATTTCTGCATTTAAGTTAACTGTTTTAGAATTCACTCACTAATAATTAATGATTTCGTAAGTTTTGAACTATTTTAACGAGTTTTAATTTTTTTAAATTGTTATTACCCTTGTAGGATTTTAAAGTGTCAATTTTAATTGATCGTTGGCATTTATTAACCTGGTTTCTGTCACGTTTCGGCAATACATTGATTTTGGTGTTAGATGACGATATCTCCAAATGATTCGGTATGAACTCAAGGATGATTCCTCCAAAAGAAAACGGTCAAAAGGCTAAGTGAATAAGGCCTCCGAATGGAGATCGGAAGATCCCTAGTATGAATGCCGGTCGCGGCTGGGATTTTCTATGGCATTTAATCCAATATACCCCTCTTGGACAAATTTCTATGTAGTGTGAAGTATGGCCAAATGTTTCCCTATTAGGATACTACGTTAAGCTGAAGGTCCACTACACCCAGCAGCATTACCGGGTTAGTAACCAACGACAAGAGATGCATTGTCATTCGAAAACTTTGTCACGTGGCGGCAGAAGAATTCTTTAAAATCTCCAGGCCATCAATGCCATTTGGCATTGATTCACTTCACGAGACCGTCCACGAATTCCTTGTGGTTCACTATCAGTGTACTTGTTCCCGGCTCTAATGACATCAACGTTGACCAGATTTAAAACATAAACAAAAGGAAAATATTTTTAAAGTTTCCGTGAAGGTAATTAGAGGCGTGAAAGGACTGCGGCAAGGGATAGGAAGGAATTTGCCAATGAACTCTTGAAGAAACCATCCCGTTATTCGCCTGGAGTGATTTGAGGAAACCTTGAAAAACCCAAATCTTGATGGCCGGACAGGGATTCGAACAGGCGTCCTTCCGAACGGGAAACAAGAGCGTTACCGCTCACCCACCACGATCTGTACCATTAGTTAGATGGAAAAAAAAATAATGGGGTGTGTTGCTTGGGAATCTTGGAAGCTATACATCTAACGTGCACAATTATAACTAGGTGTTATATTAAAGAATGAGTAAGGCTTAATTTATTGATTACAGCGTCAGCAAGGGAGGGGCAATGAAAGACGCTTAAAGGTTGTACATTTAAGTTACTGTGTAATTGAGAAAAGGAAAGAGTTTAATCTGGAAACATCCCTGGCATTTATTGATTTCAAAACAGCTTTCGATACAATCGACAGAAGTAAACTTTGGCTAATTGTGGCGGAAAGTAACACCCCACCACAGATCATAAAAGCAATTCAAAACATCTACAGCCACAATGTAATCGCAGTCAGAACCGGACAACAGCTGTCGGAATGGAAACCCATTAATCGAGGAGTGAGATAAGGGTGTTGCCTATCGCCACTTCTATTCGGCATCGTCGTCGTCGTCGGCCATACTCGTTTCCGAGTTTATGTTGCTCTGTTGTGTGTTTATTTGTGTGTGCGTTGGTGGCTGGTCAGGCCGATTCTTGCATAGAACAGTCGTCCGCACACACTGCACCCAATTGTGGGTGGCTGGCGCGGTAGGGTTTGTCGGGCTTTCCGCCTTAATCGGGATTCAGCTGCCAGACTTCGCTGCTCCTCTTCGAAACGTGCCACTGCTGCGGAGGTAGTTTTGCGCCATAGAACGCGGTCTTTTGTGAGGCTGTCCCAGGTGGTAAGGTCTATATTAGTTTTCTTCAGGGTCTTCTTGAACTGATCTTTGTAGCGTTTCTTAGGGGCACCGCGAGGTCTGCTGCCAGTGCTGAGCTCACCGTATAAAAGTTGGCGAGGGAGTCTACTGTTGCTCATACGCTGAACGTGTCCAACCCATATAAGTTGATGGCTGATGATGAGGGCTTCAATGCTATACATTTGAGCTCTTTCCAAGACTCTAATGTTGGACACATAGTCGTCCCATTTAATGTTCATTATAGAGCGAAGTTTTAGCTGGTGAAATCGCTCCATTTTCTTAACATCTCGTCGATAGAGTGTCCATGTCTCACACCCATACAGCAACGTGGAGACAACAACAGCTTGGTAGACCATCAGCTTGGTGATTAAATTAAGATCTTTGTTTAGAAACACTCGTCGAGTAAGTCGCCCAAAGGCTATGTGTGCTGTGCGAATTCTGTTTTCTACATCCTTCTCTTCGGCATATATATAAACAAAATCATTAGTGACTGGTGACAGAAACCCTACGGCAGAATGAAAATAGACAGACACACCAACCAGGACACAATACTGTTTGCAGATGACCAAGTGCGTTTTGCTGAATCAGAAGATGACCTGCAGAGATTGGTATATAACCTCCATAAGACAGCAAAAGAGTAAAGCATGGAGATTTCCCCCAATTAAACAAAATTATGGTCTTTGTCAGAAAAAAACCCACTAAAGAACCAAAATGTCAGTAGACAACACGCCCATAGAACAAGTAGCAGAATTTAAATACCTAGGTTATAACCTCAGCTACACCCTAGAAACCGATACACAACAAAAAATAAAAAATTTCATGAAAATTACAGGAATAATATATAACACCTTCAGACCATCTCTTGTTCAACGGCACACAAGAATCAGGCTATATAACACCCTGGCTAAACCTACACTACTGTATGGCAGCGAGGCCTGGACACTACGCAAAGGTGATGAGCGGAGAATAACGTGGCTGAAATGCGATTTATGAGGAGAGCAGCTGGCTACAAATTACAGGACAGAAAGAGATCTGATGATATCTTTAAAGATCTTAAAGTAAAACCAATTCTCCAAACTGTGCAAACCTACAGAACATCGTAGACAGACCATGTACTGAGGAATGAAGATGGACCGAATCCCACAAAAAAAAATCTCAAACACCATCCCAGAGGCAGGAGAGATGTAGGAAGACCAACAAGAAGATGGAATTAGATCGTAACAGGCCACCAGGCCAAACACTGGATAGGAAGAAGAAGAAGAAGGAGTTCATTTTGAAAATTTTGTCACATTTGGAGGCACTGTCGTTGATGACTTCTGGCCAGGTCATTTCTACCGTGTGGGATAATACGCCAGCACCTGCACGTTCCCACAGACGTTGTAGTACCTGCTGGAGTGGCTGCACGAGTTATGGCACCACCACAGTGGCTCACGGAGGTACAAAGCGACAGGGTTCAATACCTGGTCCCCGCGTGCGTCTGTATTAAACGCCGTTGTTAGGCGGTTTCCTCCAGTACCCTGGGCGAATGCTGGGTCGTTCCCCTGTCTCTGCCTCCACCTATCAAACAACTAAAGTTTCACGAATCGCAAACAGATGGCAACACTTAAGGCTGGTTTCGCAACAAAGCAAATCTCTACAAGTCAATCCAGTCACGTCTAGGTCGGTCAGGTGTAAGTCTAAGTCCTGTTGTTTCACACCAAACCCGTCCGGTCCAGTCCAGTCCACAGATGTCAGTCAGTTGTATCAATCGAGTGGCCCCTCCTCTGCACCCTCTCCACTGAGTCAATCAGAACCTTGCGATACGGATCCCAAACTCCACAACAGTAATCCAGATGCGGACGCACTAGTGTTTTATACGCTATCTCCTTTGTATGAGCATTACAGTTCCTCAAAATATGACCTACGAATCGCAATTTAGAATTAGCCTTGCCTACGACGGAAGCTATGTGCATGTCCCATTTCATGGACCTAACATTTTGCCTGCAGGCTTTTGTATATTATTAATGAACCCCACCAACTGCTATCGCCTCGTACCGCGGTCCCTTGACATCTACATGTATGGTTGACAACAGTTTTTCGATTCATTATATGATTTTTACAATAAGCTATAAAAAATGAAGTACACTTAAAAGTATTAATTTATGGGAAGAAAAAAGATGAAAAATGTATGGTTTTTTTACTTATTTATTGTTATAAAAAACTATACTTTTTTGTCCTTATTGCATCTCTTAGCAATTTCTTGTGCTGAGTAAAATGCTTTATCGCATTCCATTTTTAAATTATTGTAGATAAAAAGCGCATTTTTTATTAATGAGATTCTCGCTCTGCTTCTCCCTTCCATTTCTCTCGCCATTTCGAATCCATAATTGAAAATATCCTTTCAATGAATGCAAAAGTGACGGGAGTAGAAAACAGGAATGAAATAATCGTAAATTAATTTTATTAATTATTTTGAGTAAATTTTAAAACATGCTACCATTTTTGCCCTATGGTTCTGTCGGTAAAATCACTAAATATCTTACCTTTACCTAGATTTCGTTTTATATTGTTATTTCAGAGTAAAGTTCTACAATTCTAATACTTTTTTGTAATTTTAGAACTTCTAATGTTGCCATCAAATTAAATTTGATTTATTGTTTTCTCATAGCAAATTACTTTCATCAAAACCAAATAATTTATTAAAATATCTCAGAGATTTATAAACGTATACAGAAAATCCGTTTTAATATTATCACTTTCTGTGGAGGATCTGGCTTCTAACATTATTAGGCACCCAAATTCAAAGTGCCATTCTGAGGTTTATGCTCTAGTAAAGTTGCGCAACATAATTGCCGACTGAATGCTATCTTATTACTATGCTTATTCCAGTTAATACGTAAAACCGAGCGTGGTGGTGTAACGGAAAGCGTTCTGGCCTCGCATTCGGGAAGGTGGTGGGGCGAATCCCCGTCCGGGCATCCAGATTTGAGATTTCCAGGGTTTCCCAAATAACTCCAGGCAAATCCCGGGATGCTTCCTTCAAAAGGCCATGGCCAAATTCCTTCCCATTCCTTCCCCCCCATCCTTTCCCGTCAGTAAAAACCTCGCTGTTAGAAAGACGTTAAGCAGATAAAAAAAAATACGTAAAGAAGTCGTGGAAACTCTGATATAAGGCGAGTATCTCAGTGTTATCTGATGGGACTCGTTGAATGTCTGTCAGTTGGTAGGACTGGCTGGGGGGGAGTCCACGTGGCCCGGGGCATTGATCACTGCCCCGCGGCAAGTGACTCCGCTCGAGTCGGGACCCCCTTTACTGCCCCATAAAGCCCGCGATCGGTGGCGCAACCTTCTCTCGTAAAACATTGGCTTCCGCCGGGACTCGTGCCCTCCACAATGTGTCTCAAGGTCACCAGGTAGAGCTTATATCGTGTTCACATCACAGAGGAGGCACTGGGTCACTCTGCTTTATCCCCACTCCACTGCGCAGACGCCCTTACAACGTATATAGAACAATATTTTGCATCTAATATAATGCAGAAAGGGCCGAGGATATTGAGAAATTATTAAATGGTATGAACAAAATACTGAAGGAAGATTTTGGACTGAATATAAATCAAAGCAAGACTAAAGTGATGAAATGTAGCAGAAATGACACCAATACTAGTAGATCAAATATAAAAATAGGATCCAATGCAATTGAAAAGTAAGTGAATGAAGCAAAATTACAACTGATGGCCGAAGCAGGAATGATGTTAAAAGCAGAATTGTATTAGCAAAAAGAGCTTTTAGACAAACCTTTTAGTTTAAAATATTGATCTAGGAATTAGAAAGAACTTTTTAAAACTCTATTTGTGGAGCACAGCACTTTACGGTAGCGAAACATGGACTTTAGGAATACCGGAAAGAAAGAAACTTGAAGCATTTGAAATGTGGTGCTACAGAAGAATGCTGAAAATTAAGTGGACAGAGTAAGAAATGGACCATTTTTGAAATGATGGGTGCGGAAAGAAGTTTGTGGAAGAAGCTTACAGAAAGAAGAGACAGTCTGGTAGGTCATACTTTGAGACATGCTGGATTGGTTAATTTGTTAGTGGACGGAACAGTCGAAGGTAAGAACTGTAGAGGAAGATATAGATTAGAATATATGAAGCAGATAATTGAGGACGTGGGTTGTAAGGGATACGTAGAGATGAAGAGGTTAGCACAAGATAGGAAGGGATGGAGGATTGCATCAAACCAGTCGAAACACTGATGACAGAAAAAATGAAATATTTGCATTGGTAAAATCGAGCATTCTAATTACTAGTCGTGACAGAAATGACTGCTTTGTATATGGTAGATATTACGGGTTTACCAACAATAATTTCATATATTTTTTTAAATAAAAGGTAAAGGTGACGGGGTTCCGACGGCTCCTGTCACTTACCGTAGATTTTACGGAGGTAGAGCTCCGCATTCCCATTACAATTTATGGCACCAGAATGGATGTGACGGGGTCAGCGCCACGCTTAGGCCGTTCTTTAGCTTCCCGCGGAGATCCCTCCACGGTACTGATTGGATAGCGAACAGGAGTGGGCAGGTACAAGGAGGGTGACCTGGACAGGATATCTAGCTGGAATGGTAAACATGGGATGAAGATTAATGATAAGTAGGTTAGCTTATTAGATACACAGATACAAATCTAAAAGCTCATCTAACTATCTATATCAATAAAACGAAAACCGGACATATTGGTCGTATAAAAACTCGGAAACTACGGCGCAGATTTCGATGAAGTTTTCACAGTTTTAAAGCTTAGAATCTCAATTCACTTGTCTGGCATGTCTTATGTTTCAACGTTAAATAATGTAGGAGCATTAAATGAAATTCCGAACGTATGGTGTGAAATTCCACAGGAGGAATCACTAAATGCCGCATACTCCGCACTAAACACACAACACAATGTCTCTGACCATAGCCTTTAATTAAAGCAATAAGATAACTTACAGTAATAACTATTTTTCACACTAAACAAAACTTTAAGTATTCTTTCTTTTAATTCGATATATTCAATTTTTAAAAGCCATAGCTTCAAGTATTCTTCCCTTTAATTCGGGATATCAATTTTTAAACGACATAGATAGCCGTAAATCCAACAGAGATTTTCTTTAAGCACGATCTCTCGACAGTATCTCTTGCCTTCAGCATTAGTCTTCTGTTTACGATAATATTATTCCGGATTCACTTTTGATATTTTATCTGCAGAGTTAATGGATCTGGCGTTTCGAGCCACAGGTATATCCATTCTCTTCGCAATTGAAACAAGCGTGAGTTTTTAACATAATCTAGGGTTGTTCAGTAATGTAGTAATGAAATTTCTTAACCAAATTATCGAAGGTTGATATACATGAATTTTTTCGGACGAATGAAAATAGTATACGTGCAAATAAACTTCAGCCCACCAGTTTCTTGGTACGGGGCGGGTGAATGCTTTAATT
Source organism: Vandiemenella viatica (assembly GCA_031002005.1). Taxonomy (NCBI): domain Eukaryota; kingdom Metazoa; phylum Arthropoda; class Insecta; order Orthoptera; family Morabidae; genus Vandiemenella; species Vandiemenella viatica. Next base: position 224,602,582 of record JARYHS010012519.1, on the reverse strand, counting down.
CCGAAAAAGTTGGCGCGTATTTTATGAAACTTGGTACAAATCTTTTGCGGGAATAAAAGTAGGGTACGGTTAAATCCACGGCAACTATACCAGGCAACGCCGGGAACTCCGCTAGTTAAGAATATAATGTGGGAACACAATTGCTTGTTCAAGACTTGAAATGTAAATATCTTGGCATTATATTTGATAAAAAGCTCAACTGGGATGGGCACATGGGACAGGTAGTAGGAAAAGTTTTCAAAATTCTGCATTTGTTGCAGAGAGTGATGAGGGGATGTATGAGAGAAGTAAAGGAATTGTGTCATAAAACTTTGGTCAAATCCTTGCTTGAATATGATCGTTTAGTGAGGTAACCACAATTTCTGTGTCAAATACAAGAGTTGGAGAGGGCACAAAAAAAAAAAGAGATGCTAGATTTGTTTCTGGCCGCAGAACACAATCAGTTGCCGACATGATAAAAGAGCTGCAATCGGATTCATTGGAACACAAAGGAGGGTGAAGATGGTCTTGGGAGTGTACAGGGCGTATACTGGTGATGAGGCATGGAAAGATATTGGTGTAAGAATTAAAAGAAGAGCACAGGAGGGGAATGATCACAATGCCCACAAGCTTACACTCGATTTCAGTCACAAGGGTGTAGGAAGATAGTCTTTTTTTGGTAAGTGTGTCAGGGATTGGAATAAGTAACCAAGAGAAATGATGAATAATTTACCAAAAACGCTGAAAGGATTTAAAGTTGAAATTTGCAGAGGGGAAATGTGTGTGTAGGGATGCATGCGCTCTATTGCAATTAAATTAAATTAAAACCACGAAACGTACGCTCGAGTGCCCATCGTCCTGCAACAAAGATGATCCCTTTCGAATAACACCAAATGCAGTTGAGGTTGCGAAGTACTGGGCGAAATGTGCTTAACGTTGTTAACTGTATATAACAGGGGTGATCAAATGAAAAAGTACGAAACGACACGGTGGGTACAAATTTAGTCTTATTCAAAATATATACCATAGGCCTGAGCACAACGATCCCACTGATGAACAAGCCGCAGGATTCCTTGTTCCCACAATTCCTGTGGCCGTGACGAGACCCAGTCCTTCACAGCGTCCTTGAGTACGTCGTCCGAATTGAAGCGCTTCCCTTTCAGGTGTTTCTTCAGTGGACCAAACACATGGAAATCGCAGGGTGACTTGTCCGGACTGTAGGGCGGATGGTCCAACGTCTCCCACTTGAACTTGGCCAGTTCCATGTGTGTGACTCTGGAGACGTGTGGACGCGCGTTATCATGGAGCAGAACCACACCCTCCGTGAGCAGCCCCGGTCTTTTGTTCTTGATTGACCTGCGTAGGCGTCGGAGTGTCTCACAGTACACATCCCCCACCTGTACGCCATCCAGTCCTCATACGGACTGCCGCATCATTTGGACGCCGCTTTTGATGAGAGCCTCTGTTCTCTACTGCGCATGCGGATGCCCGCGCATGCTCCGATCCCAGTCAGAGACTCCAATCGCATCCCGAGATGTCTCGCTACGTTCTCTCATGGCGGAATATCCAAATATTTAACTGTTAACGTTTTTACGTCGTTTCGTACCTTTTCATTTGATCACCCCTTGTATATGTCTGTGACTCGAGAATAATAAGAGACCACATTTAGTTCTCCTTTCTGATCCGATAGAGACACAGAGATTGGTGGGTGATTGGTAACGGTCCGGCTTCGTATTCGGAGGATGAGGGTTCAAATCCCAGTCCGGCCATCCAGATTTCGATTTTTCATGGTTTCCCGAAATCACTAAAGGCTAATACCTGTATGATTCCTCCGAAAAACCGTTGTCGAATTCCTCCCCAGTTCATTCTCGCCTCTAATGACCTCGAAGTAGATGACACGTAAGGCCGTAAGCGAAAATAAAAATCTGGTACACACAACATTCGTTCAAGACCTCCTGTGGCTGACGGCGGATCAAACTCGCACCCACGCCATCTCCTCTCTGGCTGAGAGCATATCCCCTCAGCAGCCCCTGGTGGGGGTTGGCTGGCCTCCGCCGCCATCATCGCGGTGCCTCGATCTGGCCGGAAATTAGGATCCTCTCCCTTCAGTGCTCGATAAGGACTCGAGTCATCTGCTGGGCGCCTCTCTCTGCTGTTGTTCCTGGGAACTCGCTCGAAAGAGATCAGCCGGCGCACATTTTCACCTCGACTACGGTAGACAGGTGAAGCAGTGCGAAACGATCACTTCGAACAGCACCAACGTAATCTGCGAGAGTCTCGCTACATTATATAGCCTAATACAGCGCAGCTACAAATCAGATGTTGTCAGAATATTGGAGAAAAATTAATTAGATAGAATATTCTGTTAGGCAACAGTACTATAGAGGAAGCCATGTTGAAATTTTATAATCACATTATTTAAAATTTTTAGCTTGATTAGTGACGCCTCTAACCAATCGGGAACTTCTGTTTCTAGGGCGATTAAGAAAAAAAAACAAAAAAAAAAAAAAACACGATTTACTCAGTCTTGTGGTTACAGAACAGTGGTAGGTACTCACACCTGTTAATAATCCAAACACAAAATGTAGTCCAACCACCGACTGTGGTACTTTGCAAATACTTGGAAATGTCCGAAGACTGCAGATTCTTTAACCAAGTAAGAAATACAGGGTGATTATAATTAAAGTTTAAGTTTCAAAACGCTCTAAGAAACTAACCACTGATTAAAATGACGTCAAAATTGAAAGGCGTATTATTGAAGAAGGGGGAAAGAAAGTGAATGCAAAATGGCGCTCCTCCGCACATTGAAAATCGAGTGAAGCAGTTGCTGAAGCGGCATTACGGAAATGCTAGAATTAGCAGTCGTCATTTCCCTACAGCCTGGCCGGCCCGATCACCTGATCTGAATCCGTGTGATTTCTGGCTGTGGGGTTATCTGAAAGATGTTGTGTTCAGTGCTCCGATTGCCAACGTAGCTGAACTGAAGACACGCATTGCGCAACACATTCTGAACTTGACCCCGGTGACACTTCGATCGGTTGTCAAACTTGCTGTTTCCCGATTTAATCTTGTTGCACACAACAGTGGACAGCATATTAAACATGTTTTGCGCTAGTCTCGCGAAACTTAAATACCGATTGGATGGATGCTTTTTTGGCTCGTGTTCTTTCTCCCTTCTTCAGTAATACGCCGTTCAATTTTGACATCATTCTAATCAGTGGTTCGTTTTTTAGAGCGTTTTGAAACTTAAACTTTAATTATTATCACCCTGTATACAAATACACACACGAATTAACTGCGCTCACTGCAGTTCTGGATATTAACCAGTTATTAACTACTCGACACAGTCACTGCAATACAGTTCATAACACACGATGATCACTTTTTCTTCAGATGACTGACGGTTCCTATTTCATCGACACGACACCGATGTCCGTGATTGAATTACAGTTACTCACTTGCGAGTCCACACACTCCTCGATTACAATACATTATCCCAGCACAACTTAGCACAAAACAGTTCCCACTGCAAAATCACACATTCCGCGGCCTGACCCGGCAAAGACTCTACTATAACAACACAAGCCACTATACGCGTACATCGATCTACTACTATCGACATCGCTTTCACTCATGCATAGGCGATAAGAAATGTCACAGTTAACCAAAAAATATATGGGCCGTGTTAGTGTAATGTTACAATGTGGTTTCACTTACAGCATTGCACCTAATCCCGGGCAAAGAAGACAGAAATTTCATCTACGAGCACTTAGTTTTAATTATCTTAACGTCAATACTTACCTAAATCTATAATTTAACAAACACTAAGTTATAAAAAGTTTTAGATTTACGGTAATATTGCTATTCTTTTTTTTACATGCCTTAAATCCACTAAATCTATATAAAATAAGTGAAATTAATTACGCTGATATTGGTTTGTTAACGTGAGATATTTTCTGTAATAGTTTATAACGTATCTTCTTGATTTCAAGATTGAAATCGACCTGTCACGGTCGCCATGTAATGTCAATCATAATTTTATTGCGTCGTAGTCTTATTAAACTTTCTGAATTGTAATTAGGTCAGTTTTCCTAATGAGTGTTACTCCCTACTAGGGTTTCTCAGTTCTGATGAAAGTTAGCTTCAATTGAGGAGACAATACATTTAACTTCACTTTTATTGCGACAAGATTTTTAAAAGGAGCATCAGACTCTCTTCCGAACGATTCCATAGCATATCATACATCACATTACGTAGATTACTCCTGATATTATTTCGAGCGAGTCTTGAAGTTCTCGAAGACCAAGATGTCATATACAGAACATTCTACACAATACCAACTTTCAGATAGTCAAACAATGGCGACAATAGATCATCAATTATAAAATAGTCCAAATTCATTTAAAACCAATTGGTACCTTAAATGAAATTATAGGGTATTTACAAAATAATGTCATTGCTTTGCAAAAAAAAAAGGAAAAGAACCTCTAATACATTGAAAACACGCTCAAATATGACTCAAAATTACATTTTAATATCCTTTAATTAGTGTTACCCTGTCTATAAGAGGGACCACACATTGAACCTTGTGGATTTGTTTGTAAATACTATAACTTTGCATCTTGGCACCTATTGCACCCGTTACCCCGGGTTGAGGTGGCCTTACAATTGAGCTGTGGACGGTTCGATGTTGGACCTGCACTTCAGCGCTGCGTCCAAAAAACAGTCCATTCCGGTGTCTGGGCACAATCCACCAATTGACCCGCAGTAGGTGACACAAAGCAACAGCCAACCACAGAGGAGCGTTTGGCAGCGTTCCGCGAGTCGTGCGCCAATGGACGCTGTGCAGTCGATAGAGACACTCGATGCTGAGTGGTCGATCGATGTATCGTCCCCGACCGTGGATGATCTCAAAGGGACCACCTTCCATTTAGTTGGTCTGGGATATCAGTATTGAATAGATTTCTACTGCCTTTACATAGAACTTGTAAAAGTTTTGAAGAAATTACCCAAAAAATATAAAACATTTTCGAAAGATATAAGCATAGGTATATTAACATCAGGAATCTACATAATATATACTCTGCAGTTTACAAAACGGTTGGTGGCAGAGAGTGCTTCACACCAGAATTAATCTTTACTCCGTACATTCAAATCCCGAATGGCACGAGGGAAGAAAGAATTCATATGAGTATAATTGCGACTCCTTATTTCTGTAATATTATCGCTCGTGTTATTACAGCACAAATAGGTTTTTGGGCGAAGTATTTCATCGCACTCGTAAAAGAAAGTGGAAGTGCACACATGTTTACCAACAAGTGCAAGTGTTTGTCAGAGAATACCAGCCCAATCTACTAAAAAAAATCCGTGACGCTTTCGCAAAGACTGTAGCAAGCGGTCACGAATCGAGCAGCACTTCTCTTAGCTTTCTCTATACTATCAAACGGATTACGAATGGCACAACAGTAGTCCAAATATAGACACACGAGAGTTTTGTACGCTCATTTGTTTGTTCATTACGATATTTCAAGATTCGACCTATAAATCGCAGCATAGAATTAATGTTCCTTTGGACTGTTACTTCCAAATATTTCACAGAATCGACCATATCAATAAGTGAACTGTTTAATTAGTGTTTTCGAACAAACGGATTCTTTTTGTTAGTTATGCACATTGGCTTGCATGTTTTACAATTTAGTGTAAGTTGCCACAAAGCGCACCATGCCAAAATAACATCCAGATCGCGCTGAATTTCTAATCAATCGGCCCAATTCCTTACCTCTCTATAAATGAACGCATCATCAGCGAACAATCCAAAACTGCTATTCACTTTGTTTCCGAGATAATTTATAAAAATTAAGAAAAGGAGTGGTCCCATTACATTTCCTTGAGGTACAACCGATGTAACATCTACTGTAGACGAAGTTTCTCCTTCAACGACAGCATAAGGCGACCGACCAGTTAAAAAATCCTTTATCCGCTCACAAAGTTGATCCGATATACCATACACTCGAATCTTCGCTATAAGATAGTTGTTTAGCGCAGAGTCGAAATTTTTCTGCAAATAAAAAAAAGCATTAATTCGTGAATCTTCATCAATAACTTTAATTACACCAGGGCCAGGTTTGATCCTCATTATGTTTTCTTTCGAAATCCGTGTTGGTCCGGTGTAAGCAAATTACTTTTGTCTGGAAAATCGTTGCAAAATTGCATTAAAATTTCGCCGAATTAAATACGTAATCCTGAATGATATATCATATTGTTCGTAAATAAACTTTAGTGTCTGTTCCCAGCACATAGGAGTAGAGAAAAGAAAAGAAGAGACGCCATTTTGACTCATCTGACACCGTTCTATGAATATTAATCTGGTGATATGCCATATTTCCGCAGTTGTTGAACAATAATTTTATAAATAATTTTGTCAAAAACAACTGTTTTAGTGAATTTAGTTTTTATTTGATTCCCCAGACGCGTTTCGCCCTTGTGGTGTAGAGCATCTTCAGTGGCTGTAAAGTGTTTTTACATGTGTTGTTACAATAATTATCTGCAGTACAACTATATATATGTGAAAGTGTGTGAAGTGCTGTTCCAGACCGGAATGTGATGATTACCAATAAGGCCGTGAGTACAGTGTGTACATATGTATTAAAAATGACTTCTAGCTTTGTTCCTGGTAATTACCGCAGAATGTAATCAGTAACAGATATGGTAAAAGAGTTGGAATGGGATTCATCGGAAGACAAGAGGAGGGTGAAGAGGGTCATGGGAGTGTACAAGGCGTATATTGGTGATGAGACATGGAATGATATTGGTGTAAGAATTGAAAGTAATGCATGCAAGGGAAAAGTTGACCATGACCATAAGCTGGCACTCGATTTCAGGCACAAGGGTGCAGGAAACTTTTCTCTTTTAGGTAAGGGTGTCAGGTATTGGAATAAGTTACCAAGAGAAATGATGAATAATTTACCTAAAACGTTGACGGAATTTAAAGTTGGAATTTTTGGAGGGTAAATGTAGGTGGGTGCAGGAAAGGTAGAAGATGGGTGTTTAGAGAAATTACCACCGGAGCGTGCGTTCCCTTGCAATTTTAATTAAATTTGAAATCCTATCATAATAACAAAATTATTTTGTTTTTCATTCATAATTTTTTTTTCCCTCCGGAGGTTGAATAAACCGACTGACTGAAAATTATGTGCAGATGCCAACCACAGTGTGTTGACAGATATTGTTGCCTATATATACAGATTTCTGTTAGAGTGGAAATTTCCCGTTTGTGGCTCAGGTCTTGAAATGTTTCGCCAGGCTAGGTTGATGAGAACTGAGATCCGTGTAGAGTGCTTTGCTTTGAGTACTGCGCTCCTCCCGGAAGCTTGTTGTCGTGGCTAACTCGAGTGGCAGTGCAGACAGGCGTCCTCTGCGCGACCTTGTTTCAGTCGAGAGAGACGTCTCTCTCTGCTGGAAGTTGCGCGGCGCGTCTTGTCTGATATTGGCTCCTCCCAGAATAATGCATGAGTTATAGGACTTTAATCCCTTATGCATATTGGATGCAGGCCCGCGGGCAGGAGTCCTCTGACAAGTTGGCGGCGCCGGAACACGCCAGCGAGTGTCGCAGGAGTGCCAACTTGCGAATCAGATTTAATGACGACCGCGCCGCGGCACGTCTGCTTGCCGTACACCCTGCTATACAGTTGCCTCCGAAGCCGAGCTCAGTGACGAAGGAAAGTTACGCGCCTTGAAGGTCTCGCCTGCAAGTAGAAATGGCAGTGCGTCTGTCACAATTATGAAGGGATGTCGTGTTGTTAATTACGACACTGCAAAATGGATCAGGTAGATACAACGTGACCAGGTTCGTGTCCTGGAACCGCATACCGGCCGACTCCACTGAGAATTTCAGGTGGTCTTCCACAGCCCCCAAAACGAAAGCCTCATAAATTGCACGATTATTTATTTATATTTATTTGTTAAGGCTTTGTACATCTGAAAGTGAGTTTCGTCTTCTTTAGGGCACAGAACTCCTTCATTCGTTTCGATTGCACCTGTTTGCGCTCCTCTGTTCAGAGTGTACCGCGTCTTCTGTTGGAGTGTTCGTGTCGGCTTGTCCCACTTGTCATTTTTTTTTTTTTTTTTTTTTTTTTTTTTTTTTTTTTTTTTTTTTTTTTTTTTACGGCTTTATGCCTTGTCGACGGCTAAGGTCATTAGAGGCGGGATGGGATTAGGACAAGGAACGAGAAGGAATTAGGCCATGGCCTTTTTAAGGAAGTATCCCAGCATTCGCCTGGAGTGATCTGGGGAAACCATGGAATACCCAAATCTGGATGCCCGAACGGGGATTCGAACCGGCGTCCTCCCGAATGCGAGGCCAGAACGTTATCCGTTCACCCACCACGATCGCTAAACTACACGTATCATAGACAAAAACCAATTGACAGTTATTTGGAACCGCCGACAGAAGTAAAAACTTAAAACTATGAACAAATATACTAAATAGCAATAATGCCGTATGGTCGTACTGACCTAGTGACAGGGTTTCTGCAAGCTGCGCTTTCCGCCCCTATGTTAACCGCCTTAACCTAATCCGGTAGTGCTACCAGGTACAACGGGACCGAGAGTGGTGGGTGAACGGTTAACGTTCTGGCCTCACATTCGGGAGGACGCCGCGCTGGTTCGAATCCCCGTCCGGGAATCCAGATTTGGATTTTCCATGGTTTCCGAAAATCACTCCAGCCGAATGCAGGGATGCTTCCTTCAAAAGACCGTGGTCGAATTCCTTCCCGTTCCTTGTCCTCAGACGTTTCCTGCCTCTAATGACCTTGACGTCGACGAGGCGTAGGGACCTATAGTTTAATGTACAATCCGAACAACGGAAGAATTCTGGCGCACTTCACATTGCACAGCAAGCTATGCTAGAAGTACAATGCTGGTGCAGGCACAAGTGTTTCGGAGTACACTCTGCTGTCAGATCTGCCTCAGATCGTCACCTATCCCGTTTTACAGAGTGGACAAGCCTCCTATCTCCACGTTCTGTTATGAGGCGTGGACATCCACCACCTTGTCGCCTACTCGTGGTTTAAAAATCATTCAAACATTTTCCATAGATGCTCACTACAGTAGCACGCGAACAGCCGACCAGCCTCGCCGTTTCCGAGATGTGCGTTCTCAGGTGCCGCGCCCACAAACCACCGACCCGTGATTTAAGGGAATTGAGTGACCTTTGCGTAGAAATCTGGTGCCAGACAACTCCAGAAACCTAAAAAGGTCTTTTTGAATCCATGCCACGCCGAATCGCTGCTGTACAGCTTTCCAAAGATTGACCAACTTAAAAGATTTTGTTGTTTTCGCAGCCATCATACTATGCTAATATAATAAAGTTTGCTTACGGGATTAGTGCTACGTTGAATACTCTTAATTCTTCTTGTTCCTAACGTTTCGACCAGGGCTTAGGTCTTCATCAGGGGTCGTCTACCGATTCTGCTACAGACTGTAATATGCTGGAGACTGGCGCGCTGGTTGTTTACATATTTGTACTGTCGATTGTTTGACTATATCGATTACCCAGAGATAGGCTTTTTACTGTTTAATATCTGTGGGTCCAGAGTTAATTATTTATCTAACACACATTTCCAAGCCTGGTTAAGACCATAACCACCATCTTTGTTGCGGTTGTTAGGCTGTTTGAATATATCAATAGCCCATTGCACTTTTCTTTGTAGAAAACCTTCGGGTTTAGTTAGCACTCTTGTATTTTCGCACAGTATTACATGTTCTTCTTCCATCTGGTGTTCGGCAATAGCTGATTTCGTGGGATGAGAAGTAAAAGTATTCAACGCAGCATTATTTCCGTAAGCAAATTATATTATACTAGCTGGTACCCACGACTTCGTTCGTGTTTGTAAAGAATTTGGATTTACACCTACCGACATCTAACCACCATAGTGCGCGATGGGAGACTCGATGCTATTACCACACACAAACGGCAGTCATCTGCGCTATGTAGTTCAGGCAGAATAGTAAAGTAAACGGACACACATGTCTTTGGTCGAAATACGAAACTTTCCTTGAACGACCAATTTCAACCACCATATCTCCCACACTACCACAGTTACCGAAATTCGGCCAACTTTGTGATAGACGGGTGACTCTGTGCTACTACCACACACAAACACCAGTGACCTGCGCTAGATATTTTTGGGTGAAAAGTGATACATCATGACATATACGTTTTTGGTAGAAATATGAAAGTGCCGCAGGTTGACCACTTTCAACCACCACATCTCCCACGTCCCCATAGCTACCGACATCTAACTACCATAGTACACGATAGGAGACACGATACCACTACCACACACAAACACCAACGGTCTATGCTATGTAGTTGTGGCAGCAGAATGACATATACGGAGAAACATGTCTTTGGTCGAAATACGAAAATATCCTTGATAGGCCACATTCAACCACCATATCTCCCACACTACCACAGTTACCGAAATTCGGCCAACGTTGTTATCGACGGGTGACTCTCTGCTACTTCCACTCACAAAGACCAGTGATCTGTGCTAGGTAATGGTGGCTGAAAAGTGTTATTTCTGAAAACACCCGTCTATTTTTATATATATACAGGGTGTTACAAAAAGGTACGGCCAAACTTTCAGGAAACCTTCCTCACACACAAACAAAGTAAATATGTTATGTGGACATGTGTCCGGAAACGCTTACTTTCCATGTTAGAGCTCATTTTATTACTTCTCTTCAAATCACATTAAACATGGAATGGAAACACACAGCAACAGAACGTACCAGCGTGACTTCAAACACTTTGTTACAGGAAATGTTTAAAATGTCCTCCGTTAGCGAGGATACGTGCATCCACACTCCGTCGCATGGAATCCCTGATGCGCTGATGCAGCCCTGGAGAATGGCGTATTGTATCACAGCCGTCCACAATACGAGCACGAAGAGTCTCTATATTTGGTACCGGGGTTGCGCAGACAAGGGCTTTCAAATGCCCCCATAAATGGAAGTCAAGAGGGTGGCGGTGAATCGAGGAAGTACAGTACATACTAACGAAATTAAAATGAGCTCTAACATGGAAAGTAAGCGTTTCCGGACACATGTCCACATAACATACAGGTATTTTCTTTGTTTGTGTGTGAGGAATGTTTCCTGAAAGTTTGGCCGTACCTTTTGTAACACCCTGTATTAGATTAGTATAGTAGGTGGTCATACTGTTTTGGCTGATCAGTGTGTTATTATTATGCAGCTTGGTGGTGTTGCACAAGATGGCCTCCGAGGACACTGTTGTTGATATACGCAGGTAGTTCAGTGCATTGACACCGCTCGTAAAGCCCGGAGGTAAGCCTTTTTTATAAGCTCGCCGAGAGGAGCTTATGGCGAGGCCATCAGGCGCCTCCGCCCCACTAGCTGCGTGATGACGTAATTTTTATGGACACTCACGACCATCTCGGAGAGCAGTGAAACCCCATCTGTCTCGCAACGGCAGCTACCCTGCCACCTCATTGTGTTGCGAGGCGCCGTCTTCATTCGCGGGCACTCAAATCGGAATTTTACGGCCAGTTAAATTTTTAAGGTCGTGAAGTGCACGTCTCGGCGCACATTATTAAAAAAAAAAATTGTGGAGTTGGAATATTTACTGACTAAATTACGCTACACAGCGTTTTCATATTTTCGCTGTCACCGTTATATATACAGTCTGTCCAGGAATGAAAGGATAATCCTTCAACCACAGGTAGGTCACATCATGTCCTACTATATGTCAAAACTTTATTTTAATAAAATTCTCACATTTTTTTATATGTTATTTTTTTAATTTTTCGAAACACGTGACTTTTTTCAGTTTATTTCAAGCAATTCTGGAATGAAAGGATAATCCTGGAATCGCGGATAGGTCACATCATTCCCTACTATAATACAAAATTTTATTTTGGTAAAACTCTCACCATTTTCGATATATTATTTTTTTTTAATTTTTTTTTAGGTACATGTGACTTTGTTAAGTTTATTTCATGCGAATCAAGAACTAAAGGATAATCCTGCAACCACAGGCACGTCACATCATCCTATATGACAAAAAATTATTTTACTTAAAGTCTCAGCTTTTTCGAGATATTAATTTTTTAAATTTCTTTTTGGAAACACGTGACTTTGTTCAGTTTATTCCAAGGGCATTTCTAAAAATTAAGACATTTTGAACCCTGTTTCTTTTTATTTACTCAAGGTTGTTTGAGTCATGTAGAACAATGATCTTTTTTTTCCTTAAAACGTTAAGAAAACCTTTAAAAAATCATATGTAAAATGTGTAAACAAATTTATTGAAAGGGCTGACCTTGATAGTATGTGGTGTAAAAAAATGATGTTCTAAGTGGGTCGCGCAAATTGCATTAAAAATTGGTTCTTTGTAGTTTTGTTTTCTTATAAGGTTTTTTGAACATTTGAAGGAAAGAAAGGGAGTTTGTTCTAGAGCAGCGGTTCCCAACCTTTATTGGTACACGACCCACTTTTAAGTAAAAAAATTCACCGTGACCCACATAATATGAGAGTCTATTTAATACCAGAATGGGAACTGTTGCATGACCGATACACTATCGACTACCCTATCCTACCAAGAGGCAGATTTCAATGGTTGATTGGTAGATGTATGCTGAAATTCCACGATAAGAAGTAACTCGACCAGCATATTAAAATGCAACTGGTCTGCCAAGTCGCTTTTTGGTGGAAACCACCAGCAGAACCGATTTTAGTGGTTGACTGGTAGGTTTATCATTTTGTTTTACTGCACCCAATTGTATGAGAATATGGAAGACTGGGAGCAGGAAAACATAGTGGTAAACTTACCAGTCAACCACTAAAATGGGATTTGTAGGTGTTTTCTCCCAAGATATGACTTGGCACATTAGTGGCATTTTAATTTGCAAATCTAATTTTACCTCATCCTGGAATTTCAGCCGTCAACTCGATGAGGTGAGGCTATGTGCAGCCGCCTCCCGCTTTATTACAAAGATAATGAAAAATACGTTTAATTATTATAAAAACACAACTTTACAGTCAATGAGATTTCTGGCACTGGTGTTTTCTAATGAGGATATAGATAAGAGTTAACACTGGCTAATTTTAACCTTCACTTTCTATACATAGTTTAAAACATTTTTTCTCACAAAGTTTTAATTTAAACAAATAGCCCTTTCATTATTATTGCACTTGTAAAATATCGTGTTATATTTTTTAAATAGATGAAATAAAATAAATATTTTTATGGCAAAAAACTCGATTGTTCCGCGACCCACCAAAACACACGCCGCGACCCACCAGTGGGTCGCGACCCAAAGGTTGGGAACCGCTGTTCTAGATGACTTAAATATCTTTGAGTAATTAAAAAAAGGGACATAAAGTCTTAATTTGTAGAAATGGCATGGAATAAACTGAACAAAGTCAAATGTTTTAAACATATTATAAAAATAATAATAATAATATCTCGAAAATGGTCTGAATTTTATTAAAATATAATTTTGCCATATGGTAGGAAATGATGTGACCTGTTTGACCTATATGTATATATATATATATATACATATCTAGGGCACTGAATATGTCTTAAATAACGACGGAACGCGTTTTTCATAAAAAGCAATTGTTTTATTTACAAGACGGAAGAATAACAAGAAACAGTTATTAGAACAACTAAGGACTTTGGGTCAAAAAATCACTGAGCTGTTATTCAGTTGATACGTGTTCGACAGGAATCTTCGCTTGTTATTAGCGAAACTTCTTGCTACTAGATGGTGACATGAGTAATATAATATTTCCAGCCCCTGGCGTCCATTTAACGAACTTGATCGAGCAAAGTGTCTCCGGCGAGCTCGTCAAACAAAGACGTGCCGCCTCGATGAAAGTTGGTTCCGCCGCCAACTTTTTCCAATGGCCGATCGTTACAGGAGGCTGACAATGGGCTGGCGAGCGAGATAAGAAGTTAGCATGCCGACTGGCGAACAGGTTATAGCGGCGCGGCGCTCGGGCGCCGATAAAATGATTGCCGGGCAAATCCACTGGGCGCCTTTCAGAAATCTGATCAGCGAGGCGCTGAATGAAGCCTTCCTCATTGAATCCGCTCCGACTGGCCTTTTGAGACCCCCATTTCGTTTTCCATCTGGACGGCGCGAGCATGCCGGTCCGGGAAATGGCGTCTCCCCCCCCCCTCTTCACGCCCTCACACCCCGCTTCCGACGGCTATTCAAGCAGCCGAGACGGACTGGACGGGGCTGGACTGGACTCCAGACTAAACACGGACGGCGTCCAGCCAACACTGGAGGCAGCGGCCTGAATCTCAAGTCCAGTCACATCGGTCGCCAAATCACGAACCGTCATGTTGATGATCTGGGGTGCAAGATTACATTCTAATAAACCGTTTATGCTATGATCGTGGAACAAGTTTCAAATTACAGTGTAACTTGTCATATTCCTCTCTCTCTCTCTCCGTCTCTTGCTTTTTTTTTTTAATTGAATCGTAAACTTTTTTAGACGCTATGGGTGATTTTTGGATGCGTAAAATCTCATGAGTTCGCTTCACCTTCACGCTAATGTTAGTAGTATATCTGTAGCTATAAGTATGGCGTGTTGCACTTGAAGAGAAGTGAAAGTATAGATAATCTACATCTACATATAAACTCTGCAATTCACAAAATTGTGGGTGGCAGAGGGTGCTCAGCACCAAAGCTAATCTCTTTGCTGTGCATTCCAATCCCTAATGGTACGAGGGAAAAACGAATTCATATAAGAATCAGTCCGGCACCTTATTTCTCTAATTTTATCTTCCTGTCCTTCCGACTCAAATAGGTTGGTGGAAGAAGTATTTCACTACACTCAAAAGTGAAAGTGGGAGTACGCATGTTTACCAATAAGTTTAAACGAAACGTGTGTCGTCTATCTACCAGAGACTCCTAACCTAGTCTACTAATCAGTTCTGTGACGCTTTCATAAGGACTGTAGCAAGCGGTCACGAATCGAGTGGCTCTTCTCCGTACTTTCTCTATACGTTCGATCAACCCCTTACGAAACGGGTCCCAAATGGCACAACAATAATCCAAATGTGGACGCACAAGAGATTTGTACGCTATCTCCTTTGTTTGTTCATTACAATTTTCCGTGATTCGATCTATGAATCGTAGCCTACAATTTGCTCTACCTACTAACGAATTAATCTGAATGTCCCATTTCATGTTCCTTTGTACTGTTACTCCCAAATATTTCATAGAATCGACCATATCAATAACTGTATTGTTTAACTCGTATTTCTGAACAATTGGATTCATTTTCTTAGTTATGCTCATTGTCTTGCACTTTTTACAATTTAGAGTAAGTTGCCACTCGGCGCACCAAGCCAAAATAACATCCAGATCACGCTGAATTTCTAAGCAATCGGCCAAATTTCTTACTTCCCTATAAATAACCGCATCACCCTGAAACAATCTAAAAAGGCTTACTTCTACATAATATATAAAAATGAATGCTTGTTTATTTTTTATTTTATTTTTTATTACTTTTTATTTTGTTATGTTCTTCATGCAAACACACAGTTTTCCTCTAATTTTGATGGAACTTTGCATACGTATTGTAACAGCCCTTATTCCTGAACTTTAAACAGAATTGTATTTAATGAAGTATTTTTAGTGAGCTAAAGTTTGCTTGAATATGATCTGGTATGGTTGTTTTTCAATTTCTTGTAAATCAATGTATGTGGAATTTGTTTTGTGAAAATAAATTATTTAAAGGCAATTTAATATGTTTAGGAACAGAATTGTGCAAGAGAATTGCTTAAATGTGTGTAATTCCAAGTATTAATGCAAGTTACGATGTCTACAAGACATTTTCTACAGTTTAAAATGATTTCTGTAAATAATTCTGTGTTTAAGTATCTTTGATTTCCATTTCTCGCCGTTTTGTAATGATGTTAAGTGATTATGTATTATTTCTGATTGTTTTTAATATTTTTAATAGTTTGAGTAATTGTTAATGTTCGAGAAATATCTCGCAGAAGTCTTTGAAGAATTCCAGAAATTTCGATAGAGCCTGTATCAAGAAATCAGCAGAAGGACAGTGAGTTTGCAGTCAATTTATACAGATTCTCTTTGCAACTGCGACAGTAGTATCTCTGGATTGTATCAGTCAGTTTATATAGATTCTCTTTGCAACTGCGTCAGTAGTATCTCTGGATTGTATCTATGCATGTGAAAAATATCGCTGACTTGTTGTTTTGAAAAATAAACAAAAATCTTAAACTGAACCTTATGGTGGACTACTTAGTTAATTACTACTGTAATTAAACCACCAAAGATCCTGATAGTATACTTTGAAGCAAATAGAAAAATACTGTTCACGTTTGATTAACAAAAACCTAAACCATCTCCTCCTTTCCCCCTTCATCTTAATTTCTGTCAACGTTGTTCATACAAAACCACAATTTTTATACCATTTTGATACTACTTAGCACGCGTATACTTCAAAAGAAGGCGGTCTTGTAACTCAGCGATGCCGGCCCTGGTAGCGTAGTGGCTAGCGAACTTACCTCGCGTGTCGGGGTCGCCGGTTTGAGTCCGGCCGCGGGCATGGGTGTTGTGTCCGTCCTGTGTTGTCCCGACTGAAAAACGATAATATAGTACAGATAAATTCGAATAACCAAAGATAATCTTACAGATGGCTGAGATGAAAAAAAAAAGCAGTAAAGGCGCTTACTGCTTAAAGTTTCTCTCTCCGGTCGCTGGTTCAAATCCCACCGTGAGCAGCAATTATTAGGAGATGTATGTGATTATATGAACTATGCTGGGACATTACGTCGTTCTCAGTAGTCGTTAGCCAAATTTAGTAATTCGGCTTCCCGCCTCTGGCACAATAGCTTGGCACATCTCCTTCGCAAAGATTCGACCAACCTTCGGTTAGTGGACTATAGTAGATTTTTAGTTTTTGAAGTGAAAACTTCTTTAGGCGAATTGAGAGATTTTTGAATGGGTAAAATCTTAGAAGGTCGCGTCACCGACATGGTAATGGTGAAAGTATATCTTATAACAGGCTATATTTTCTATTCAACCTTACCAGGCAAGCCATGTTATAAACTGCCGATGATTCATTTTTTTAATTCGGCAGTTGTTGCGTATTAATGTAATGCCTTTAAGTGAAAATAATATTTGTTAAACCAAGAAAAACCACACATATATAGAACACCATCAACATGAGACATTTATTCAAACTCAATATCCAAAAAAATAACACAACCTCTCGTAAACTTAACACACTCCTAGCTTGCTTTTGTCCTACTGCGATTACCTCTCTCATACCAGAGACAATATTACTTATATTACTCTTTGGCAGCGCCCGCTGACCAAAGATAATTGTCACTTAATGTAAACACTTACAATCCAGTCTTAGCGTATATGCTACACCTGCCCCCACTTCGAGGCAGATTAATAAATTTAGCACAATTTTTAAATTTGCCGAGAAGTTATTGAAATATACAATGGATGACACAATTTTTTTCCTTGAATATAATATTCAACAGTACTTCTCAAATTTAGTTTGCAATGGCATTACCTTTCCACACTATGCTAATAATTTCGATTAAAAATCCAAAGTATTTTCACGGTTTATATCAGTTCACTATTTAAATTTTGTTTGTCACTAAATTTGGCATCATATTCACTATATAGCGTCCAATTCCAACCGAATCGATAATGGAAATACTTGCCCCCGATAAGTTTCTTGCATACACGTAGTTCTACCGTAGCTTTTTCTTCCGCATCTTCCAATTCCTTTCTGCCGCTTTTTCATATTCTTCCAATCCTGCGTGTAATTTCTTTCTTGTTTTCCAGTTTTCCTTTTCATGAGACCATTCAACTACTTCTCTTGTATTAATATCAGGTGGGTACTATTTTCTCAAATAATTTGAAGTAATTCGGTGTCGGCCGTCATCGATTGTGTCCTGTAACAATACTTCCATCGATCCCTTCTCATCTTTCCTGTCAAAAGAAACATATGTAGCGGCTTCTGTATTACCGTGCCGGACAAATACATTCGTTCTTTTATTGCTACCTGGACCTGGTACAATATTCTTTTCTTCGGTTCCCATCTGCAATACATTTTCATCTTCTTCTTCGTCATAACTCCTTATAAAAAACATTCTTATCCCACTTTCATCATTTTCTTTATATTCATTCTCATACTTCTGCATTCGTATTCTTCCCCATCGCTGCTAGGAACATTTTCACTTGCTTCACATTCGCTAATACTTAAAGGTAGCTTGCTATCATTATCTGCTAATTCTTCTTCCTCGAATGTATCTTTTAACGACTCGTTTCGTGCTTCCGCTATACTCATTTTTTCTTCATCAGCTTCTACATAACTTCGTACTTGGCCTTCCAAAATTTCTTCCATTTTACTTTCCACATATTTCTGTCTTTCTTTTATGTTTCGATTTAATGACCCTTCTATCGTTTCAACAATAGTTTTCTCCTTTTCTTCCATATAGTGATCCATTAAAACAACGACATCTTGCTCCATAACTTTCTTGATTTCAATGGTATCTTCCCACATTGTTTTCAGTTCTTTTTCTGACTCCTTCTCCACCATCCAATTTCTTCCAGACACACTTACTATCAATTCTTCTGTCCTTTTAATATTCTGATTAATACTATCCGTAATCCTTTTCTCAGATTCTTGACTACTTTGTATAACTTGCGTGATTTTTTCATTAATTATTCCGATGTCTTGTCTGGTTTTTTCTTGGCTCTGTTCAAATGCTTGTCTGGTTTTTTCTTGGCTCTGTTCAAATTTTCGGATGTCTTGTCTGGTTTTTTCTTGGCTCTCTTCAAATCTTCGGATTTCTTGTCTGGTTTTTTCTATGGCATTTAATATCAATTCAAGGTCCATACTCTTTAGGTCTGTACTCTTTTCGGCACTCATTCTAGCAAATGTCATACAATTATTATATATAATACATATATTACAAGCAACAACAAAAGTTTTACTACTCAGGAGAGCCAATCCCCACAGCAAAAATCACTGCTTCATATTTAACTTCTTTACTGTACGCCATTCACTCAGTGTTCAAATTAATTACTTTTCTTTTCTTTTTTCTTTATATGTCTGATGATTACTGCCACCTCAGAACTTATAAATAGAATGTTCTCTACTTGCCGCGCTGCGTAGAATGAAAATCTGGAACTCGCCGCTTCCACTGCGTCATCAGAAGTTCAGTCGTTTAGGGTGCTATGCTCATTAGTAGTAATTAACACCCGTAAATCCTGGTCCAGGGTCGCCAAATATAACAAGGGCTATATTTTCTATTCAACCTTACCAGGCAAGCCTTGTTATAAACTGCCGATGATTCCATTTTATTTAATTCGGCAGTTGTTGCGTATTAATGTAATGCCTTTAAGTGAAAATAATATTTGTTAAACCAAGAAAAACCACACATATATAGAACACCATCAACATGAGACATTTATTCAAACTCATATATCCAAAAAAAATAACACAACCTCTCGTAAACTTAACACACTCCTAGCTTGCTTTTTTTGTCCTACTGCGATTACCTCTCTCATACTACTTATATTACTCTTTGGCAGCGCCCGCTGACCAAAGATAATTGTCACTTAATGTAAACACTTACAATCCAGTCTTAGCGTATATGCTACAATCTGTAGCTATAAATGTGATGTGTTGCACCTACTATAGTAATAGGTTTTTAGTTTTCACTTCTGTCGACAGTCCCCAATGATTCAATGATTGACAATCTTTTATCTTTTTTTATTTATTTATTTATTATTATTTTTTTTTTTTTTTTTTTTTTTTTTTTTTTTTTTTTTTTTTTTTTTTTTTTTTTTTTTGCCTGCTTCCAAAAGATTTGAGGCTGGAGACGGTGGGAGGTGGGCAACGAACAGAAAGCGATTCGACCATGACATTTTGGAAGATATATTCCAGCTTTGGCATTGAGCAGCCTTTCTCAATCTTTTACAACCGGAGTGCCAGGAAAATGTAAAAAATTATGTTAAGGGTCGCTAATTTATTTTTATTTATTTCTTTTCACCAGTATCTCGACTACTTTGATGCGATCATGAGATCATCGATGCATTCCTATCTTGCGCCAACCTCTACTATCAACATACCCCTTACAATCTACGTCGACAATTCTATGCTTCATTATTCTAATCTCTCTCTACCACTGCAGTTCTTACCTTCGGCTGTTGTCTCCGCAAATTAACCAATCACGAATGTCTCAGAATATGACCCAACATCCTGTCTCTCCTTTTTGTAAACTCATCCACAAACTTCTTTCCTCACCAATCATTTCAAAAACATGTTGACTTCATACTTTATCTGTCCACTTAATTTTCTGCACCACATTTCACATGCTTCAATTTTTCATTTTTTCTGGTATTCCTCAAGTCCATGCTTCTCTGCCAGAAAATTCTGTGCTCTAAACATTTTAAAAAATTCGATCATAGTCCTAGATCAATATTTGAAACTAATATGATACTCAAGCGGCCAAGTGTTATTCTGCTTTTAACATCATTTCTGCTTCGTTTATCAGTTGTGATTTTATTTCCTGAGTAATAGAATTAACTTACTTCTCCTGTTTTTAAGTTTAATCTACTATTATTACATACAATTACTTTTGTGTTTCTTTTGATTATATTTATTTCAAAATCTTCCTTCAGTACTTTGATCATTGCATTCAATAACTTCTCAGTATTAATAGTCTGTTCTGCTAGCAGGACTACCAGTATGTCATCAGCAAGTCGTAGCATATTGATTTTTTCTCCCTGAACACTTAATACCACATTCAGATTTCTCTATCACTTCCATTGTTGCTTACTCCGTAAACAAGTTGAATATTAACGGGGATAGACTACAACCTTGTCTCACACAAGTATTCACTCATACATCTCACTTTATTACAGCCACACGATTGTTAAATAGGTTATAAAACAATCCTTGTATCTCGATATTTTAGACCTGTTTTCTTTAAAATTTTGAACATCTTTTACCACCTGACATTACCAAAAGGATTAAAACAAAAATTCAATCTGTCAAGATACGCATACCTCAAATTTAAACATTTATTACAGCATCAATAGAATTATTGACTGACTTGTGAACAGCAGGTGTTTGTTAATATGCCGCATCAAGAACCCTAAAAGGAGGAATCTGCTATGATTCAATAGTTACTATATTTTACCCGCAACTTCTTATGAGTGGACTTTTGGTTATAGAAAGAAGCACGGAGTCTGTGTAATATGACGGGGAAGTCGCCGAAATAGTATTCTACCTCGGAACCACTGTAAACAATTTGCGATATGTTTAAAATACAAACAAACTAAAAAGGGGGGCGTTAATAAGTGTGGGAGACCACCTACCGCAGTTCTTCCGGCAGATTATTTTTCTGCATTAAAATTGTGTCACTTTCTGGGGCATCTTAGGTCAATACACTTTTGTACACGATGTTTTTGGTTTTGCTGTCGTTTGCTAAAATATATATAGCCTTTGGTGTTGGAAACAGGTGATCTAGCTACAAATAAACACAAAATATTAGTCTGGTTCCGCACGAATCCACATCTATACAACATAATAAGTTGTGTCTGTACATGAAGAGATCGTACACAAACTGACTGCGAGAGAAAAAAAGCCTCAGTTGCCGATAAAACATTATAGAGACATTATGGCACTGGAAGTAAAAATGATCTTCACAACGATTACAAGCCGTTGTCATTTGTTCAATAACGAGTCCGATATTTAGGGATACATATCTTCAATAAGCTCGCAACACACACTAAATGTCTAGCAGATGATAAGATTAAATTATGGAAAAAATTGAAAGAATTTTTAAATGATAACTCCTTCTACTCTGTCGAAGAATTAATTTCTAAGGTATCTACAAAATAACTGCCAGTAAAGAATTGTTCACAGGAGTTCAGCCGGATAGTGTTGAAAAACGTCGACGTTTCGACAACCGGCTCGGTTGTCTTCATCAGGTCTACTAATTCAGATATTACTGCCTGAAATCACTAACTACACTGGCTTAACAGCCGGCGAAAATCTAACTCCGTGTACCGATGATTGCCAGTCTAGTTTGTGATTTCAGGTGATAATATCTGAATTAGTAGACCCGATGAAGACAACCGAGCCAGTTGTCGAAACATCGTCGTTTTTCAACACTATCCGGCTGAACTCCTGTCAACAATTCATTGCATCAATACGCCGGGAAAGTCTCCACCTACATAACTGCCAGTATTTTGTGTAATTATAGTTAACACAATCAGTCCACCATGTATACTATGACTGTACAGTTTCTGTTGTACATTTTGCTGTGCAATTGTTTATCTGTAAACTGAAAACTTTCCACATCCCACAGAACCGGTCTTTTATGTTCGGATCGATGGAAAATGATTGTATTGTATTGTATTTTATTGTATGGACACGCTACTCGTCTGTCTGTCTATGTCTTCCTAATAATAAATAATATTTTCTTGTTTAATTTCATGAAGACTGGTTTAGCGGTTTAGTCATGAAAACGTAAAAGATACACAGAGAGGTAGAGTAGAGTTTCTTTCGCGTTTATGATATCAGTGTAGATTGTTTAGAACATCGCCGTGTGTTTTGACCTCTCTTTCTGTGAGTATGTTTTCTTAGTTTGCTCTGCTCTTCTTCCACCCCGAGCCCTCGCGCGCCCTTTGTGGTGTAAGTTGGTCCGACGTCTTCTCCGAGCCCGGCCTCTCCGTTACACTCCCTCCATTCGAGCTGTTTTAACAGTTCTGCTCCCCGCGCGTCAAAGCAAACCAAACGAATAAAGTGTATATTTAACGCCGAGTGCGGCGCGGCTGTCAAAACGTTTACCCAAGGCGAACCCAAGTGTGTCTGCAGCCGTTCCAGGGACCGCAGCTCCCCCTTAGCTACCTGAAAGGGCACAAGTGGGCATTTTCGCGTTTCTAGCAGATACACGCTATTCTTCCTGTTGGCTTGTAGATTTCAAACGTCTCTGCACCAAGGTAAGAAAGTTCATTCTTTATTATTATTATTAATACTATCCTCTACACCCACCCATAATGACGGGTGAAAGGAATGTTCTGGCAATTCATTTCTTTGCAGTTGTCTAAATAAATAAAAAAATTGCTTGCTGAATACTTGAAATGTAAATATCTTGGCATTACATTTGACAACAAGCTTAACTGGGCAGGGCACATTGTGCAGGTGGTAGGAACGGGTTTCAAAATTCTGCACTTGTTGGAGAGAGTGATGAGGCGATGTACGAGGGAAGTAAAGGAATTGGGTTACAAAACTTTGGTCAGACCATTGCTCAAATATAGTACCCATATTTTGTGTATCAAATACAGGCGTTGGAGAGGGTGCAAAAAAGGGTTGCTACATTTGTTTCTGGAATATATCGCAGAATGCGATCTGTAATAGATATGATAAAAGAGCTGGAATGCGATTCATTGCAAGACAGGAGGAGGGTGAAAGGGGTCATGGGAGTGTTCAATGCGTATACTGGTGATGAGGCATGGAAAGATATTGGTGTAGGTATGAAAACTAGTGCATGGAAGGGAAACGATAACCATGACCACAAACTGGCACTCGATTTCAGGCACAAGGGTGAGCGAAGATTCTCTTTTTTAGGTAAGGGTGTCAGGGATTGTAATAAGTTACCAAGGGAAATGATGAATAATTTACCAAAAACGATGAATGAATTTAAAGTTAAAATTTGCAGAGGGCAAATGTAGGTGAGTGCAGGCAAAGGGGATTATGGGTGTTTAGGGAAATTGCCACCGGAGGATGTGCAATTAAATTAAATTAAAATAAATAGAATTGTTGCTACATTATGCTCATAACCTTATTTTGTAATTTGTACATATTTCAAGTTCTTTTTTTGGATTTACGCCTCGTTGACGTCAAGGTTATTAGAGGTGGGATGGAAAGGAATTCGGCCGTTACCTTTTTTTGAACGAAGCATCCCAGCATTCGGCTGGAGTGATTTGGAGAAAACAAGGAAAATCCAAATTTGGATGCCCGAAAGAGGATTCGAATCGGCTTCCTCCCGAATGGGAAGCCAGAGTGTTAACCGCTTACCCACCACAGTCCGTCATTTAGGTTGTAAATTATACAGCGATACATATTGGAAGTTCTACTGATTTAATGATGTCAGAATTAGGGTACCAATTAATTTTAAAATAAACTAGGAATCCTAAAACCCTATGCTATAGCGCTTGATATTGGCTTCATTCCTGCACGATAAATATGAACTGATATTGCTGTCCAAAATTAATAGATTCTATTTCACGTGTACGAAATCATTCACTGTATTGCGACCAGAAACATTTACTCATGTCTGATATAGTGACATTAGTAACAATAGTAACTAATAATTAATATATTAATTTAAACGCAGTACATACTTTTATTTCAGTGTTCCGGAAATCCTTTCTTCAATTATATTACAACAGTGACTTAAAATATTTACATCGACTATAAATATCTTGTAAACCCGTCAAAAATGAGGTATTTTACTTTACTGTAAACACTGGTATAGAAAATAGTAGTGTTCAACAAATTGGAAAACGTTTTATATGTATTAAATTTGTACCAGAGAATGACCATTTTAAATAGAAGTATAGCAAAAACTAATTAACAGACTAAAGGAACATCAAAATTTTTGCAATTTTTAAAAAATGTTCTTCCTGTAAACTCTAGAATCATCAGTCTACATATTTCCTGTGCTATAATTAAATTTAATTTAATTTCGATATCGTATTTTTTTTCGGTGGCTATTTTTACACACACTTTTCTCCAGTTTCGATTCTTTGAGTGCATTTGCCCATCTTCTTAATGTTACCCTTTTCAGATGATTTATTTAAAATCTTTTCCTTGTTTCTGGCAAATTATTCACCACTTCCCTTCGTAATTTATTCCAGTCCCTGAGAACTTCACCTCGATAACAAAACGTCCCCATTCCCTCGCGCCTAAAATCAAGCTTGTTTTCATGGTCATTTTTCCCATTGTTAGTTTATATTTATAATTCTTCTGTTATTATTAGTTTAATCAATTTTTTTAGATGTATCAGTGTGGTAGTGCTGTCTCCGATGGATGACAAAAATGTCGCCTCCAATAGTATAAATATTTGTACTCATCATACATTTTGACTTTCAGTGACCATATGAATTGCTGGAAAACTCCTGTCATAGTTGTTGTTCTAATAATTCAAATCCCGTTCGCCAGAGTTTTATTTTAAATCGGTTTCGCGTGTAGCTTTGTTTACGACTGGCTATTACGGTCTGGGTCCTTCTCATTTCCTCCTTACAAATGGAACATTACGTCAGCATGACATCACGTGAATATAGCGCACGTATCTGATATTTTTCTGGTTCACTGGGCTGCGAGAGGCGCTATTTTCTCCGGCGCGAGGTCTGTTGATGAATTGATGGTATCCACACAGCGCACCGTACACTGCATATCTTTATTGAACCTAAAAATTTGAAGCTCGTGGCGAGAACGTGATATACTGCCACAATCTGTGTATCACCAATACAGATATGATCTCTCTGATCGGATTCGCCTGTTGGTGGTTATTAATGATGCCTGGCAGTTTTACAAGCTGTATTAATGGACACAGCTTCAAGTTAAATGTGTATCTGGCGGTCGGTAGCATTTATGTTCAAAATCCCTCAATATCGATTTCCATGTTCAAGAGACGTTCATCATGCTACACAGAAAGTATAATTGCATATAACAAAACTATTTTCTTGTATATGATATCTGTCAATGATATAAATATATAACAACAAAAGGCTAACCTTGGTCAGTGATATATATGTCCGTCACGCTGGCTCTTCCCGCAGCCAGACTGGGTTTCTGGATTAACAACGGCCAGAGATATTAGTGCATTGTAGAGGTCTATTTATTGTGAAAGACTGGAGGTTTTCTCTGCGTTGAGTATGAGTAAAATCTTTTCGGGTATATACCCCAGTTAGTCTATCAATGAAACACGACGTTTCGGAGGTCACATGCTCTGCCGCCATTGTCACTGACATTGTGACCGTCGAAATGTCATGTTCCATCGGTGGACTAACTCGGCTAATTTTTTTTTTTGCCTGTCATCAGTCTTTTGACTGGCTTGATGCAATCCTCCATCCCTTCCTATCTTGTGCTAACCTCTTGATCTCTACATATCGCTTACAACCCACGTCCTCAGTTATCTGCTTCATATATTCTAATCTCTGTCTTCCTCTACAGTTCTTACCTTCGACTTTTCCCTCCACCTGTAAATTAACTAATCCCGCATCTCTCAAAATATGACCTACCAGCCTGTCTGTTCTTTCTGTAAGCTTCTTCCACAAACTTCTTTCCTCACCCATCATTTCCAAAACGCGTTCATTTCTTACTTTGCCTGTCCACTTAATTTTCAGCATCCTTGTGTAGCACCACATTTCAAATGCTTCAATTTTCCTTCTTTCCGGTATTCCTAAAGTCCATGTTTCGCTACCGTCAAAGTGCTGTGCTCCACACATAGAGTTTTAAATAGTTTTTTTTCTAATTCATAGATCAATATTTGAAACTAAAATATTTCTCTTTTTCATGAAGGATGTTTTTGCTAGTGCTATTCTGCTTTTAACATCATTCCTGCTTCGGCCATCGGTTGTAATTTTGCTTCCCAAGTAACATAATTCACTTACTTCTCCAAATGCATTGGATCCTATTTTTATATTTGATGTGCTAGTATTGGCATCATTTCTGCTATCTTTTCACCACTTTAGTATTGGTTTGATTTATATTGGCTAATTTCCCGAGAAGATTTGATTCATCTCTATTTATTGATAAAACACTGAGAGGAAAGTTAATACTTCATTTAAATTAAGATTTAAATTAATAGTAGTTTTATTTATTTACATTCCTTCACTGTAGATGTTTTCATCTAATACTACCGCCAATGACATATGGACTCACAAGAACGAAGCATTTTACATAGCTCAAAGCTGGGCTAAGAAACTTGTTCAGGACGCGGAAAAGTAAATAAAATTATGTTTTTTTAAATTCTTTTTGAAATAAAAAAAAAACACAGTAAAAAACAAAAACGAAACAAAAAAATAACAAAATACAGCAAAAAATCTACAGCCAGTACAAACCAATCGAGTCGCTCGGTGTTTGTTGCCACTTGTCTTTGTCCTCGATCTAAAGCGAAGGCGAAGATAGTAAGTTGTCGGTGAGGGGGCGAGTAGAATCGGGCGAGCTCACAGCAGGGCGAGGGGGCCGCAAGTAGTGGCGTGGCCGGCAAAAGCCGATTGCCGGCCAGCGGCTGCGCGTAATCCCGCTGTAATTGGTAGAGCCGGCGGAGAACTAATCAGATTATTCGTAGCTCGTTTATCAATTGCGGTAGCGAGAGAGGGAGGTCAAGGAGAGCTTAGCGGGCCAGGTGCCACCTCGGGTCCTGTTCTAGGTCGTGATCCTACAGCATCGGCGGAACAAGTAAGCTGCCGGACACAGAACAGCCGCAAGTGGAAAAACCTACAGCCGTTATAATCCTTACCGGCTCAGCTACGGCACCGTGATGGTGTCCGGCGCTGAAACTAACGGTGATGTTTCATTCCTGGAAACCAAAGCATTGTACACTGATCGGCCAAAACATTATGACCACCTGCTTGTTAGATGTGGATCCATACAGCAGTGATTCGCAGTATCGTGGCTTATACAAATCCATGGAAGGCTCCCAGATGTATCTGACACAAAATTTCTACACACAAGTCACGAAATCCTCTTAAATTCGGGGTCAGCGGTTTGTTGGCGAGGCGCTTGGTAGTAAGCATCTCTGAATCGGGTAGGCTGGTCGGCTGGTCGGTTGTTGGCGTGCTACTGTAGTGAGCATCTATGCAGAGAGGTTGAAGGATGGTGAAACCACGACTGGGCTACAAGGTGGTGGACGTCCACGCCTCATCATAGAAGGTAGAGTTTGGAAGTTTGCCCGATCTGTAAAATGGGATAGTCGGCGATCTGTGGTAGATCATACAGCAGAGTGTGCTGCGAAAAACTTGTACCTGCAGCAGCATTGTACTCTAGTGTCAGATATGTCACAGATCGCCACCTATCCCGCTTTACAGACCGGGCAAGCCCCCGACCTCCACGATCTGTGATAAGGCGTGGACGTCCACCACATTGTCGGCCAGTTGTGGTTTCACCGTCCTTCAACCACTCTGCATAGATGCTCACTACAGTAGCACGCGAACAGCCGACCAACCTCGCCGCTTCCGAGATGCTCGTTCCCAGGTACCGTACCCACAAACCACCGGCCCGTAACTTAAGGGAATTACGTGACCTGTGCGTAGACATCTGGTGCCAGACAACTCCGGAAACCTAACGAGAACTTTTCGAATCCAAGCCACGCCGAATCGCTGCAGTACTGCGCTCTAAAAATGTATCAACACACTAATGAGGTGGTGGTCATAATGTTCTGGCTGATCGGTGCACATATTATAGGAAACGTAGAAAGTAATTGAACGCAACGGAATATTTCAGTGCCGATTTTCTCGACATCGGTGACGAAGCGCATGTTACGACTTTACCACATCACAACTTTGGGCAGGAGCATTTATAGTATGCAGTATGGATGGAATAAGCGGCCTCCCCTTTTTAGCGTTGTTTGAGGGAAAACGAGGTGTTGGAGCTGTACGGCGAAGACTTTCTACATTTAATCTGAACTGCACTAAAAATCAGACAAGTTGTACCACCAGAATTACGCCCTGTCAAGCAGATTTGCGCGATGAGAATCCATACTTTACCGACTTTCTATGAGCTAGAGGCGAAGCCAATGTAGACATTCCTTGTCTGCAAAATAATCACGTGCCTAATTGATTTCTCTTAAAATCACGTTTATAAAACGTTTAAAATTTGTTACTAATTTGTATTGCTAGGCAAAATGATAGTTTTATCTAGTTTATTTCATTTTCAGACTGACCGTGATCTTGTTATCAACACGTTACGGTTGTTTTTAAATTGATAATGAAGTTAAAATGAATTAATTTGTAAATTTATCTCACATATTGCTCAGGTAATGGCAGTCTAGTTTCATATATACAGTTATACTTCTTCGATATTTATACTTTTTGAACCCTTTACATTTGAAAAAAAAAATTGAATTATTTTTTACTTCAGATTAAAAAATTAAATTAATAAATAAATCACCAAACCCCCTTTTACTATAATATGCTTTAACACAAATTATGCGGAAATACTCTATTTCTGCTGAAATTTACTATGTATGGAACGATCTGCCCTGGTTTTTTCATTTATGAATCTATATATTGGGCGCGGTACTAATTATAACTTTTTGAAAGGAAACCAAAAATTACTTGCTAGTTCTTCAAGCACCAAAAGAACAGATAATTCGTATTTAAAGGAAAAGGACATGGCATCAAAAGTACTTTTTTCTTTCATATCTTTTTTATACATATGCTGTTCCAAAATAAATATACTTTATTTCTTTCCCAAATATGTTGGCAACCCTACGTATAACATATATATTCTTCCAGACAAACAATTTAAACAAGTGGTGCCAAGTGCTTCCGATTTATGTGGACACTCCTTTGCGTTGATGAATGCCTAATCTAAGCGGTTTAACTCCCTTTCGACAGGGAGCAGGGGACATTGCCCACTCTTGGCATCCGATAGATGTATTAAATACTTATTTTATGGCTTTTCGCCTCGTCGACGTCGAGGTTATTCGAGGCGGTAAAGGAATGTGGTAAGGCACGGGAAGAAATTCGGCTAAGGCATTTTGTAGTAACCCTACCGGCATTCGCCTGGAGATATTTGGGTAAATCAAGGAAAACCAAAATCTGTATTCCTGGACGGGGATTCGAAGTCGGGTCCTTCCGAATAAGAGACCAGAGCGTTATTGCTCTCTCATAACGGTCGGTATTAGTTTTTCCAACCACTATTAAAATAAATTAAATTAACTAAATAGACATTACAAGCTCAATGCACTTAATATTTTAAATAACACATCATAAAACACGCCTGTAAAATCTATACAAAACATATGGCAACACGATAAAAATTCGATTCTGCCGAATAAGTTATGACACACACGACGTTTCGACAGCTACCTCTACTGGCATCATCAGGTGAAATGGTAGGTCGAAGTAACACACATGGTAACACGTTCGCAGTTTTCGAAGCTAAAACAGTCCTCCCACCAAATGTGCCGAAACATAATTCTTTCCGCGATTCAGCAAGGGGGAACAAAAACTGGAGTTGAAATGGAAATGTAGTTACATGGAAATATTCGCCAATCCGTTTAGTCTCCCGACGTTTCGGAAACAAAGTCGCACGGTCCAACACAAAAGAGACGCCCGGCTTCCGGCCCCGTCACCATTGTCGGCGACAATGTGGGCACCAGTTGTTTGTTTACAGTGACCGGCCGGCCGATCGGCAGCTGTCGGTCTGCAATCAGGATCTTTGTGCGAGGTGCGCACAATGGCGGGCGCCGATTCAATCACCGAGCGAGCGAGCGGGCGCCGCTGGGAAGTGTTCAGAATAGCGGCGTTCATCTGTCACCGGAGAGCGACGATTCACAGCCCTCCGTCTGTCGGCTCGCAATGCGCATGCGTCACACAATACAGCAGTGGCGACCGATGTACTTCGTGGTTCTCAGACACTTCCAATACCTGTATACACTGAACAGCCCAAAACATTATGACCACCTACTTACTAGCATATAGGTCCACCTTTCGAACGCAATATAGCAGCGATTTGGCGAAGCAGTCATTGGTAGGCTTCCAGAGGTATCTGACACCAGATATCTACGCACAGGTCACGAAATTCCCTTAAATTACTGGTCGGCGCGGCGGTTTGTGGGTGCGGCGTCTGGGAACGAGCATCTCGGAAACGGCGAGGTTGGTACACTTTTCACGTGCTGCTGTAGTGAGCACCTATGGAATGTGTTTGAAGGACGGTAAAACCACGAGTAGGTGGCAATGTGGTGGAAAATCACGCCTCATCACAGAACGTGGAGGTCGGAGGCCTGCCCGCTCTGTAAAGCAGTATAGGGGGGTGATCGGTGGCAGAATCGCGATTCATGTGCAGTGAAACATTTCTGGATGCACCAGAATTGTACACTTCCGTCAGATGTCTTCTCCATTCACCATCTTTCTTCTTCTACTGCTAGCCAATTCCATCCGCTATCCTCAACACACTAATATATTTCTTTCACCCATCTATCATTCGTTCTTACATTTTTTGTAATGTGCTTTATGTCCAGCATCTTCATTGGTATCTTGTCTCCCATTCTCTACGGATGAACATACTAGTGGAACCTTATTTCTCTAATCTTTGTTGTAGCAGTTACTCCTTAATCTTCTCCTCGATTTTCTGGGATTACTGGAGATTGCGATTCCGTAACGAAAAGGCATCATAATACTGCAATAGCCAAACGCAAGAAACTGTTAGAAATACTTTCTGAAGTGCATTTAACGGTGTCGTGCTGGTAGATGTTTTATTACAACCTAATATTTGGTTGAAAAAATGAAATTACGGAATTATGGAATTACTACTTGAAAGTAATACGACTTACAGCAGTACTATGACGTCATTAGTGAATCGTCTCCATTGAATGGTCTGGCCTGCCAATTTTATTAATATATCTAGTATTAGTCTGTGCAATTTACTGAATTGTATATACTTTTTTTTTTACCAAAGTTTAAAGACAAGCCATTAGCTGTAAACTATTTATTAATAAGCTTCAAAGACATAATATCTTAGGTAGAGAAATCAGGAGAATTTTTAATTCGTATGATTGTATCATCTACAGATTGGACAAATTTTGAGCTTTTAGATGTATCACATGTTAGTTATATATCAGAAACAAAAGTGGCCCGAAAACAGAAACCTGAGGTACTCCACATCTCATAAATCCCCAATAAGATAACACCAAACCACATTACTTACCATTAATATGTTGCACTGAAATTTTCTGTTTTCTACTTAGAAGCTAAGTACTAAGTCATTTATTAACAATGCCATCTATACAATAATATTTTAATTTTTGTATGTGAATTTTATGATCAACACAGTCACAAAAATACTTAAGGCATTATTAATTAATAGTTTATTTCGTCTAAAATATTGGATGTAAACACAAATATGGCTTGTCGTGTTGAATGACTTATTTTGAAACCAAATTGTGATACATTTAAAACATTTTCATTTTTAAGGTGTTCGTACAGACATTGTTCTACATTGCATTCTCAAAATCATTAAAGAAGGCAGTTAGTAATGAAATAGGACGGTAATTCAGTACATCTGAGTTATACCTCTTTTTATAGAGTTGTTTAACTACAACATACTTAAATCTTTCTAGAAAGGTACCCTCAAGTAAAGATATATAAAAACAGACAAAACAGTATGTTATTTAATTCTGTGAACAACAGTTTAATTAATCTGCTGGAAATCCCATCACAATCACTCAAGTATTTGCTCTTGTAGAGACAAGATAACTTTTCTAATTTCTTCTGGAGTAGTTTAATTTACAGACATAGTGTCAAATTTTTCGTGGATGCTTATATTATCGAAATCCATAATATGTGTGAATGAACTATTGGCAGCCAAATTATCATCAACAGATAAAAATGTTTATTAAATATATCAGCAATTGAAAAATTAGATTCTACTGAATTTTGATTGCTGTAAATGGCACTAGTGGTCTGATTATTTTTCCGTGTTACATTTTTCACAATAATCCATATTTTCGTAATTTTACTTCCAGTCATGAATCTTGTATTTATACTCCATACTTTTAGATTGAACTACAAAGATAAGATTCTGAAATCATTATAAAACTCGTAAAATCATGTTTCGTCGCCCAATATGAAACGCGGTTCCGATTCCCGATGACAATTCTCCGCCTTAGGCAAAGTCCGCTTGGCGTCAAATCCGTGTCGTAGCCGGTCGAAATTTCCTCGCAGGTTATGTTCGCTTATCGCCGATAATCCGTCGCAATTTTCTGCAGATTCTTTTTAGAAGATAAACATCCCACAGATGTTTAAGAACTTCTCGTCATGTCAACGGTCGCCATGTTAAGGTTCTTTGGGTGGTTTAATTTCTGATGAATTAATTAAAAAGTCCACCAAAAAAACAATGTATGTTGATGCTCGTTTATTTTCAATCAAAACAAGTCTGCGACATTCACAAGCATAGTTGTTACAATCCAAAGATGCAATACTGAATACTTGAATCGAAAACTGAATGAAAACTTGCATGAATGTCTCTGTAACACTGAATGAATACTCTGTCCAGGCGATCTGTTTATATAGAGTCTATCGAATTTACGAGAATTCTTCAAAGGCATCCGCCCGATATTTCTCGATCATAAACAATCACTCAAACAATCAAACATATTAAAAACAATCGGAATTGATACAAAATTAATTAATAACATTACAAAATGATTAGAAATGGTAACTAGAGATACTTAAATACAAAATTATTTACAGAAATCCTTTCAAATGGTGGAAAATTGTCCTGTAGACATCGTAACTTACATTAATACAAGTAATTACAAACTTTTAATAAATTCTCTTGCATCATTCGGTTCTTAAACATATTAAATGGTCTTTAAATAATTTTCTTACCTAAAACAAAGTCTATATACACTTATTTACAAGAAATTACAAAACAAACATATCAAATCACTTTCAAGCAAACTTTAGCTCATTTCAAATACTTCATACCGTACAATGCTATTCAAAATTCAGGTATTAGGGCTGTTACAACCCCTCCCCAGGATTCACTTAATTTTACACAGATAAAATTGATTGAATCCGTCACGAATCTAAGCAGGTTGAATGTACACATAATGCAGACACGAACAGATTATAATCAATCAACCATAATGACTTTTACAATGAACAAATACAATTCTTCATACAACATCTGCACATAGTCCATGGCACTGATTTTGGTTACAATAATTTTCTTTTCTCAGGTCCAATCATTTTTTCAGTTACTGTGTTTACACAACAAACGTTCAATGCCATCACCTTAAGTTACAATTATTTTCACTCCAAATTACACACTTGATGTCTGCTTATTAATTACACCAGTCTGTTTACATTTTACAGCTGATAATTTGTCAACACAATGTAGAAAGTCACAACATCACCAAAAGTTTCTACACAAAACTGTCAAAAATTATACAGTGAGATGCTTACATCTGCATCTGAACCTAAGTACTCACACAACCTATTTACATACATTAATTGATAAACTTATTTACAAAATTAGATATTTACACATATAGGGGCACATTTCATAAGTGACCACTTATTCATAAAAAGGTTTTAGGGCTTCAACATTATACATCCCCTTACATTTACCACTCTCAGGGTCAATTAGCTCATAAGAGTTTTTCCTTGGTATAGACTCTATCCTGAAAGGGCCTTCAAACAAACGGTTAAACTTACGAGTCTCTTGTCGCAAAGCTGACGACTTACTATGAACTTCAACTAACACCAAATCACCCACTTTATATTCTATACACTTCTGACCTTCATCATGCCTTTTCTTTCTCCTTGTTGCCTTTTCCTTTAAATTTTTAAGAGCTAAAGCTACCTTTTCCTCATAGTTGAAATTCTTTCTATTTGGAAAACTAACACATCTCTAATTAATCTGTTAGCCGGTTTCTTAAACATCAGCTCAATGGGTGGTATTTCAGTTGTATCACTAGGTATAGAGTTAATTACATTTTCAAAATTTTCTACTTCACATGCCCACTTACTGTGTTGGTCTGTACAATATGTCCTAAACCAACGTCCAATTTCCCTCATTAGGCGTTCTACGGGATTTCCTGCTGGATGATAAGCAGAAGTATGTATAACCTCTATTCCTTCTTGTTCAAGTTTTTATGTCCACACTTTACTAGTGAATTGCGGGGCATTGTCCGAAAGCACCCTCTTAGGTTTACCTACCTTCTGACAATATTCATCAATCACCTTTCTAACCAAAATTTTAGCCGTAGACTTCTTTACAGGGTAAAGTTTAACGAATTTGGAAAAAACATCAAATAAAACTAAAACTTGGGTCACCCCTCCCCGAGACATGGGTAGCGGGCCAAGAACATCAGCAGAAACTAATTCCAATACACTACTTGGGATGATATTTTGCATTTTCCCCACTCGTTTAACACTATCTATTTTAGATCTTTGACACACTTGACAAGATTTTAATAGCTCCTTCTCATATTATAGAAATATGTATCTTCCCTCAACACTCGGTAACACTTGGATGGCCCATAATGCCCATAACTATAGTGGTGATGCCAAACAATTTTTTCAACCATACTTTCTGGAAGCCATAACTTCCAATCATCCTCATCTTCACTAGTCCTTCTAAACAATACTTCCCCATGCAAAGTATAATATTTCTGAAGCTTATCTCTGTGTTCTGGGCTATCAAGATTAGTTTTTACTTCTGCTATAGCTACATCTTTGTCCTGTTCCTCTTTGATTTGTCTCAAGGAATACTTAACCTCAGTTTCATACGGTACTCCTTTTAGATAAGCAATTCTAACCTGTCTGTGGTCCTAGACATCGCTTTTCGGAATCTAGACCTAACGGTAGACGTGACAAAGCATCTGCAACTTGATTTTTACTAGCAGGCCTATACCGAATCTCTAAATTATTTTCCTGCAGAACCAATGCCAAACGGGTTAACCGACTGTGGACTAACTTACATTCTAATAAAAATGAAAGAGCCTTATGGTCTGTATATACAATAATTTTTCTACCTAACAGTAGGTACCTAAACTTAGTCAAACCCCACAAAATAGATAAGGCCTCCCGTTCAGTAATTGTGTATCTAGTTTCAGCTGGCTGTAGTTTTCTACTGGCAAAGGCAATAGTCCTAAAATCCGGTTCTCTATTGATTTCCACTTCCTGGAAGACATGAACTCCTAAACCATAGTCAGAACTATCTGCGGCGAGGCAAAAATCTAGATCCCAATCTGGATAATAGAGGATATTGGAGTTACATAAGTCATCTTTGATTTTTTGAAAATCTCTTTCACATTCTGAGGACCACACCCACCTGACACTTTTTTTAACCAAATCTCTTAAGGCTGGACTATTTAAAGATTGTCCCTGAAGAAATCTCCTATAGTATTCACACAATCCAAAGAAACTCTGTAGTTGTTTCTTATCTCTAGGTCGGGGAAAATTCTTAATGGCATTTATTTTATCATTACTAGGCAAGATTCCCTGTGGTGTAATACGATGGCCTAAAAATTCAACCTCTTTTTGCAAAAATGTACATTTCTTTAACTTAATAGTCATACCCCCCTTTCTCAATGCTTCTAAAACTTTTCTATGTAGCACCCAATGTTCCTCAAGTGTTTCTGACATTATAAGAATATCGTCTACGTATATCTCTACTTGTTCAAGCAATTCCTTTCCTAACACACTATCCAAAGCACGAATAAAGGTAGCCACTGAAATATTTAACCCAAATGGTAACACTCGAAAATTATAACAACGGCCATCAAATAGAAAGGCAGTGTATTTCCGGGATTCTTCTGAAAGCGGGACTTGCCAATAGTCAAATCGATAGACGAAATATATCTTTTACCTTTAAACCTGTGCAACAATTCACTGATAGGTGGAGGATGATCCCGTTCTGTTACTAAATGCTTGTTTAATGTGCGAGCATCCAGCACTAGTCGCACAGAATTGTCCGGTTTTATTACCACAACCAAGGGATTATTGTAAGGACTCCTTGACCTCTCTATTACCCCCCACTCTAACATTCGATTTATCTCCTTATTCACTTCATCTCTTTTGGTCAAAGGGATTGGATATGGCTTAATAAAGAAAGGCTCTTCAGACTTTACAGTAAGCTTGCACTCATAATTTTTAATTAGACCTGGTTTGTCAGAAAATACGTCCCTATATTCTTCAATTAGACATTTCAGAGTTTCTTGTTGGTCTGACGGCAATAGTTTCATACTGTTTGGGTAATTAATAACGTTTCCTTCACTCATCTCCTGACCTTCAATCAGACTATTTATCTCATTACTCTGCCTTAACACATTTACACAAATCTGTGGTAATAGTTCGTTACAAACTCTAGCTACACCAGCATCCTTATATTTAACTCTCACATGATCTACTTCTTGTATGCCTTTCCAAACAGTTTTCTCAAAATCAACCCAGTATTCCCCACTGTCTAATTTAATCCGTAAGTTACCTTCTCCACAGTCTACCAAAGCCTTTACTTTTGTAAGCCAATCCATGCCTAAAATGCAATTAACATTCAACTTAGGGACTACATACATGGGTATTTCTACATTTACAGTCCCCATACACCCTTCAATCAACATTTCCTGCTTAATTCTCTTACTTCGAGAACCAGTAGCAGTAATAACTGTCATACTACTAACGGGTAACACTTCAATTTGATTGGTGCTTTCAATTTCATTAAATAATCCCTCAGCAAGGCAAGAAACCTGTGACCCAGTGTCAATAAGAGCATCTATTTGTATATTAAAAGCATTAATTTGCACTATGGGAACTTTATCTAAAACTTCAGTCTTATCCTCCACCTCTTCCAATAAATCTTCTCGGGGATTATTCATAAAAATGGTATTAACTCTATAGCAGTTGTCCACCACTGCGGGGCCCATAACAGGGGTGGTCTTTAGTTTGCCTGCCCCCCATGCTGCCTTTCCCTTTAAGATTGGGGGTTCTGTTCTCTCACTTCCCCATTATTATTCCTCCTTGCTTAATTATCACGATCCCATCCCCTGGATCTACCATCCCTTGACCCATTACCCCTTCTAGGGGGACTCCTGCTGCCCCTCCTATGGTGTTGATGGTGGTAATGTTGTTCATTGAATGACTCCTGGGCATCCAAGCGTCTCAACAATTCAGAAACTCTATCCACATTTACTACATCCAAAGTGGCAATTAAATTTCTTGTTTGCTGAGGTAGCCTAGCTCCTATCAAATCAATAAATTCCTCCTCTCCCTAAGGATGGTCTAGGTACTTACAACGGATCCAACATTTATGAAAAAAATCATGTTGAGTTTCCCGACCAGGTTTATAGGGCCTTCCAGTCATCAACTCCCTCTTTTCTTGAATCTGCCTGCTTGTCGACCAAAAATGTTTCAAAAAGTTTTCTTTAAACAGCTTGTAGTCAGTCACTTCCCTAGCTTGTCTATCACCCCATGCCCTAGCATAAGATTTTAGATGTTTACCCACAAGTGCAATTTTCTTACTATCGGGTAATAAATTAAAATAATCTGATCTTTCAAAATTATCTACAAATTCAATATGGTGAAGCCTCCCACTATCATCATAGAATTCAAATTCTTCTTTTACATCGACACTGAAATTTGGATTACCTGTTAAGGGAACCTGACTTAACTGAATCTGCAACCCAGTAACCCTTTTCTCTAACTGATTAACGTTAGATTGGGTTGTCTCCAATCCCTGGGTAAGTTGTTCCTGATGATTTGCCAATGCATTTACATTTTTCCCTATACCAACCACTTCCTGTCTTAACTCATTGACCCTTTGAGCAGCTTTACTATCATTGGCTTGGAATAAAGTGACATATTCCTCCCTCATCTTATCACAATTTTCACTGACTTCCTTCACCTCTTTATAAATCAAATTTTCACATTCAGCCTTATTCTGTTCACAAAATTTGTAACTTTCTCAAATTTCTCCTGACATTCTGTTACTACCTTCCCCAATTTAGAATCTAAATTGTTAATATCTTCCTTGAATTGAGAGCTAAAACCCTGAAATTGCTCTGCGATTTTAACATCAAAACATTTAGTCAAATCAGAGAATGTTTTGTCATTGTTTTGTTGCAGTTGAGAAAACTGATCATTGATTACAGCAAACTGAGAATTAATTTCAGAAAAATTTGCTATCAAATTTGGAAAATTTATTATCAAATTTGCCATCAATTTCGGAAAACTGAGACTTAATTTCAGAAAATTTGTTGTCAAGATTCAACTCAGTTTTAAATTCAGAAAATTTGTTATCGAATTTACCATTGATTTCTGCAAACTGAGAATTAATTTCAGAAAATTTGCTATCGAATCTGGCTACAAAAGACTCTAGAATTGCTTGTAGGTTCTGACTATCAGCCATTTTTAGTAATGAGCAAAATCAACATAAAAAACAAAATTAAGGAAAATTAAAATCTTTCCAATCTGCCACACATTAACATGCAAAATAAATCACTTGAATATTTCAATGCAGTACTTACACTTCTTCCTCAATTTTGTATCACATTAAATTTCACTTAGAAGCACTTATTTGACCATTAAACACCACACTGACTTCAAACACTTAACCACACTTTTCACAATTCACTGTAGGAAGACGATGTTGAGGCCGAAGAAAATCCACTCGTCGTCGGAAGATTACATCCGATTCCCGATGACAATTCTCCGCCTTAGGCAAAGTCCGCTTGGCGTCAAATCCGTGTCGTAGCCGGTCGAAATTTCCTCGCAGGTTATGTTCGCTTATCGCCGATAATCCGTCGCAATTTTCTGCAGATTCTTTTTAGAAGATAAACATCCCACAGATGTTTAAGAACTTCTCGTCATGTCAACGGTCGCCATGTTAAGGTTCTTTGGGTGGTTTAATTTCTGATGAATTAATTAAAAAGTCCACCAAAAAAACAATGTATGTTGATGCTCGTTTATTTTCAATCAAAACAAGTCTGCGACATTCACAAGCATAGTTGTTACAATCCAAAGATGCAATACTGAATACTTGAATCGAAAACTGAATGAAAACTTGCATGAATGTCTCTGTAACACTGAATGAATACTCTGTCCAGGCGATCTGTTTATATAGAGTCTATCGAATTTACGAGAATTCTTCAAAGGCATCCGCCCGATATTTCTCGATCATAAACAATCACTCAAACAATCAAACATATTAAAAACAATCGGAATTGATACAAAATTAATTAATAACATTACAAAATGATTAGAAATGGTAACTAGAGATACTTAAATACAAAATTATTTACAGAAATCCTTTCAAATGGTGGAAAATTGTCCTGTAGACATCGTAACTTACATTAATACAAGTAATTACAAACTTTTAATAAATTCTCTTGCATCATTCGGTTCTTAAACATATTAAATGGTCTTTAAATAATTTTCTTACCTAAAACAAAGTCTATATACACTTATTTACAAGAAATTACAAAACAAACATATCAAATCACTTTCAAGCAAACTTTAGCTCATTTCAAATACTTCATACCGTACAATGCT
The DNA here is from genome assembly GCA_031002005.1 of Vandiemenella viatica. NCBI lineage: Eukaryota > Metazoa > Arthropoda > Insecta > Orthoptera > Morabidae > Vandiemenella > Vandiemenella viatica. The sequence continues at coordinate 224,562,269 of JARYHS010012519.1, read as the reverse complement.
ATTCAAAATTCAGGTATTAGGGCTGTTACAACACCATCACTCCACAGCTACCCTAATCGACAGGACTGACTATACAAACAATCCGACACTGTTAATTTGCATAAAAGGGTTCTAGTAACTGGAAATATTACTTAAAATTCCTGAAATATTAAAGATAGTCTTTTAAGGTTATTAGTAATACTTAACAAAATATTTGTATTAACAGAAAATAACTGAAATGTGCTTGTGATGTATTAACATCTTGCTTACGTTCTTTGAAGCATTATTTTACTGAACTTATCTTTGTGATTGTAATTTAGAATTATAAACTGAAGAGCACGAATCTCTGTAAATAGAAAACGTTTATGTGAGAACTACAAAATTAGGATTATGAAAAAGATAAGACAAAACTTTTTGGGCTGTAATGTTTCATCTTCATAATTATGTAAGTCTGTGGATTAATACTCGAGGCGAGATGAAAGTTATAAGATGGTTTCGTAGTTAAGGCAGATTTCCTTAAAGTTATTAGTAAAATTCAATCAAAGTTCTCACGAAATTTATCCAACAATCTGTGTTTGCGTGGAGGCGTCCCGAGTACTTAAGATCTCCCCTATCTTTGCATAGCAATTAAACTTCACATAAATATTCATAATTTCGCGGAACACCACTATTTATTCAACAACTTAAAAGCGAGCCTCCTGCCTTTAATGCAAATCATCTTGAGGAGTTTTCTTTTAGCCGTTGTGCTTTAACCGAATTGCGTTTAAGTTTCCTGTGTTATGGGAGGGAGAGCAAGGATATCAACGTTCTTCGCCATTTTCACCTGGCAAAGAGAATGGAAACAATCAGTCAGGAAACTACGGCAGTATTCTGAATCTAGTAGTGACATAACAGCTACTTACATGATTTACTAAACTTCCATCATTCAATGTCCATTTATGAAAATTTTTTTTTACAGCTCCAAAATATATTACAATGATAAGTTTTAGTTTTAGAGAATTTCCGGTACACGACATTTCGTAGATTGCTGAAGTAGGGTAGCCAACTTGTATTTTTTAAATAAAGTATATTTATTTTTGGAAGATGAAAATAAAAAAGTATGTTACCGAAAAAAGTAATTTTAAATTTAGGGATTAATTGTCTTAAATAGGTACATAACTTTTTGTGCTTAAAAACCTACCTTTTATACTAATTTTAGGTTTCCTTTCAAAGTCCTATAGCGGGTTCCACATGCTAATTATATCTAGATTTGCATATGAATGAACAACTCAATTTTAATCAAACTTAAGGATAACCTGCTTCCTCTCTTGCCGTTTTAAATTCAGCATTCTTTCGCTAAAAGATGAAATGATGGGAACAGGAGCAGGTAGGAAACAATTATTTTCATTTTTATTATTACATTAACAAATGTTATTTCAAGCATATATCATGGATCATTCATTCTCAGAAAAAATTGTTTCAAGATCCTGCGAACCGTTTCGATTTGTCATAAATAGTAATAACTAGTATGTAAATTACGTATGGAAAAGGCCATTCCGTTCCATGACTTGTATATTTTACTATAAATAAAATTTTCCGCACAATTTATATAGTGACCAAAAATATTTATCCGATGGTTAGAACAATATAAGGGTCAGAGCCAAAGGAAATTTTTCATCAATACTTTTTCTCAAACCGATGATTGTATTCCAAAATTAAACTTATAAAGCGCTAGTTTTTTTCGTTTTTCCTTTTTACTAGCGATATCGGTGTTTTAGTACAAGATGGGGTTTAAATTCATATTGCTTTGTTTACCAGTGTTTAGAAAACTAATTTGAAACAGAAGTGTGTTGCGTTTACTATCTTCCGATGGATGAAGTTGATGAAACTCTTTGTGTTGTCTCCTCTAGGATATTGGTATGATGGGCGAATGACTTACATATCTCCGGCTGAAATGTAAAACAGGAGAGGAAGAATTGGTATTTCTCTAAATTAAATTCTCTTGTTTTTTTTTTTTTTTTTTTTTTTTTTTTTTTTTTTTTTTTTTTTTTTTTTTTTTTTTAAGGAATTCGGCCATTGTCTTTTGAATGAAACATCCCAGCATTCACCTGTAAAACACAAATCTGGATGCCCGGACGGGGATTCGAACCGGTGTCCTCCCGAATGCGAGGCCAGAGCGCTAACCGCTCACCCACCACGCTCGGTTTTGAAATCCAATCGGTGCTATGTGCTTATGTTGTACTCTTTGGAATTAATCTATATGAAACACAAATATTCCTTTGTGGCTTTCATAATTGACTGCGCGTGTACAAACATCAGGGATATGAAGTGTGTTCATTGCTGCAACAGGTTTCATTGGTGGAAGGGATATGTTTGATGCTCATGGATTGTAGCTGGCTTCTATATAAATGAGTCTTTATATTGAGGTAAATGTTGTTGGGAGAAGTCACTCAGAGAGAATCATCACTTTCTTTTTTGTTTTACCAACGTTATTATTACTATTATTTACGGATAAGTCCATTAGGACTACGCAAAGTACTATTCGCTTTCCTCTGTGCCCCTATTTCCATCATACGCTTGCTGTGCGGATCTTTCCTCTTATCATACCATGTTGTTCCAGGTCTTTTCTTTATTCTTTCCTTCCGGTCAACTTGCCACTTTTGAATTTTGGATTTAAATGTATCTCTGTTTTCGATATCTTTTTGAGCGATTTCTGCAAACCAACGTTATTATCATTATTGTTTCAAGCCCACTAAGGAGGGCTTACGACTAGTTCTATTTTGATGATCACTTTCGTTCCCAATACCTTGTAAGCCCAGCTAATAATTTTTCCTTACTCCCCTGTGAGGTGGGGTTCTGAGGTATAGTAATTTTTGGTGGAGGGTACAAAGAGTTAACCATATCAGAAACTTTTGAGCAATCTGCAACATCCGTATCAGAAATCCCAGTGGAGTACAAATCTTATTATACTTCATTGAGATTCTTGTCTTATCGCTATTCTTGTGCTCTGAAACACTTCTGGAAGCACCAGAAATGTGCGCCTCCTTCAGATCTGCCACAGATCACCCCCTATCTTGCGTTACAGAGCGGGCAAGCATCCAACCTCCAATGTGATGTGGCGTGGGTGTCCACCACATTGTCGCCTACTCGTGGTTTCACCGTCCTTCAAACACTTTCCATAGATGCTCACTACAGTAGTACGCGAACAGCCGACCAGCCCTCCATTTCGGAGATGCTCGTTCCCAGACGCCGCACCCACAAACCGCTGGTCCATAATTTAAGGGAATTTCGTGACCTGTGAATAGAAATCTGGTGTCAGATACTTCTGGATGCCTACCAAGGACTTGTAGAATCCATGCTACGCCGAATCGTTGGTATATTGCGTTCAAAAGATGGACCAATATGCTAGTAAGTAGGTGGCCATAATGCTTCGGCTGATCAGCGTGAGTTATCCACTCCGGAGAAGGACGAAAGCTGGCTGACGGCACTTGGTGATCAGCATGTCAGCAGTCGCCCCGCTGCATCAGCAGTGACAGCAGGCGGCCTGGATGCCGACGCAGGCCATCAGTGGTGCAGAAAAGATCATACATATATAGGACGGTTTATTGATTAGAAGCATGAAAATATATAGAAAGTCGCTGTTTTTGGTGGAGGAAATTAGTGTATATGGTAGATTAATTTAACAGAATACTTTAGAACCGTCTCAGCCGTTTACAATTAACAAAGTGTAACAGCCATTAAACCTAAACTTTAGCTGGAATTGTATTTTATGAAGCATTGCAGAGTATATATGTAGATTTTTACCAAGCTAGAGTATGATTGAAAGCGGTTTTGTATATTTGTCTAGTATTTTACAGTAAATTAGTGTAAATGGATTTGTTTTGTGAAAAGAAATTATGTAAATACCATTTAATATGTTTAAGAACAGAACTATGCTAGAGAATTGCTTAAATGTTTGTAATTGTAAGTCTTAAGGTGAGTCACGATGTTTGATTTACTACAGTTAAAAATGATTTATGTGAATAATTTTGTGTTTAAGTATCTTTAATGTTCATTTCTAAGCATTTTGTAATGACTGTAAATGATTATGTATTAATTCAGATTGTTTTTAATATGTTTTCATTTCTTTGAGTATATCTGACGGAAGCCTTTGTATTGTTCTAGAACTTGCGGTAGAACTTATACGTATAATGCGATCAGCAGAGACTAAGTGACAGTTTTTCAACACAGTTTCACATACTCAGCTTACGTCGGCCAAGGACAGTTTTGAACTAATGGTTTTAGTTTTTCGACAGAGTTTATGAACACGGTGGTGTGACTGTATTGTCTTTGGAGGAGGTGGTGAATGTAATCGCTGGAGTTGTTTACATGTGTCCAGTATCTATGAAGTTCGATGTGCTTACTAGCAATAAAACAAGTTGAATTTGAAACTTGATCGTGGTCTAGTTATTTATTATAAGTAATTAAAACCACGAACAATCTAATAAAAGGTCTAAAGCAACGTTGTTTTCTTTCTCCAACTTTGTTTAAAATATACATTCAAGGCGTCTTAGAGAACTGAAGAAGAAAGTGCTTAAGAATGGGGATAGAAGTGGATGGAACCTGTTTATGTAGTCTGTTGTTAGCAGATAACCACGTAGAGGTAGCCGGGGATGAAGAGGATTTAGCCTACATGCTAAGGAAGTTAGTAGAAGAGTATGATAAATTGGGACTAAAAATCAACACCACAAAAACAGAATACCTGGCTGTTGGAAAAATGACATCACCTCTCAAAGTATCAGGTAACGTAAAAATAAATACATGTGAAAAGTATAAGTATTTAGGGAACATTATTATTAATAATGGAGCATTTGAAGGAGATATCAGACATGTCTAAACCTAGGAAGATCTGCCATACTAAAACTAAATCCACTAAGATTGGCCAGAAAACAAATCTTAATATGTACAGAGACCAAGTGGAAACAATTACCATCCACGGTTGCAGAATGTTGGACAGTTACAGAAAGAAACTGAACCACGATAGAAGCAGTGGAGATGGATTTTCTTCGAGGAGCTTCCTGAGTTTCAAAATTACAGAATGTGCGGAATGAACAAATCAGGTAGCAAACTGGCATCAAAGATAGTATAGTACAGAACATTGAAAGGAGACAACTATTATGGTTCGGGCACTTAACTACAACGGATGAAGGAAGAATAGCAAAAATATTCTTTAACCACCAAACATCTAGCCGGAGAAGACTTGGAAGACTACCGCTAAGAAAATTGCAAGGAGTGGAGTGGTCAGTGAAAAAACAATATATAACAACTAGTGTAAACCCGTGCCATTTTTTTAAATTTTTTTTTGCTTATCGTCACGGGTCTAGAATAGTTTCAGTTTTTAGAATGAAAGATTATGACAGATTGACCTTATTTGACCAAATATAAACTTGACGTGTATTTCAGGCTGAATTAAATCTCCTGAGCTTGAAGAACTCAGAAACATTAATAGAGGTAGGTATTAAACACGATAGCGCAATCATATAATTGCATAAATACAAACTTGACTTGTATTTGACCCTTAAAGTTCACTCTTCAAAATTGAAATATTCCTATTTGCTTCGAAAGCATTACGTTGATTTTTATTGAGACTGGGAAAACACTCATAATGTGATCATTGGTGAAAGTATCTGTAGCTGTCAGAGAACTTAATACACATTCCATATTATTAAACAGTTGAACAACTCCGAAGAAATGAATTGCCAGTACAGTTGATTCGGTAACATATTTGGTCTGATGTCCACGTAAAATAACACGTATAGCGAGGAGGAACAAAGACCATTAACTAAAATGGTCAGTAAAATACCTAGAAATCAAATAAACCGTAACGCACTCAGATATTCACTTCCACCTACTCTGATATCGCAGTTCTTATTACAACGCTTTACTTTCTGGCTTTCAACAATTGCACTACCCATAAAGTCACTTTTTCATGCACTCCAATAGTTTTCAACCTGGAAAGATCTAGTAGTCCTACACTATCAACTTGGCCTCCCTTACCAAATTCATCATAGATACATAGTCTTTCTCAAAAGGTAAAGTAATACATTCTTCTGTCAGTTGGGAAATTAATTTCACGATATCATAGCAGTTAGTGCAGACTAGTTGAATCGTACCGTTTGCGACGTTGTAAAACATAGCGGCTTCAGCGTCCATTAAGGTGTGGTAATTAGTGCTGAGCTGAACGAATGCGCTCCGCTCGGTGGCTAGAAGACGGCCCATATTTCACTGGCTAGACTCCGCCGCTGACAGGTTAATTATTAGCCAGCCCTCCGTACGGGCGGTGTATTTAATTAACTAACGACCTGGGCAAGTCGCGGCGCCCTGCAAGGAGATAGGCCCTCCACCACTCAGAGGGAATTCACAACTACCCACGGAGTAGTGGGCACCAACACGGTTCAAAGGACCCGTATCCTCTTCCACGTCCGTATAGAGGGAAGTTGCTGTGGAAAAGGATCATGATCAGTCGAAGAGGCGCCATAAAATTTGAATTTTTTTCTCATGAGAACTTTCAGTATAACGCCTCCTTCACAATGTCATTCTCTAGTACCACCACTGAACAATCTGTGAAAAATAAATTGGACAGGTCTGTCTGGACGAGTTGTAGGAAAAAAAATAGAATTTTAAAAAGAGATACGAGAACCACAAGAGGTCGAGTTCTGGATAATAGAAGAAATACTAGACAATGAAATTATTCGTGATGATTACAAAGTGTTCCGAAGAGATGGAGGAGACATTGGTGGATGGGTATTCGTATAGGATTAATATTTTAATATTGAATTAAATTGCGATAGAGAGTACGCTCCGGTGGCAATTTCCCTACACAGCCATCTACCCCTTTCCTGCACCCACCTACATTTGCCCTCTGCAAATTGTAGATTTAAATTCTTTCAACGTTTTTGGTAAATTACTCATCATTTCTCTAGGAAACTTATTACAATCCCTGAAACCCCTACCCAACAGTGAGAATCTTCCTATACCCTTGTGTCTGAAATCGAGTGCCAGCTTGTGGCCACGTTATCTTTTCCCTTCCATGCATTACTTTTAATTGTTACACTAAAATTTTTCCACGCCTCAGAACCAATATAGACTTGTATACTCCCATAACCCTCTTCACCCTCCTCCTGTCTTTGCAATGAATTACATTCCAGCTATATCTGTTACTGATTATATTCTGCGATAATTTCCAGAAACAAATCTAGCAGCCCTTTTTTGCAACCTCTCCAACTCCTGTATTTGATACGTAAAATGAGGGTCCCATACTACACTACCATATTCAAGCAATGGTCTGACCAGAGTTTTGTAACCCAATTCCTTTACTTCTGTCGTTCATCCCCTCATCACTCTCTCCAACAAGTGCAGAATTTCGAAACGTTTTCCTACTACTTGACCTATGTGTCCTGCCCAGTTAAGCTTGTTATCAGATGTAATGCCAAGATATTTACATTTAAAGTCTTCAGCAAGCAATTATTTCTCCACCTTCTAATCGTAATCAATCTTTAGTTTTTTATTTGTGTATCTAATGAGCTAACTCTTCTGTGCATTTATCTTCATCCCATGTTTACCAACCCAACTAGATATCCTGTCCAGATCACCCTGCAACTGTTTACAGTCTTCTACCGTTTTGATCCTATTATATAGCAGTATATCATCTCCAAACAATTTAATTTCATATAGTAAACAATGTACACAATTATTCATTAGAATAATGAATAGCAATGGTTCCAATACGCTACACTGCGGAACTCCCATTTTTACTTCCACTTCTTTTGATACTGCATTTCCTATCATAACTTTCTGTTATCTACATTTAAAAATTCTTCCACCAAGTAAATCACTTTCTCATCCATTCCAGTAGTTTTTACCTTGCTTACTACCATTTTATGGCTCTGTCAAACGCCTTTGAAAGACCTAGTGCTACACTATCAATTTGGCTTCCCTTGTCCATTTCATCCGAAATATCTTGCATATATCCCACCAACTGAGAATCGCAAGAATATCCTTGCCTAAGGCATGTTGCCTACTTGAAAAGCTCCTCACATATATTTCTGGTGTGGTTGGATATCAATCTCTCCATTAATTTACCTACCACTGATTTCAAACTGATCGGCCTGTAATTTTAGACTCTAGTTCTCACACCCCTCTTTTACCTACCGGCACTACTATAGCATTTTTTCCAGTCCTATGATAAGCAGCAAGTATCAAGACTCAGTGTAAATAATATTGCAGGATAAGGTACAATGTCACATCCGGCAATGTTTAAGATATCTGTAGTAATATTATCTACACCCGCCCCCTTACGATTTTTCAGCTTTCTTATTTCCTTCATTATATCCTGAGGATGAATTTCAAATTATTTTGGTCTGTTCATTTATAATAGTGTTGGTAAGCTCGTTCTCCGAGTTAGATCCTCCTGTTTCTGATTTATTGTCCCTAATGCTCTCACTAAACCAGTTACTTAAAATCTCTGCCTTTTTCAAATCCTCAGTAGGTTCTTCTCCATCCTAATCTATAAGGAAGGGTATCAACACCCTCCATTCCCCTCAGTTTTCTAACATAGCCATAGAAATTTCTAGATGCATCATACAATGGTCCCCCTTTACTGACAATACTCTTAGCAAAGATTACTACAGTTTTCTGGTGTTTATATATCATTGCCATTAGTTACTAGGAGTAAATATCTGATTGTAAATATATATATATATATATATATATATATATATATAAAGTGTTGGCTGCTTACAGTAGTGAAAGAACGAATGATAAAGATGTAGTAAGCCTTGGGGAGAAACTAATTTCATATTGATGGTTCCGGGATGAGCGTAGAATGATTATTATTGGCGGTGTTTTAAATTTACCAGCTGTTAACCGGGTAGGAAATGAGATTAATAACAGAAGGGAACAGAGATTTGCCAATACATTAGTAAGGGAAAGAGGCTTTACACAAGTCGTAGAGTAGAGCACAAAGGGTTTATATGTGTTGGATATCTTTCTAATAAATGTTGATAAGAGTCTTGCGGAGTTCAAGTAACAAAGGTAATAAGTATCCACAATGCAATTCTGATTGATGTAAGGTATTAGAGGTAAATAGGTACAATTACAAAAGGCACAAATGTTGGAATTGAAGAGATATTTCAGACAAAGATTCATCAAATGGAAGGGCAGCACAAGTACAGTGGACGAAAAGTGGGATAAGTTCAATTTCTTTTATTTTTTTATTTTACTAGTGGCTTTACGCCTCGTCGACAGCGAGGTCATTAGAGGCTGGATGGGATTGGGGCAAGAACGGGAAGGAATTCGGCCATGGCCTTTTGTAGGATGCATCTCCTGGAGTGATTTGGGGAAACCATGGAAAACCCAAATCTGGATGCCCGGATGGGGATTCGAACCGGCGTCCTCCCGAATGCGAGGCCAGAACGTTAACCGCTCAACCACCACGCTCGGTGGAAGAGTTCTAGGAGGTAATAAAAAAAAGAGATGAGGAAATACCGCATCTAATCTTATAATATTCCATCTTCGAGGAGCACACATGGGAAACACTGTTGTGGAGCCTTAGTTTGTATTTTCAATTTAGAGTTTTTTTTTTAATAAGATAACAGCTTGAATAAAATTATCTAATATCCCTTCTTACAATCAATAGGATGCGACAGACATCATAAAAATAATTTTTATTATTTGGAACAAATAAATGCTATTATTCTATAAAATATTTTCTGGTAAAATGTTGAAATGATTATTATTGTTCAACATCCGTTGTGTAAGGTGAATTTGTACCATGTATTTTTGTACTTCTCTAATCATCTAATGAATGGCTGCGTTGATGAGTTACGGTTAGAATCTATGTATTTTGCAGATAATATAATTGTATACAATAGCCAAAGTAGCTGTGAGTACAGTGTGTTCATATATGTATATATATATTCATAAAGAGTTGTACTGCAGATAATTATTGTAACGACACATGTAAAAACACTTTACAGCCATTGAAGATGCCCTACACCACAAGGACGAAACGGGTCTGGGGAATCAAGTAAAACAAAATTCACCAAAACAGTTGTTTTTGACACGTTGGCTGAATGAAATTGGGAAGGATCTTAAAAGTGCAAACATAGGAGCAACAGATATCTTAAAAAGAGACACCTTCAGACACAAAGTACACAAATGGGAAGTTACAACTGAGCAACCAAAAGAAAAACAATACCGACCAAAGTTGTAGGAAGAACGCAAACAAGCTTTCTCGGAAAGAATGAAAGCCTATTGGAACAACAAGAAGAACTCAAAGAAAACTTGATTGGGTCGTTTGCGTATTCCATTTGTTGGGACAATTCACCCATAATAGTAATAATAATAATCAGATGTTTATGGCTACTGAAATAGGAAACATTTGTCTTACATTCATGTGATCCACAGTTTTTTGTTTTTTTAATGGCCTTCGCGCGTCGTCGACGTCAAGGTTATTAGAAACGTGAAAGGACTGGGGGCAAGGAACGGGAAGGAATTCGGATACAGCCTTTTGAAGGAAGAATCCCGCCATTCGCCTGGAGTGCTTTCGGAAAATAAAAATCTTGTTTGAATGACGGGAATACGAACCCGCGTGCTGCCGAATGCGAGGCCAGAGAGTTTCCGCTCATTCACCACGCTCTGCGAAATATTTTTTCCCTCTTCGTCTCACTTCAAAAGTCTAGAGACAGTTTTGTTGTTGGTAGATTAGTGCTGAAGGAAACTTTCATTATCGTAGAGTCAGTGCATAGGAGTGGATTTGCGAATAGATCTCTGCGAGTTGAAGGGTCGACAGCGCCTCTGGTAGATCGCTTGACAAATAGCAGCGCGGGAGCACTCATTCTCTCTGTGGGTAGCATGGCATAGCTATTGATTTAGAGGTGCGTCGAGCCGGTGACAGCGGGAAATCGAAATATTTCATCTTGGGCCGCGCGGTCCGCCGCGGCGCGATATTTTCGAGGACAACCGCCGCCCCCGGGGGCCGCGCATAAATTAAACCGCGCGCCTCTGTCGCCGCTGATGTATGCGCCCCGGCCGGCCCCCGGCCGCCGCCGAATCACCATAAATACCGCAGAGGAAAAACCCGCTCGTATCGCCCGAGGTGTTTGTCACGTGTAAACACCCGCCGGATTTATATCCTCTAAAATAACAATCACCCAACCTTCGGCACTTCTCCCAGTTCACGACTGAGGCTCGCTTCTGTGGTTCTAATGTTCCACCGGTGAAATCGACCCAAAATCGTCTTTAGGAACACTGTTACATACTAAGAAACTCTTCTCGGATTTCCAGGCGAGTTTATTCATTTACAGCGCCATGAAAATCTACGTTCGTACTGTGAAATGCTGTCACTTACACTGATCAGCCAGATTACCACCTACCTATTAGCCGGTATGTCCACCTTTAGAACGGATAACAGCGACAACGCGTTCTGGCCTCGTATTCGGTTGGACGCCGGTTCAAATCCCCGTCCGGGCATCCAGATTTGGGTTTTCCATGGTTTCCCCAAATCACTCCAGGCGAATGCTGGGACGCTTCCATCAAAAGGCCATGGCCGACTTCCTTCCAGTTCCTTGTCCCCAGTGCCATCCCACCTCTAATGAAATCGATGTCGACGAGGCATAAAGCCATAAGTAAAGAAAAACAAAAAAGACACCACGCGTCTTGCATGGAAGCAATGAGGCCTTGTTAGGTCGTTGGAAGGAGTTGGCACCACATCTCCACACTCAAGTCACCTAATACCGGGGAGGGGGGTGATGAGCTCTGACGCCACGTTCAATCACATCCCAGAAGTGTTCACTTGGCTTTAGATCTGGCGAGTTGGGGGGCCAGCAGTTCAATTGAAACTCGCCACTGTGCTCCTCAAACCACTCCATCACACTCCTGGCCTTGTGACATGGCGCATTATCTTGTTCAAAAATGCCACTGCTGTTGGGAAACATGGTCGTCATGAAGGGGTGTACGTGGTGCGCAACCAGTGTACGATACTTATTGGCCGTCATGGTGCCTTTCAAGAGCTCCACTGGACAATTGAATGCCCAAGTGAATGTTCCCCAGAGCATAATACAGCCGCCGACAGATGTCCAAGGCTTGCCGCCTCTGTATAGATATATAGTCGGTGACCTGTGGCTGATCTGACATCAGAGTACAATGTTGGTGCAGGCACAAGTGTTTCGGAGCACACTCTGCCGTCAGATCTGCCACGGATAGCGGCCTATCCCGCTTTACAGAGCGGACAAGCCTCCGACCTCCACGTTCTGTGATGAGGCGTGGACGTTCACCACCTTGTCGCCCAGTCGTGGTTTCACCGTCCTTCAACCACTCTGCGTAGATGCTCACTACAGTAGCACCCGAACAGCAGAGCAGCCTCGCCGTTTCCGAGATGCTCGTTCCTAGGTGCCGCGCCCACAAACCACCGGCCCGTAATTTAAGGGAATTGCGTGACCTGTGCTTAGACATCTGGTGCCAGACAACTCCGGAAAACTAACGAGAACTTTACGAATCCATGCCACGAGGAATCGCTGCTGTATTGCGCTCCAAAGATGGACCAACACACCAATAAAGTCTTGGCTGATCAGTGTAATCCACTTGTGTATTTTTACATCATTTCAGTGAACTAGCCTCGCTCAGTCGGGAATCTATAAAATGCTGGTCGCCTGTAATGTTCAAGCAATTTAACTGTTCCACTGTTATTGTTGTAACGAGTGTGTGGACCTGAAACAAGGCTGGGGACTGTAATTCAAGTCGGCTGTTTCGAAGCACTGCGGGCCTGAGTGACGTATTCAGCGTAGCGCATCTCATTAAGGTGCGCAGTGGCTTCCTCGACCGAGAGACAATTCAATTAACTCCACATTAATGGCTGTCACCGAGTTAGCTGAACGCAGTAAGCGTGCTCCTCGAACTGGGTGGACGTGGCTAATGGAACACACACAAACAGTGATTTTTTCCAACTACATTAAATGATACTTTAAACTGGTAAAATGGACGACATGTATATTTCACCATAGTTTCGATACAAGTGAACACTTTACTACCTTCGTACTAACACTATAATATTATTTTTTACTGTTTTCAGTCATTTAGATAGCGTTTCCCCATCCACATTCGTAACTACTACATATTTCCAGAATAAAAGTAGCCTATGTTACTCCTTGCCAATCAGCAGCCCACTAGTGAAATTCGGTTCACACACTAAATAAGAGGCATATAATTCATTCATATACAGATTGAGGACAAAATAATACGAACACCTGTGAAAAGTGTGACGTATTTCATACCTGCAGTACAGCCGCGCCACCTGCAACAGAAGTCGGCCATCTAGTGAGCGTGTAGAGGAAGGTATCAGTCTCTCAACAGCAGTCACCTGCGTTGCATGCGTCTATCGAACTGTCTGTGATAAGTTGAAATGTCAGACCTGTCAGAATTCCAAAGAGGAATGATTGTCGGAGCGCGTTTAAGTGGAGCATCGGTTATGGAAACATCAAACCTTTTGGGGTTTGCAAGCAGTACGGCATCATCAGCCGTTATGACAGTGTACACGAAAGAGGGTAAGACGCCGTCTTCATAGCACAACAGCGGCCGAAAGTCAAAGCTTACTGATAGGAATAGACGGGTCTTGAAGTGCATAGTAGCCCGAAAGCACAAGCAATCGTTATTCTGCATGGCAGAATCAAATCCAATCATTATCTAAGTTTTCTAGGAGATCATGTCCATCCTTTTGTCCAGACTGTATTCCTTGGAGAGCGACGCTTTTTAAAGACGGTAACGCACCTATCCACACTGCTAGGTGTGTTCGAGCTTGAAGATGAAGTTGAACATCTTGCCTGGCCCCCTCAGGCTCCGGAATCGAATATTATTGAACATTTATGGGAATATTTGGAGTCCAAACTTCGTTCCCTATTTCCTCCTTCATCCAGCCTTTCAGAATTAGAGACCGTTCTGCAGGAGGAATGGCTTAATATTCCTTTAAATATTGTCCATGACCTTTATGCATCTACCCCACGTCGCATTAAATCTGTACTCCAGTCAAAGGGTGGTCCAACCCCCTATTAATAAAGATTTTCCATTATTTCACAGGTTTTCGTGCTATTTTGTCCTCCACCCGTATGTTAATAACTGAAAAAGCTGAAAAAAGTGTCGTATTGTAGAACATTATTCAAGTAAAGTTTAGCACATTCAAGATCATTCATTTATATTCCAGACGAATTCAATGATTTTTTGGTCACTTTGGTTCAAATATAAAAATGCCCTCGAACGACCATTTTCAACCACCATATCTTCCATACCCCAACTTCTACTGACATGCAACCATCACAATGCACGATGGGAGAACTGGTGCTATTACCACAAAAAAAAAAAAAAAAAAAAAAAAAAAAAAAAAAAAAAAAAAAAAAAAAAAACACCAGATTTGTGTTGGTAGTTGTGGTTGTAAAGGGGACACACACGTCTTTGGACGAAATATGAAAAGGTGCTTTCACTGCACACAAACATCAGTTTCGTGATGGTAGCTGTGGCTGTAAAGGGGATACACACGTCTTTTGTATAAATATGAAAATGCCCTGGCCTCAACCACCATATCTCCCACACTCCGACAGCTACCGACATGCAACCACCACCGTGCATCATGGGATATTCGATGCTACTACCACATACAAACACCAGGTAGTTGTCGCTTTTAGTGAAATATGCCTAAACGTCCTTTGTAAGACATAGCTATATTCTTCCAATTAACTGACCGATGCAGACAAGTATGGAACACAATGGTCCTCCTTCTGTCCTGCATCACAGCCAAGCTATTATGAGTTGAACTGAGCCGTGGAATCTGGTCTGCTCTTAATAGGTAATTATTGCAGATGTGCAGGCTTGTTATTTAGATGGTGGAATATATCATCACCGGGCAGCGCATGAGGTGTTGAGAGGATGAGTATCCAGCACATATGACCACTTGCCTTCTGCGAGCCTGTCCTCAACATCCCCGTGATCTCTTGATTTTTGGTATGAAATTTAGGAGTTGGGGGTGGTGGGGGGAGGTGAGGGTGCAGAGAAGGGCTGCCAAGAAGGGCTGAAAGATTTGTCTTTGGACATTACTGCAAAACACAATCGGTAACTAATATGATAATGAAGTTGGAGTGGGATTTATTGGAGGATTAGAAGGAGGGTGAAGAGAGTCATGGGAGTGTACAAGGCCTATATTGGTGATGAAGCATGGAAAGATATAGGTGGGAAAATAAAGAGTTGTGCATGGAAGGGTAATGATGATCATAACCACAAGCTGGCACTTGATTTCTGGCATAAGGGTGTGGGAAAATTTTCTTTCGTTGGAATGAGTGTAAGGAATTGGAAAAAATTACCAAGAGAAATTATGAATTATCTACCAAATACACCGAGTGAATTGAAAGAAAAAATTTGGTATACTGTAAAAGTAGATGGAAAGAGGAAAGGAGAAAGAAGGGTGTGTATGGAGATTGCAGCCGGGCAGCGCGTGTGCTCTACCGCAATTTTTGTCAATTATCAATAACCTTGATACAATTACTGTTCGCCATAACTTGACTTTGCACCATTTATATTCATGTACGAGGGCGAATCAAAAGTAAGTTACACTTCCAAGTTATGGCCACTTATGCAACCACCTACACATAGGCAACAAGGCTATGACAACATACAATGCGAGATCACTTTTCCACGTAGTCCCCAAGAGACTGTAAACATTTCTCAGAATGATCAACCAACTTTTCTATTCCGGATGCGTAGGAATCACCTCCAGCGCTATGCAGCCACCTGGCGACAGCTGCTTTCACCTCCTCATCGTTTCGGAATCGTCGACCACCGAGATCCTATTCAGCTTACCGAACACATGATAGTGATTCTTTTGCACGATAACGCAGCATCTCACAGGGCGCGCCAAACATCCCAAATGCTGCAGCGATTCCAGTGGGAAGTATGGCGACATCTTCCATATAGTCCAGACTTAACGCCATGCCAGCCATAGCCTAACTTTCTTCTTCAGCCCGTGAGCTTAAGAATTCTTGGGTGTCTAGGCTTTATTTTGGGTAACGTTTTTATTGTTATTATTATTTTCATCATTTTTGTTAGTATTTGCCATCAGCCATCAGCCATCGTCTGTTATGACTCTTAGATATCTGTTTTGAATGATTTGAATTTTCTTAAGTTGCCAGTCTGTTGCCATGCTATATAATTCCGAACCGTATAGTAGCGCTGGTCGGATTACTGATTTGTAGATTTGCATTTTTGTTTTTGTTTGTAGGCCGTTTCCTTCGAGGAGGGGGTAGAGTTTGGTGAGTCTGGCTGTGGCGGTATTGCATAGATTTTGGATCTGCTTGCTCCAAGTCAGCTTTCTGTCCATTTTATTGCCTAATTATGTGACTGTGTCTCGCCACGGGAGGTCTTTGCCGCCGATTGACACGTGTTGGTCAGGAAGAGATCTTTTTGTGGTGAACATGATCGCTTGGGATTTGTCAACATTGATTTTTATTTTCCATTTGTTACACCAGAGTGTTATGAGCTCTAGGTGTTGCGTGAGTTTCCGTGCGATGAATTTTTGGCTGCGGCAGGATCGGTAGACTATCGTGTCATCGGCATAAAGGCCTAATTCTCAGCCTGGGTGGTGGGGAATGTCATTTGTATAGATGGTCTATAATATTGGAGCTATGACCGAACCTTGGGTTACGCCTGCTTCAATTGATATGAACTGGCTTGCAGCTACTTGCTACTTATCTTAGTAAGTAGAGCTGTTTTCTGTGCGGTCCCTGATTTACTTCATATTGCGCGAGCGAATTTATGGTGGAATTAGTGCTCTCTTGCGCCGTACTGTAGAAGGTGGTTGCCAATTTTACGTACCGGTCTCTGAGCATTGGCACTTCCACCACCTGATGCATTTCAGCTGTTGGAAACTGCATTGGTAGATGGAGTGCCCATTTCGGGGCTCGGTTCTGGAATCTTTGGAGGGTATTGATGTGCGTTGTAGCCGCGTGCGCCCTTAGCGCCATGCTTTCATCATGTGTTCGGTAAGGTGAAAAAGGATTTCGGTGGACGACGATTCCGAAACGACGAGGAGGTGAAATCAGCTGTCTCCAGGTGGTTACATGGCGCTGGAGGTGATTTCTACGCATCCGGAATAGAAAAGTTGGTTGACCGTCCCGAGAAATGTTTACAGTCTCTTGGGGTTCATGTGGAAAATGAACTTACAGTGTATGTTGTCATAGTCATATTGCCTATGTGTTGGTGGTTTCATAAATGGAGACAACTTTTAAGTGTAACTTACTTTCTGATTCGGTATCGTATTTCTTTGTTTGTGTCAGGATGTAATAGTTATGGCACCCATCATGATCTTGTAATTATCAGAATATTGTGTATAGAATTAAAGGTTACACGGCGCAATTTTTTTTTTTTTTAAATTATTGGACTAAGGAAAAGAACCCCTCTATCCCAGATATAAAACTTAGCTTTGTACATTTCTGTTCCATTCTTATTGGTGTTAGCGGAAAAATTAGTGATTGTTGCATCAAAACGTCCGTTTCATGGATTGAAACATTTTCAGCATCAAGAAATTCTGAAAGAAAAATGAAGAAAGGATGTACTATTTTCCTAGATTTAAAATAATTGAGCAAATTGTTAAAATAATAAACAAAAATAAACAAGTTAAAACCTACCGTGTCGCTACAATAAAACATATTTAAGAGATGGAATGGCTAAAATATAATAGTAGGTTTGGGATCGTTATTGGTTAATTTGACTAAAGTAAATTAAATCAACATCACCTTAACTGATCCTTTATAGTGGTGGTAGCACATTTTTGCCAGTTCACGAAAGAGGTCATTTGAAGCCCGGCGGAAGGAAAAAAAAAACCTTTGAAAAATCAAATTGGCCACAGGCTATTGTTAAATAATGTATGATAATTCAGAAACATAATTACTTTCCCCGCAATTTTATTCCGCTAATTATGCGACCGGGTTTTAATTATATTTAAAACGATTGGCGAAATTCCATCGCAGGTGGGTGTATACGGCCGTGCGCACACAACGATAAACCGCGTCTCGCAAAATAAAAATCACATGTCCGCATACATTAACGAGAACAAATCGCCACGCTTTATCGTTCTGCGCGCAGTTGTGTTTTCTGCATATGTATCTTGTGTAAATATAAATACCAAAGTTCTCTTTCCCTGGATACTGCCCATATACTGTTTGTTACGCTCTAATTAATAACTCGTTACTATTGTTAAATAGTTTCTAAGCCCCCCCTGGTGGATCTAGGAATTTTCCGACCGGGGACAAAAACTGTGAGATTGGCGCCCTTCCAACAAATATTTTTGCCAACCCCATTGTCATTACCCCAAAAGCCACCGTCCCGATTGTTGCATATTGTTGCCACCCCATTGTCGCCGTCGGGGGCAGTATTAGGACTAAACAAAAAGGAGGGTACGACGCGAACAACAGGCGGTATTCGAGTACACTTATCGGACCTCTGCCTCTCATAATGAACTAAAACACATGTGGAAACTAGGATAGACAAGATAGAACGCCAAACCTGTGGACACACCTACAGCTAAGAAATGACTCATCTAACAAACTTGGAGGAAATGTCTAACGACAAACCATGCAAAACCCTCTGCCGGATACTAATAGGCAGTAAATTGGCGTGGCTGCTGGTACGACGAGACATAATTTTGCACTCGTCAAATACGATTTTGCTGCCCCCCTGAAGTTGCCACCCGGGGCAAGTGCCACGGTATTCCTCTTCCGCCCCCCCACCCTCCCCCCCAAAGGTCCGGCACGATCTAAGTCTGTCAAAAATGCAAGTCTGAGCGCATTGTTCTGGAAAGTTAATTTTTAGGAGTTGCTTAATTAAATGAAGTTGTTATACGGTGAATTAGAATAAATGTCGGAGTTTTGAGGCTTGCCTGAATTTTTATTGTTTGACTTAAATTATAAATGATACATCAAATGAGAGAGCATGTCCAACAATTTCGTTGTACACATGCGCCTGCAGTGTTTCCTCTGTGTTATCAACTACCATCGTCGCTGCATAAGATTACGAACGAACATTCTGTTCCGGGCACATCTACCATTTAACAGTACATATAGATGAATCATAACGAAGTTGTAAATATCCTATGGCATCACAGTAGGATTGTCTCGCCGATCTGAAAGTACGTGAAAGCAAAGCTATAGGTCTCATAGGAATGTACTAATACATAAAAAAAAAAACTGACATTCATAACAAGGATCAGCCCATTTGAACTCGGTAAAGGTTATGTTTTATTATATTTTAAAATTCAATTTATTAGGCAAATAGTTCAAATACTTACGCAGATGGTTTCACATCAACAGCAACACAAAAATCCGAATTAGTGGCAAATAATTTTGAAACCATTATTTTATCCACTCTCGGGAGATTTCAACGATCAGTCGGCATTAGTAAATCCTGGATTCATGATAACAGCGGATTAAACGATCTGCAAAAAACGTCGCCTTGTAAGATCGTTACCACATCCCTTATAACTCGGTATTATAACAGTTCTGTGACAAAAACTCAAAGAAACTTAGAAACTGTTAAAAAAATACAATTTAACTCAGCGCACTATCGCTTCAATTTCCTAAGGTATATGAAGTCATGCGCAATGATTGATGTTTCGTTTGACTTGGAGATTAGACTAAAAATCAGATTTAATTTATTGATTTTAAAATTATAGATCATTATTATTTCATAGGAAAAAGTATTCGATGATATTTCTGAATTTATAAATATTTATTTCTTACTAAATTCCTGATTTTTTGTACATGTCATACATGTCTGGTCCCCTATTGGATATAGAGATATCCCAGAATCGGGATAATATGACAGGAAATAGCCATCACCATATTATTCTCTAATTGAACCTGTCTCCTGAAGAGAACAAATTCACTACATGTTTAAAAATAGCAACATACTAATAGGAAATGGGGCTAGATTACCGACCCCAGTTCCTCCTGTAGTTTTTTTTGTTTGTGGCTTAAAATTATCTCAATTTCTGCGGGCATCCTATGCCAATACCATTTTGTATACAACGTTTTTTAGGTTTCCTGTCCTTTGCTAAGATGCATATCCCTTGGGGGTTGGAAACACGTGACCTAGCCTGTGGGTAAATAAAAACTAAATATACCCCTGCTACTTTCAACCTCTGCCTCTACTATACTGACACTCAATTTTTTTTTTTTTTTTTTTTTTTTTTTTTTTTTTTTTTACAATTTCATTCCTCCCAGCAGAAGGCTGGGAGGCGGGCTGCTGGAGAGTCATAGGGGACTCTTTTCAGCCAATCTACTACTACGTGGAGGGAAGGGGGATGGAAGGTCGGCCGTGGCCTTCTAGGGAACCATCCCAGCTTTGGTTCCCTAGAAGGCCACGGCCGACCTTCCATCCCCCTTCCCTCCACGTAGTAGTAGATTGGCTGAAAAGAGTCCTAATATATTATACTATGTAAAACATTGTGTCCGCAATTGATATTTATCAACAGATCATAGGCAAACTGACTGCGAGAGAACAAAGCTATAGCGAGTGACATAGCCTTACACTGACTTGCACACGCAATCGGTCTGTCTGTCGCCGTTACTATTACTGTTAGTTTGTGAATCACTAAGAGTGAGAGGCCGAGGGTGCGTTGCACTTCCCCATTTATGCTTCGAAAGGGATATACGGGACCTGGCAGGAAGCCTCCATGGGATATGCTGAGGAAACATCTTGGCATTTACACAGTTCAGTTAGTTTAAAAAAAAATCGTGGCTAATTAACTTATTTTTCCCGAAAAAATCCATCTCCTTCTTAATGACTAATGGCACATAGTATTTCCTTGTCGAATTTCGTAAAGATCGATTAGGTCGTTTATTCGTGTAAACTTAACACACGCACTGACAGACTTACTTTCGCAACGATAATATTACCACAGGTATTTACTTGAAAAGGAATATGTAAGTTAGATATTGTTGTTTTTTTTCTGTCGTTAGTCTTTTGACTGGTTTGATGCAATGCTCCGTCCCTTCCCTCTTCATCTCTACATATCCCTTACAATCCACGTCCTTATATATCTGCTTCATATATTCTAATCTGTCTTCCTCTACACTTCTTACCTTCGACTGTTCCCTCCACATTCGGGAGGACGGCGGTTCGAATCCCCGTCCGGGCATCCAGATTTGGGTTTTCCACGTTTTCCCAAATTACTCCAGGCAAATGCCGGGATGCTTCCTTCAAAAGGCCATGGCCGAATTCCTTCCCATTCCTTGCCCCCCATCCTTTCCCGTCTCTAAAGACCTCGCTGTTAGAGAGATTTTAAGCGGATAAAAAAAATGTTCCCTCCACTAAAAAATTAACCAATCCTGAATGTCTCAAAATATGACCTACCAGCCTGTCTCTTCTTTTTGTAAGCTTCTTCCACAAACTTCTTTTGTTGGTCCCTTTTCATGGACGCAGGTGTGAACCCCGGATCTATTCCAAAACTCGTTCATTTCTTACTTTGTCTGTCCACTTAATTTTCAGCATTCTTCTGTAGCACCACATTTCAAATGCTTCAAGTTTCTTTCTTTCCGGTATTCCTAAAGTCCATGTTTCGCTACCGTAAAGTGCTGTGCTCCACACATAGAGTTTTAAAAAGTTCTTTCTAATTCCTAAATCAATATTTGAAACTAAAAGATTTCTCTTTTTCGTGAAGGCCCTTTCTGCTAGTGCTATTCTGCTTTTAACATCATTCTTGCTGCGGCCATCGGTTATAATTTTGCTTCCCAAGTAACAGAATTCACTTACTTCTCCTATTGCATCCGATCCTATTTTTATATTTATCCTATTAGTATTGGTATCATTTCTGCTACATTTCATCACTTTTGTCTTGCTTTGATTTATATTCAGTCCAAAATCTTCCTTCAGTATTTTGTTCATGCCATTCAGTAACTTTTCAATATCCTCAGCCCTTTCTGCTAACAAGACTTTGTCATCAGCAAATCTTAGCATACTGATTTTTTCACCCTGAACACTTATGCGATATGGAAATTTTTCATTGACTTTCTTCATTGCTTCTTCTACATACAGGTTGAATATTAACGGGGATAGACTATAACCTTGTCTCACACCCTTTTTAACTGATGCATGTCTCTCATGGCATATTATTGTTTTGTGGTCTGGATTACGTAGTATCACGGGATTGTCTTTGGGGGTCCCGTTATTCGCGTCGGCCTTACCTCTGCGCCTGCGAGCAGGCAGCTCTGCATGACACGCCGCTTGCACGCGACGCGACGCGCAAAGTAATTACGGTCGTTAACGAGGGCGTCGCCTGCTGATCGCCGCCTGCTGCTAATCGCGTCAGCTCAGCGCCCGCGAACAAGCCGCGCCGCGGCGCCGCCTGATGGCGCTGCATACTGCAACGGTCGCCATCAATACCTGAGCGACGAGACGCGAGGCGCCCCGCCAGTATACTAGCCCACAACGCACAGTGACGCTCGGAATAGGGTTATTCACAAACAAGGAGAAGTTTTGATATAATATAATTTGCTTACGAGATTAATGCAGCGTTGAAATACTGCTACTTTCTTCTTCTTCCCGACGTATCTGGAGGTTCGGTAGACGGCCCCTGATGAAGACCTAAGTCCTAGTCGAAACGTCGGGAAGAAGAAGAAGAAGAAGTAGGAGTATTTCAACGAAGCATTAATCCCGTAAGAAAATTATATTATATTAATATTATGGCTGTCAAAACAACAAAATCTTTTGTAAGCAGGAGTTTTGATATTTTGTACTTTTCACAAATTTTACAAGATACTAAATACGTGACACACATCTCCGGATAGAGGAAGGATCAATCTGAGGACATTCATTAAACATCGATGCTTCGTATCCATTCGATGTTTTTTGTACGATACATCGGATTCATTCCATGTTTTTACAAAGAGTTTTTCTATTCGATGTAGCGATTTTTTTTTATAGAAACATCGAATCAATGAAAAAAGTAACTCTGGCTAATGATGACAAAGAACTATAGAAACAAATTTTAAGATTAGTAAATTTATTCAAAATTAAATTAAGTTATTCCAATTTGAATTAAATGTCAATAACTGCAAGTGACACCTGTGAGCAACCAGAGGGACATAAAAACGGTGAAGATGGATTTTTCTTGCGGTTGGCTGTCCTGTCCGTACGAGTGAATAAATTAAATTATTATTACGTTCGTTCCTACTGTTTACCGGTGATTCGAGAAGTTCCAACAAGATGGAGCAGCACATAATGTATGATTGAGAGGTTTTTAGAGTTACGCATTGTCGTAAATAATGTAATTATTCGCCATAAAAATGTATCACTTATGCCCATTGCGTCAGAACCGTCAATTCTCTCTTCTGATTTACAAGTATTACGTCGCCTAGAAGCTGCAATCAAAGAGGTGTCTGGTGATAGGTACTGCACTAGCAGAAAGATGAATTGCGTTATCCCATTGTTTATTTTAAAAATCCAATCCCTCAGCCTGGAAGACTCACTCGCCAACGAATCGAAATCGTTTGCGCTTAAAGAAATCGATAAAGCAATGGGTGCTATTTGAGAGTGACTCCGTTCGCCATAGCCACTGTATTGTGTCCGAGGTTTAAAAAATGCTCTTCAGGAACGCACTTGCTTGCTTTACAGCAGTCGCAAAAAATCAAAGACAATGAGAAATACGAATACAAAATACTCAAAATTTTTAAATTTCGGAATCTGATTCATTTGAGAAACCAGAAGAGAGCTTTTATTTATGGGAACATCATCACAAATTGGTAAACAAGAGCTGGACATTGACACACTCTGCGAATGCAATTTCTGATAAATTATCTATTTACTTCGGTAGTCCTTATCATTTGGAAAGGCGCGATTGATCAGAAGATGTGATGTTACTGCGAGGTATGAGCATAGTGTTGTAGTGAATGAATTTAGCACTGATGATGTTCTCGTCTAAGTAAACCACCTCAAATCTTGCATCTTTAATTTATCGTTGATTAGCATTAAGATTTTGTATTCAAGATAATAACAGCATTTTTCTTTAAAACAATTTATAAGGTGGTAAATCAGACGAACTCGGAAATGGCTCAAGCGATATGGATGAAATTTCATATGTAGATAACGTTTTACTTTTCAAGTTTGTAACACGATTTTACAAAACAAAACAAAAAACAAAAAGAGAGAGAGAGCAATTCTTGTATTTGGTTTCCCGGAACGACTCTAAGCTTCTCTTTGGTTAGAACAAAGAACTGTGCACTTCAAAATGCCTCCTGGGAAACCTTTTCGTTTAATCAAACTTTCCTCAAAACCTTGTACGTTGAACAGAAATCGAAATATAACGAGCGAACAGTAACTTTGTCGTTGGACATGTTCCTCAGTTGTTGCAAAATATTTTTGAATACAAATCCGTCTTCTAAGAACTGTTTTATTATTAATTTTCATCTACCAGTGAAATTTAACAGAAAATTATATAAATAGAGTGAAGTGAGCAATATAAAAGGAAATAATGCTAAGCTATAGGAAGAAAACAACGGTCCAGAAAAAAGCGGAAGGTGCTGTTCCGGACTGACACGTGCTAGCCGACACAATTTTAGTAAGTAGAGTTTATGTACATAAAGCTTGTAACCATACAGATAATTTAGGATTAAGAAGTGAATTTATGTTTGAACACAGATAGTGTAAAAACAATATATAGAATAATTATAGCAGACTGAACCTACAGAGGTTACAATATTACAACATGAATATATGTATATAATTAATGTACTTAATCGCATTCACAAATATAACCATAATATTATGTTATTTATAGCCACTGACGATGCCCCATTCCAGAAAGGCGAAACGCGTCTGTTAGATGAAAGTTAATAACAAAAACAGTTGTTAGAAGACGAATTTTTAGTTAAAAATATAATGAGTGAAGATCGGTTACCCACTACTCACAAGGAAAGAAAGAATTCATTCGTTCACTATTAAGGTACTTCATTTCTCCAATCTTACCTCTCCCGTCATTTTGAACCAAATAGATTGGTGGAAGAAGTGTATCGTTGCACTCGTATATCAAAATTGTGTGTACACATGTTTTACCAATAAGTCGAGACGGAACGTACGTCGTCTGCCTGCCAGACAATCGCAGCCAAATCTATGTATCAATCCTGTGACACGTAGTAAAGATTGTGGAAAGCAATCACGGACCGAGAGGTGTTACAGTTTCTTCAAATTGGAAAATAGGCTCAACAAAATAGATCAGGGGAAAAGGATGATTCGTCAGCTTAACTCACGCTTGTGCAGCAGCAAAACAACAACAAAATACCAAACTATTATGTAAGGTGGTATAATGGAAAGTATCTCTTGCACTTATGGTCAGAAACGTGGGAGATAAAGGTAGGTTGCT
>JARYHS010012519.1:224502065-224535882 GCA_031002005.1 Vandiemenella viatica | reverse complement strand
ATGACTCTCCACTTTTATTACAGCCACACGATTGTTAAATAGGTTTTAAACAATCCTTGTATCTCGATATTTTAGACCTGTTTTCTTTAAAATTTTGAACATCTTTTACCACCTGACATTACCAAAAGGATTAAAACAAAAATAATCTGTCAAGATACGCATACCTGAAATTTAAACATTTATTCCAGAATCAATAGAATTATTGACTGACTTGTGAACAGCAGATGTTTGTTAATATTCCGCATCAAGAACCCTAAAAGGAGGGACCTGCTATGATTCAATAGTTACTATATTTTACCCGCAACTTCTTAAGAGTGGACTTTTGGTTATAGAAAGTAGCACGGAGTCTGTGTAATATAACGAGGAAGCCACCGAAATAGTATTCTACCTCTGAACCAGTGTAAACAATTTGCAATATGTTTAAAATACCAACAAACTAAAAAGGGGGGCGTTAATAACTGTGGGAGACTACCTACCGCAGTTGTTCCTGCAGATTATTTTTCTACATTAAAATTGTGTCACTTTCTGGGGCATCTTACGTCATTACAGTTTCATACACTATGATTTTTGGTTTTGCTGTCATTCGATAAAATATATAGCCTTTGGAGTTGGAAACAGGTGATCTAGCTACATATAAACACAACATTTAGTCTGGTTCAGCACAAATCTACATCTATGTAACATAATAAGTTGCGTCTGTACATGAAGAGATCGCGAGAGGAAAAAAAGCCTGAGTTGCCGATATGATATTATATAGACATTATGGCACTAGAAGTAAAAATTATCTTCAAAACGATTACAAGTCATTGTCATTTATTCAAAAAGGGGTCCGAAACTTAGGGATACATATCTCCAATAAGCTCCCAACACACTCTAAATGACAAGCAGATGATAAGATTAAATTCAGGAAAAAATTGAAAGAATTTTTAAATGATAATTCCTTCTACTCTGTTGAAGAATAAATTTCTAAGGTATCTACAAAATAACTGCCAGTAATGAATTGTTCACAGGAGTTCAGCCGGATAGTGTTGAAAAACGTCGACGTTTCGACAACCGGCTCGGTTGTCTTCATCAGGTCTACTAATTCAGATATTATTGCCTGAAATCACAAACTACACTGGCTTAAAAGCCGGCGAAAATCTAACTCCATGTACCGATGATTGCCAGTCTAGTTTGTGATTTCAGGTGATAATATCTGAATTAGTGGACCCGATGAAGACAACCGAGCCAGTTGTCGAAACGTCGTCGTTCTTCAACACTATCCAGCTGAACTCCTGTGAACAATTCATTGCATCAATACGCCGGTAAAGTCTCCACTCACATAACTGCCAGTAGTTTGTGTAATTATAGTTAACATAATCAATCCACCATGTATACTATGACTGTACATCTTCTGTTGTACATTTTGCTGTGCAATTGTTTATCTGTAAATTGAAAACTTTCCACATCCCACAGAACCGGTCTTTTATGTTCGGATCGATGGAAAATGATTGTATTGTATTGTATGGACACGCTACTCGTCTGTCTGTCTATGTCTTCCTAATAATAAATAATATTTTCTTGTTGAATTTCATGAAGACTGGTTTAGCGGTTTAGTCATGAAAACGTAAAAGATACACAGAGAGGTAGAGTAGAGTTTCTTTCGCGTTTATGATATCAGTGTAGATTGTTTAGAACATCGCCGTGTGTTTTGACCTCTCTTTCCGTGAGTATGTTTTCTTAGTTTGCTCTGCTCTTCTTCCACCCCGAGCCCTCGCGCGCCCTTTGTGGTGTAAGTTGGTCCGACGTCTTCTCCGAGCCCGGCCTCTCCGTTACACTCTCCCCATTCGAGCTGTTTTAACAGTTCTGCTCCCCCCGCGTCAAAGCAAGCCAAACGAATAAAGTGTATATTTAACGCCGAGTGCGGCGCGGCTGTCAAAACGTTTACCCAAGGCGAACCCAAGTGTGTCTGCAGCCGTTCCAGGGACCGCAGCTCCCCCGTTAGCTACCTGAAAGGGCACAAGTGCCTATTTTCGCGTCTCCAACAGATACACGCTATTCTTCCTGTTGGCTTGTAGACTCCATACGTCTCTACACCAAGGTAAGGAAGTTCATTCTATATTATTATTATTAATAATACTAGCCTCTAAACCCGCCCAAAATGGCGGGTGAAAGGAATGTTCTGGCAATTCATTTCTTTGCAGTTGTATAAATAAATAAAAAAAATTGCTTGCTGAAGACTTGAAATGTAAATATCTTGGCATTACATATGATAACAAGCTTAATTGGTCAGGACACATTGGGCAGGTGGTAGGAACGGGTTTCAATATTCTGCACTTGTTGGAGAGAGTGATGAGGGGATGTACGAAGGAAGTAAAGGAAATGGGTTACAAAACTTTGGTCAGACCATTGCTCAAGTATGTTACCCACATTTTGAGTATCAAATACAGGCGTTATAGAGGGTGCAAAAAAGTGTTGCTAGATTTGTTTCTGGAAATTACCGCAGAATGCAATCTGTAACAGATGATAAAAGAGCTATAATGGGATTCATTGCAAGATAGGAGGAGGGTGAAGGGGATCATGGGAAAGTGCAAAGCGTATACTGGTGATGAGGCATGGAAAGATATTGGTGTAAGAATTGAAAGTAATGCATGGAAGGGAAAAGATGACCATGACCACAAGCTGGCACTCGATTTTAGTTAGAAGGGTGTAATAAGATTTTCTGTTTTAGATAAGGGTATCAGGGATTGAAATAAGTTTCCAAGGGAAATGATGAATAATTTAATAAAAAACGTTGAAAGAATTTAAAATTAAGATTTGCAAAGGGAAAATGTAGGTTGGTGCAGGAAAAGGGGAAGATGGTATTTAGGGAAATTGCCACCGGAGGATGTGCCCCATTGCAATTAAATTAAATTAAAATAAATAGAATTGCTGTGTAAACGTTCAAATATTATTATGGGTATGAGAATAAATGTTGTAAGATTGATTCGTGAACATTCGAGAGAGCTGCTCCACTTACATAATGCTCATAACTTTATTTTGTAATTTGTATATATATCAATTTCTTTTTTTAGGATTTACGCCTCGTGGACGTCGAGGTTATTAGAGGCGGGATGGGACTGTGGACACGGAACGGGAAGAAATTCAGCTGTTGCCTTTTTTTGAAGGAAGCATCCCAGCATTCGACTGAAGTGA
The DNA here is from genome assembly GCA_031002005.1 of Vandiemenella viatica. Lineage (NCBI taxonomy): Eukaryota > Metazoa > Arthropoda > Insecta > Orthoptera > Morabidae > Vandiemenella > Vandiemenella viatica. The sequence continues at coordinate 224,532,708 of JARYHS010012519.1, read as the reverse complement.
TTTGGAGAAAAGAAGGAAAATCCAAGTTTGGATGCCCGAAAGGGGATTCGAATTGGCGTCCACCCGAATGGGAGGCCAGAGTGTTAACCGCTAGTTTATACAGCGATACCTATTGGAAGTTGTACTGAATGAATGATATCAGAATTAGGTAACCAATTTAAATTAAAATAGGAATCCTAAAACCCTATGCTATAGTGCGTGATATTGGTTTCATTCCTGCACGATTAATATCAATTCATATTGCTGTCCAAAATTAATAGATTCTATTACACGTGTACGAAATCATTCACTGTATTGCGACCAGAAGCATTTACTTATGTCTGATATAGTGACATTAGTAACAATAGCAACTAATAACTAATATATTAATTTAAACGCAGTACATACTTTTATTTCAGTGTTCCAGAAATCCTTTCTTCAATTATATTACAACAGTGACTTGAAATATCTTCATCGAATATAAATATCTTGTAAGCCTGTCAAAAATGAGGTATTTTACTTTACTGTAAACGCTGGTATAGAAAATAGCAGTGTTCAACAAATTAGTAAACGTTTTATATGTATCAAATTTATACCAGAGAATGAGAATTTAGATGGAAGTATAGCACAAACTAATTAACAGACTAAGGGAATATCAAAATTTTTGCAACTTTTAAAAAATGTTCTTCCTGTAAACTCTAGAATCATCAGTCTACATATTTGCTGTGCTATAAATAAATTTATTTTTAATTTCGATATCGTATTTTTTTTCGGTGGCTATTTTCACACACACTTTTATCCAGTTTCGATTCTTTGAGTGCATTTGCCCATCTACTTACTGTTACCCTTTCAGATGATTTATTTAAAATCCTTTCTTTGTTTCTGGCAAATTATTCACCACTTCCCTTCGTAATTTATTCCAGTCCCTGACAACTTTACCTGGATAGCAAAATGTCCCCATTCCCTCGCTCCTAAAATCAAGCTTGTTTTCATGGTCATTTTTCCCATTGTTAGTTTACATTTATAATGCTTCTGTCATTATTATTTTAATCATTTTTTTTAATGTATCAGTGTGGTAGTGCTGTCTCCGATGGATGACAAAAAATGTCGCCTCCAATATCGCATCTACATCTACATATATACTCTGCAATTCACAAAATTGTGGGTGGCAGAGGGTGCTCAGCACCAAAGCTAATCTCTTTGTTGTGCATTCCAATCCCTAATGGTACGAGGGTAAAAAGAATTCATATAAGAATCATTGCGGCACCTTATTTCTCTAATCTTATCTATCCTGTCATTCCAGCTCAAATAGGTTGGTGGACGAAGTATTTCACTACACTCGTGAGTGAAAGTGGGAGTACGCATGTTTACCAATAAGTTTAAACGAATCGTGCGTCGTCTATCTACCAGAGACTCCCAGCCTAGTCTACTAATCAGTTCTGTGACGCTTTCATAAGGACTGTAGCAAGCGGTCACGAATCGAGCGGCTCTTCTCTGTACTTTCTCTATACTTTCGATCAACCCCTTACGAAACGGATCCCAAATGGCACAACAATAGTCCAAATGTGGACGCACAAGAGATTTGTACGCTATCTCCTTTGTTTGTTCATTACAATTTTTCAATATAGCGTGAATATTTGGACTCATTATACATTTTGACTGTCAGTGACCATATGAATTGCTGGAAAACTCCTGTCATAGTTGTTGTTCTAATAATTCAAATCCCATTCGCTAGAGTTTTAGTTTAAATCGGTTTCCCGTGTAGCTTTGTTTACGACTGGCTATTACGGTCTGGGTCCTTCTCATTTCCTCCTTACAAATGGAACATTACGTCAGCATGACATCACGTGAATATAGCGCACGTATCTGATATTTTTCTGGTTCACTGGGCTGCGAGAGGCGCTATTCTGTTGATGAATTGATGGTATCCACACAGCGCACCGTCCACTGCATATCTTTATTGAACCTAAAAATTTGAAGCTCGTGGCGAGAACGTGATATACTGCCACAATCTGTGTATCACCAATACAGATACGATCTCTCTGATCGAATTCGCGTGTTGGTGGTTATTAATGATGTCTGGCAGTTTTACAAGCAGTATTAATGGATACAGCTTCAAGTTAAATGTGTGTCTGGCGATCGGTAGCATTTATGTTCAAAATCCCTCAACATCGATTTCCATGTTCAAGAGACGTTCATCATCCTACACAGAAAGTATAATTGCATATAATAAAACTATATTACTGTATATGAATCTGTCAATGATATAAATATATAATAATAAAAGGCTATCCTTGGTCAGTGTATATATATGTCCGTTACGCTGTAACTTCGCCGAGCCAGATCTCGTTTCTGGATTAACAACGGCCAGAGATGTTAGTGCATTGTAGAGGTCTATTTATTGTGAAAGACTGGAGGTTTTCTATGCGTTGAATATGAATAAAATCTTTTCGGGTATATACCCGAGTTAGTCCATCAATGCAACACGACGTTTCGTCGGTCACATGTTCTGCCGCCATTGTCACTGACATTGTGACCGTCGAAATGTCATGTTCCATCGGTGGACTAACTCGGCTAATTTTTTTGTTGGCCTGTCATCAGTCTTTTGACTGGTTTGATGCAATCCTCCATCCCTTCCTATCTTGTGCTAACATCTCCATCTCTACGTATCCCTTACAACCCACGTCCTCAATTAACTGCTTCACGAATTCTAATCTCTGTCTTCCTCTACAGTTCTTACCTTCGACTGTTCCCTCAACCTGAAAATTAACTAATCCAGCATGTCTAAAAATATGACCTACCAGCCTGTCTCTTCTTTCTGTAAGCTTCTTCCACAAACTTCTTTCCTCACCCATCATTTCCAAAACGCGTTCATTTCTTACTTTGCCTGTCCACTTAATTTTCAACATCCTTCTGTAGCATCACATTTCAAATACTTCAATTTTCCTTCTTTCCGGTACTCCTAAAGTCCATGTTTCGATACCGCAAAAGTGCTGTGCTCCACACATAGAGTTTTAAAGAGTTTTTTTCTAATTCCTAGATCAATATTTGAAACTACAATATTTCTCTTTTTCATGAAGGCTCTTTTTGCTAGTGCTATTCTGCTTTTAACATTATTCCTGCTTCGGCCATTGGTTGTAATTTTGCTTCCCAAGTAACAGAATTCACCTACTACTCCAAATGCATTGGATCCTATTTTTATATTTGATCTTCTAGTATTGGCACCATTTCTGCTATCTTTTCACCACTTTAGTCTTGGTTTGATTTATATTGGCTAATTTCCCGAGAAGATTTGATTAATCTCTATTTATTGAAAAAACACTGAGAGCCAAGTTGATACTTCATTTAAATTAACATATTAATTGATAGTAGTTTTATTTATTTACGTTCCTTCACTGTAGATGTTTTCATCAAATACTACACTCAATGACATACTCATAAGAACGAAGCATTTTATATAGCTCAATGCTGGGCTAAGAAACTTGTTCAGGACGCGGAAAAATAAAAGTTAATAAAATTTTGTTTTTTTAAATAAATTGGAATTGTTTTTGAAAGAATTAAAAACAAAAGCACAATAAAAAAACAAAAACGAAACAAAAACATAACAAAATAAAACAAAAAATGTACAGCTAGTACAAACCAATTAGTGTCGCTCGGTGTTTGTTGCCACTTGTCTTTGTCCTCAATCTAAAGCGAAGCCGAAGATAGCAAGTTGTCGGCGAGGGGGCGAGTAGAATCGGGCGAGCTCACAGCAGGGCGAGGGGGCCGCAAGTAGTGGCGTGGCCGGCAAAAGCCGATTGCCGGCCAGCGGCTGCGCGTAATCCCGCTGTAATTGGTAGAGCCGGCGGAGAACTAATCAGATTATTCGTAGCTCGTTTATCAATTGCGGTAGCGAGAGAGGGAGGTCAAGGAGAGCTTAGCGGGGCAGGTGCCGCCTCGGGTCCTGTTCTAGGTCGTGATCCTACGGCATCGGCGGAACAAGTAAGCCGCCGGACACAGAACAGCTCCAAGTGGAAAAACCTACCGCCGTTTTAATCCTTAGCGGCTCAGATACGGCACCGTGATGGTGTCCGGCGCTGAAACTGAGGGTGATGTTTCATTCCTGAGAAACCAACACTGATCAGCCAAAACATTATGATCACCTGCTTATTAGATTGTGGTACCATCTTTGGAGTGCAATACAGCAGTGATTCGGCGTAGCATGGCTTCTACAAGTCCATGGAAGGCTTCTAGATGTATCTGACACCAGATTTGTACGCAAAGGTCATGAAATCCTCTTAAATTACGGCTAAGCGGTTTGTGGGCGCGGCGCTTGACAATAAGCATTCCCTCTGTAAAGCGGGATAGGCGGCGATCTGTGGCAGATCAAACAGCGGAGTGTGCTGCGAAAAGCTTGTGCCTGCAGCAGCATTGTACTCTGGTGTCAGATAGGCCTATGTCGCTTTACAGAGCGGGCAATTCTCCGACCTCCACGATCTGTGATAAGGCGTGGACGTCCACCACCTTGTAGCCCAGTCGTGGTTTCACCGTCATTCAACCACTCTGCATTGATGCTCATTACAGCAGCACGCGAACATCTGACCAGCCTCGCCGCTTCCGAGATGCTCGGTCCCAGGTGACGCGCCCACAAACCCCCGGCCCGTAATTTAAGGGAATTGAGTGACCTGTGCGTGGACCTCTGGTGCCAGACAACTCCGGAAATCTAGCTAGAACTTTACGAATCCCAGACACGCAGAATCGCTGCAGTATTGCGCTATAAAAATGTACCAACACACTAATGAGGTGGTGGTCATAATATTTTGGTTGATCGGTGTTCATGTTATAGGAAACGTAGGAAGTAATTGAACGCAACGGAATATTTCAATGCCGATTTTCTCGACAACGGTGACGAAGCGCATGTTACGACTTTGCCACATCACAACTTTGGGCAGGAGCTTTTATAGTACGCAGTATGAATGGAATAAGCGGCTCTCCCCTTTTTAGCGTTGTTTGAGGGAGAACGAGGTGTTGGAGTGTCCACCCTGGTGCTGTACGGTGAAGACTTTCTACATTTAATCTGAACTGCACCAAAAATCAGACAAGTTGTTCAATCAGAATTACGCCCTGTCAAGCAGATTTGCGCGATGAGAATCCATGCTTTATAGACTTTCTATGAGCTTGAGGCGAAGCCGATGTAGGCATTCCTTTTCTGCAAAATAACACGTGCCTATTTGATTTCATTTAAAATCACGTTTCTAAAACGTTTAAAATTTGTAACTAATTTGTATTGCTAGCCAAATTGATAGTTTTATCTAATTTCATTTTCAGAATAAATTCATTTTCAGACTGACCGTGATCTTGTCATCAACATGTTACTGTTGTTTTTAATTTGATAGTGAAGTTAAAATGAATTAATTTGTAAATTTATCTCACATATAGGTCAGGCAATGGCAGTCTAGTTTCATATATACAGTTATGCTTCTTCAATATTTATACTTTTAGAACCCTTTACATTTGAAAAAAAAATTGAATTATTTTTTACTTCAGATTAAAAAATTAAATTAATAAATAAATCACCAAACCCCCTTTTACTATAATATGCTTTAACAATTATGCGGAAATACTCTTTTTCTGCTAAAATTTACTATGTATGGAACGAAATGCCCTTGCTTTTTCATTTATGAATCTATATATACAAATTATAACTTTTTGAAAGGAAACCACAAATTACTTGCTAGTTCTACAAGCACTAAAAGAAGAGTACGTATTTAAAGCAAAAGGACATAGCATCAAAAGTACTTTTTTATTTCATATCTTTTTATACATATGCTGTTCCAAAATAAATATACTTTATTTCTTTCCCTAATTTGTTGGCAGCCCTACATATAACATACATATTCTTCCAGACAAACAACATAAACAAGTGGTGCCAAGTGCATACGATTTATGTGGACACTCCTTTGCGCTGATGAATGACTAATCTAAGCGGTTTAACTCCCTTTCGACAGGGAACAGGGGACATTGCCCACTCATGGCATCCGATGGATGTATTAAACATTTTTTTGTGGCTTTTCGCCTCGTCGACGTCGAGGTTATTGGAGGCGGTAAAGGACTGTGGTAAGGCACGGGAAGAAATCCGGCTAAGGCATTTTGTAGTAACCATACCGGCATTCGCCTGGAGATATTTGGGGAAATCAAGGTTAAACCAAAATCTGGATTCCTGGACGGGGATTCGAACTCGGGTCCTTCCGAATAAGAGACCAGAGTGTTATTGCTCTCTCCAACCAAAATTAAAATAAATTAAATTAACTAAATAGACATTACAAGCTCAATGCACTTAATATTTTAAATAACACATCATAAAACACGCCTGTAAAATCTATACAAAACATATGGCAATACGATAAAAATTCGGTTCTGCCACACAAGACGTTTCGAAAGCTACCTCTACTGTCATCATCAGGTGAAATGGTAGGTCGAAGTAACACACATGGTAACACGTTAGCAGTTTTCGAAGCTAAAACAGTCCTCCCACCAAATGTGCCGAAACATAATTCTTTCCGCGATTCAGCAAGGGGGAACAAAAACTGGAGTTGAAATGGAAATGTAGTTACATGGAAATATTCGCCAATCCGTTTAGTCTCCCGACGTTTTGGAAACAAAGTCGCGCGGCCCGACACAAAAGAGACGCCCGGCTTCCGGTCCCGTCACCATTGTAGGCGACAATGTGGGCGCCAGTTGTTTGTTTACAGTGACCGGCCGGCCGATCGGCAGCTGTCGGTATGCAATCAGGATCTTTGTGCGAGGTGCGCACAATGGCGGGCGCCGATTCAATCACCGAGCGAGCGGGTGGGCGCCGCTGGGAAGTGTTCAGAATAGCGGCGTTCATCTGTCACCGGAGAGCGACGATTCACAGCCCTCCGTCTGTCGGCTCGCAATGCGCATGCGTCACACAATGCAGCAGTGGCGACCGATAAACTTTGTGGTTCTCAGACACTTCCAATACCGGTATACACTGAACAGCTCAAAACATTATGACACCTACTTACTAGCATACTGGTCCACCTTTCGAACGCAATACAGCAGCGATTTGGCAAAGCAATCATTGGTAGGCTTCCAGAGGTATCTGACACCAGGTCACGAAATTCCCTTAAATTACTGGTCAGCGGTTTGTGGGTGCGGCGTCTGGGAACGAGCATCTCGGAAACGGCGAGGTTGGTAGACTTTTCACGTGCTACTGTAGTGAGCACCTATGGAAAGTGTTTGAAGGACGGTGAAACCACGAGCAGGTGGCAATGTGGTGGAAAACCACGCCATATTACAGAACGTGGAGGTCGGAGGCCTGCCCGCTCTGTAAAGCAGTATAGGGGCTGATCTGTGGCAGAATCGCGATTCATATGCAGTGAAACATTTCTGGATGCACCAGAATTGTACTCTTCCGTCAGATGTCCTCTCCAATCACCATCTTTCTTCTTCTACTGCTAGCCAATTCCATCCGCTATCCTCAACACACTAATTTATTTATTTCACCCCTCTATCATTTGCTATTACATTTTTTCGATGTGCTCTATGTTCAGCATCATCATTGATATCTTCTCTCCCATTCTCTACACGTGAACATACTAGTGGAAATTTATTTCTCTATTCTTTGTTGAAGCATTTACTCCTTAATCATCTCCTCGATTTTCTGGGATTACTGGAGATTGCGATTTCGCAAGGAATTGGCATCATAATACTGCAATAGGCCAACGCAAGACACCTTTAGAAACACTTTGCGATGTGCATTTAACGGTGCCGTGCTGGTCCATGTTTTATTATAACCTAATATCTGCTTGAAAATAATGGTGCACGCTCTATTACAACGGAATTACTACTTGAAAATAATATGACTTGCGACTGACTATTGCAGGATTATGACGTCATTAGTGAATCATCTTTCTATTGAATGGTCAGGCCTGCCAATTTTATTAAAATATCTGCTGTTAATCTGTGCGATTTACTGAATGGTATATAATTTTTTTTAATCAAAGTTTAAAGACAAACCATTAGCTGTAAACTATTTATTAATAAGCTTCAAAGATATAATATATTGGTAGAGTAACCAGGAGTATTTTTACTTCCTATGCTTGTATCATCTACAGATTGGACAAATGTTGAGCTTTTAGATGTAGACACATGATAGACATATATCAGAAACAAAAGTGGCCGGAAAATAGAAACCTGAGGTACTCCACATCTTATAAATCCCCAATAAGATAACAGTAAACCACATTACTTACCATTAATATGTTGCACTGAAATTTTCTGTTTTCTACTTAGAAGCTAAGTACTAAGTCATTTATTAACAATGCCATCTATACAATAATATTTTAATTTTTGTATGTGAATTTTATGATCAACACAGTCACAAAAAAATACTTAAGGCATTATTAATTTATAGTTTATTTCGTCTAAAATATTGGATGTAAACACAAATATGGCTTGTCGTGTTGAATGACTTATTTTGAAACCAAATTGTGATTCATTTAAAACATTTTCATTTTTAAGGTGTTCGTACAGACATTGTTCTACATTGCATTCTCAAAATCATTAAAGAAGGCAGTTAGTAATGAAATACGACGGTAATTCAGTACATCTGAGTTATACCTCTTTTTATAGAGTTGTTTAACTACAACATACTTAAATCTTTCTACAAAGGTACCCTCAAGTAAAGATATATAAAAACAGACAAAACAGTATATTATTTAATTCTGTGAACCACACTTTAATTAATCAGCTGAAAATACCATCACAATCACTCAAGTATTTGCTCTCGTAGAGACATGATAGCTTTTCTTATTTCTTCTGGAGTAGTTAAATTTACAGACATAGTGTCAAATTTTTCTTGGATGCTTATATCAACGAAATCCATAATACGAGGCGCGTCCAGAAAGTAAGTTCCGTTTGGTAATGAAATGAAATTGTACACAGATACAGAAGAAATTTTTATCGTACAAAATTCTACAACTCTTAAACTACGTTTCCACATAACTGCCGAAATTTTGCAGGCATTTGTCATAGCGTGGCACCAGGTTTTGTATACCTTCTTCATAGAAATCTGCCGCCTGTGTCTTCAACCAGTTGGAAACAGTTTCTTTCAGCTCGTCGTCATTGGTGAAGTGATGACCGCCAAGGAAAGACTTGAGATGTAAGAACAGATGAAAGTCTTCTGTAACCAAAGGTGGACGCCCACTTCGTTCTTCATCGAGCACATCACTACGCCCGCCATTGAACTGTCGGACCCATCTTCTCACCATCGAATCACTCATCGCATTTGGTCCGTAAACATCGCACATTTGCCGATAAATTTCACTTGGTTTCACTTTCCTCGCATTCAGAAACCGAATCACAGACCTGATTTCACAGGCAGCGGGATTTTCAATCAACGCCGACATTTCAAACAAGAACAACAAAGCGTACGTAACTGACAGCGATCTCCAAATGGCGCACGTTCTTCCCCTTGATACACATCGTCTACAGCGCATGTGCGGAACTTCAATCGCAGCGCTGCAGCGGAGATATATTGAAACGGAACTTATTTTCTGGACGCGCCTCGTATGTGTGAATGAGCTATAGGCATCCCATTTATCATCAACAGATAAAAATGTTTATTAAATATATCAACAATTTAAAAATTAGATTCTACTGATTTTTGATTGATGTAAATGGCAATAGTGGCCTGATTATTTTTCCCTGTTTCCTTTATCACAATAGTTCATATTTTCATAATTTTATTTCCAGAGTCATGAATCTTCTGTTTATACTCTATACTTTTAGATTGTACTACAAAGATAAGATTCATTGTTCTGAAACTATTATAAAACTCGTAAAATCATATTTCGTCGCTCAATAGGAATCGCGGATACTTACATTTTCTATTCTGTTGACTTACTCCATAATATTTTTTTTTCTACCATTGAGTCTCATATACAAACAATCCGACACTGTTAATTTGCATAAAAGGGTTGTGGAAATGTTACTTAACATAGTACTAAAGTTCCTGAAATATATAAGAGAGTCTATTAAGGTTTTTAGTAATACTTAAAAAAATATTTGTATAAACAGAAAATAATTGAAATGTGCTTGTGATGTATTAACATTCCACAATGGGCGTTCTTCTTGCTTACGTTCTTTCAAGCTTTATTTTACTGAACTTATGTTGGTGATTTAATTCAGAATTATAAACTGAAGAGCACGCATCTCTGTAAATAGAAAACGTTTATGTGAGGACTACATAATTAGGATTATGAAAAAGATAAGACAAAACTTTTTGGGCTGTAATGTTTCATCTTCATAATTATGTAAGTCTGTGGATTAATACTCGAGGCGCGATGAAAGTTATGAGATGGTTTCGTAGTTAAGGCAGATTTCCTTAAAGTTATTAGTAAAATTCAATCAAAGTTCTCACGAAATTTATCCAACAATCTGTGTTTGCGTGGAGGCGTCCCGAGTACTTAAGATCTCCCCTATCTTTGCATAGCAATTAAACTTCGCATAAATATTCATAATTTCGCGGAACACCACTATTTATTCAACAACTTAAAAGCGAGCCTCCTGCCTTTAATGCAAATCATCTTGAGGAGTTTTCTTTTAGCCGTTGTGCTTTAACCGAATTGCGTTTAAGTTTCCTCTGTTATGGTAGGAGGAGCAAGGATATCAACCTTCTTCGCCATTTTCACCTGGCAAAGAGAATGGAAACAATCAGTCAGGAAACTACGGCAGTGTTCTGAATCTAATAGTGACTTAACAGCTACTAACATGATTTAATAAACTTCCAACATTCAATGTCCATTATGGAAATTGTTTTACAGCTCCAAAATATATTAGGGGAGTGAGGGGCTTGTTGTAACAGTTTTCATGAAAAATAATATATCTTGAGATCCATTGATTAAATTGCTACTAAATAAAGATGGATGGATGTTGTAACTCTTCCCCTACCAAATCAAGTAAAAATAATACCATAACAATTGGTCATTATTTTACAATCAATTATTTTCTAGAAGAAGGGCGGTGTTACAACTTATCTCATGCTTGTGGCAAGTAGTAACGACAAAAAAAAACAACAATAATACCTCTAATCATTTATTCTTTGTTTATTGTTAACAAAAATGACATCTTTCTAAAGTAGGTATTATGTAATTCTTATCAAAAATCAACTTAAATACACCTTTTAAGTAATCGACATCTAAAAATTAAGTAATTAACAGTTTTATTTAGTTGAACACTACTTTTTTAATCATCATGGCACTTTTCAATCACAGTAAGTAATTAAAGTATTTATATCTAAGGTATGCTTCGTAATTATCTCTTTTTAATATCTATCTAACAAAGTATTGCACTTATACAAGAATCAACATTTGGTGGGTTTCATTATAATTAAATTCAGTCATCATCTGAGCTACAATTAATACAAATAAAAGATATAATGTCTCCTGTAACACATCCTTCATGTGCCCACATCTTACAAATGAAATACTCGATCCAATCTTCTTTATTTGAATCTGTCTAAGCGTCACCACATACCAGACAATACCACTCTTCTGATTCAGATTCTGGATCTGAACATAAAATCATTTTTTTAGCTCTGTCCACTCCGGTTTTATTTTTTGTTGATTTGCCTTTGCCTTTCCCCTTCCCCTTTCCTTTACCTTTTCCTTTAATTTTGTCATCTTTTTTCTGTTTTTTCTTCATCTTTTCCTCATATTACTTTTGTAAAGCTTCTATTTCAGGAGTATCTGTCAATACCGTCAAAATATATTTCGGCGCACTTGAGTAGGTAGGAAGCCATCTTACCCTCTTCTTCTGCAGTAAATACTTGTCTAGGCTTAACATAACCAACTCTTAAACATTCATTATTCTCCTTTTTCTTTATGTATCTATAAAGAGAGACGTGACATAATCCTAAAGTCTGACTAGCTTTCCGAATACTGCATTTTTTTCTAAAACTTCAGCTGCCACTAACTCGTACACTCTGACTTTCTTTTATACACCCTCATTCTAGAAGAAAGGAAAAAAAATAAGTATGTATCTACATCATAACGTGGGGCATGTTGTAACACGTTACAACAAGCCCCGCGATTTTGTTACAACTAACCCCATTGTATGATTTTTAACATTTATCAAGATAACTATTTAAACAATTTAGCAATCTGAAAAACTGTTACACATTATCAGAGATAGATAAATTTGAATGTAAATAAGATATAGAAATTTTTAAATTAGTCGATAATAATAACTCAAACCAAAATTTTACGACAGTACAATTTTATATTACCTGGCAAAAGTGAAGCGCGTGCACACTTCCGCTCACTGCGTCGGCCGGCGGGACGCTGGCTATGGCAACATGATGCGGCGCGGTTTATAGGTCAAATCGAGTCAAAGAAATACGCTAGTGAAAAGAGCCTGTTACTACTTACCCCTGTTACAACAAGCCCCTTGCTCCCCTCTTTTGGTCTTTTGGTTTTAGAGAATTTCCGGTGCACGACATTTCGTAGATCGTTGATGTAGGGTTACCAACTTGTATTTTTTTAAATAAAGTATATTTATTTTTGGAAGATGAAAGTAAAAAAGTATGTTACAGAAAAAAAGTACTTTTAAATGTATGGATTAATTGCCTTAAATACATAACTTTTTGTGCTTAAAAACCTACCTTTTATACTAATTTTAGGTTTCCTTTCAAAGTCCTATAACCGGTGGCACATGCTAATTATATCTAGATTTGCATATGAATGAACAAATCAATTTTAATCAAACTTAAGGATAACCTGCTTCCTCTCCTGCCGTTTTACATTCAGCATTCTTTCGCTAAAAGATGAAATGATGGGAACAGGAGCAGGTACGAAACAATTATTTTCATTTGTTTATTACATTAACAAATGCTCTTTCAAGCATATATCATGGATCATTCATTCATTCTCAGAAAAAATTGTTTCAGGATCCTGCAAACCGTTTCCTTTTGTGATAAATAGTAATAACTAGTTTGGAAATTACGTATGGACAAGGTCATTCCGTTCCATTACTTGTATATTTTACTATAAATAAAGTTTTCCGCATAATTTATATAGTGGCAAAAAATAATTACCCGATGCTTAGAACAATATGAGAGTCAGAACCATACAAATTTTTTCCTGAATACTTTTTCTCAAACCGATGATTGTATTCCAAAATTAAACTTACAAATCTCTAGTTTTTGATTTTTTTTTTTATTTTTTTTATCGGTGTTTTAGTACAAGATGGGGTTTAAATTCATGTTGCTCTTGTTTACCAGTGTTTAGAAAACCAATTTTAAACAGAAGTAGTATCACGTTTACTATCTTCCGATGCATGAAGTTGATGAAACTCTTTGTGCTTTCTCCTCTGGGATATTGGTATGATGGGCGAATGACTTACATATCTCCGGCTGGAATGTAAAACAGGAGAGGGAGGGTTCGTATTTTTCGAAATCCTCTTATTTTTTACTTATTGCTTTAAGCCTCGTCGACGTCGAGGTCATTAGAGGCGGAAAAAGACTGGGGACAAGGAACGCGAAAGGATTTGGCCATGACCTTTTGAAGAAGCGTCTAGGCATTCACCTGTAAAACCCAAATCTGGATGCCAGGACGGGGATTAGAACCGCCGTCCTTCAGAATGCAAGGCCAGAGCGTTAACCGCTCACCCACCACGCTCAGTTTTGAAATCCAATCGGTGCTATGTGGTGATGTTGTTCTCTTTGGAATTACTCTATATGAAACACAAATATTCCTTTGTGGCTTTCACAATTGACAGCGCGTGTACAAACATCAGGGATGTGAAGTGTGTTCATTGCTGCAACAGGTTACATTGGTGGAAGGGATATGTTTGATGGCCATGGATTGTAGCTAGCTTCTGTATAAATGCGTCTTTCTATTGAGGTAAATTTTGATGGGAGAAGTCACTCAGAGAGAAACATCACTTTGTTTTTTGTTTTACCAACATTATTATTACTATTATTTGCGGATAAGTCTATTAGGACTACGCAAAGTACTCAGAAGCGTTTGTTCGCTTTCCTCTGTATCCATATTTCCGTCATACGCTTGCTGTGGGCTTCTTTTCTCTTATTTGACCATGTTGTTCCAGGTCTTGTCTTTAGTCTTTCCTCCCGTTGAACTTGCCACTTGTGAATTTTAGATTTAAATGTATCTCTATTTTCGATATCTTTTTGAGCGGTTTCTGCTAACCAACTTTATTATCATTATTGATTCAAGCCCACTAAGGAGGGCTTATGACTAGCTCTATTTTGATGATCACTTTCGTTCCCAATACCTTCTAAGCCCAGGTAATAATATTTCCTTTCTCCCCGTGTGAGATGGGTTTCTGAGGTATAGTAATTTTTGGTGGAGGGGACAAAGAGTTAACCATATCAGAAATTTTTCAGCAATCTGCAACATCAGTATCAGAAATCCCAGCGAAGTCCAAATCTTTTTTTACTTCATTGAGCTACTTGTATTATCGCTATTCTTGTGCACTGAAACACTTCTGGAAGCACCAGAATTGTGCTCCTCCTTCAGATCTGCCAAATATCACCCCCTATCCTGCTTTAAAAAGTGGACAAACATCCGACCTCCACTGTGATGTGGCCTGGGTGTCCACCACATTGTCGCCTACTCGTGGTTTCACCGTCCTTCAAACACTTTCCATAGATGCTAACTACAGTAGCACGCGAACAGCCGACTAGCCTATCCGTTTCCGAGATGCTCCATAATTTAAGGGAATTTCGTAAGCTGTGCGTAGAAATCTGGTGTCAGATACCTCTGGAATCCTACCAAGGACTTGTAGAATCCATGTTTCGCCGAACCGCTGTTGAATTGCGTTCGAAAGATGGACCAATATGCTAGTAAGTAGGTGATCGTAATGTTTCGGCTGATCAGCGTGAGTGAGTTACCCACTCCGGAGAATGATGAAAGCTGGCTGACGGCACTTTGTGGTCAGCATGTCAACAGTCGCCATGCAGCATCAGCAGTGACAGCAGGTAGCCGGGATGCCGACGCAGGCCATCAGTGGTGCAGAAAAGATCATACATATACAGGACGGTTTATTGATTAGAAGTATGAAAATATACAGAAAGTCGCTGTTTTTGGTGTGGGGAAATTAGTGTATATGGTAGATTAATTTAACAGAACACTTTAGAACCGTCTCAGCCGTTTACAATTAACAAAGTGTAATAGCCTTCAAACCTAAACTTTAGCTGGAATTGTATGTTATAAAGCATTTGCATCAAGCTAGAGTGTGATTGAAAATGGTTTTGTATATTTGTCTAGTATTTTACAGTAAATTAGTGTAAATGGATTTGGTTTTGTGAAAAGAAATTATGTAAATACCATTAAATATGTTTAAGAACAGCACTATGCTAGAGAATTGCTGAAATGTTTGTAATTGTAAGCATTAAGGTGAGTCACGATGTTTGATTTACTACAGTTAAAAACTATTTTTATGGATAATTTTGTGTTTAAGTATCTTTAATGTTCATTTCTAAGCATTTTGTAATGATTATGTATTAATTCAGATTGTTTTTAATATGTTTTCATTTGTTTAAGTATTGTTAATGTTCGAGAAATATCTGTCGTCGGCCTTTGTATTTTTCTAGAACTTTCGATAGAACTTATAACTATAAAGCGATCAGCAGAGATTAAGAGACAGTTTTTCCACAGAGTTTCACATACTCAGCTTACGTCGGCCAAGGACAGTTTTGAACTAATAGTTTTAGTTTTTCGACAGAGTTTATGAACACGGTGGTGTGACTGTATTGTCTTTGGAGGAGGTGGTGAATGTAATCACTGGAGTTGTTTACATGTGTCCAGTATCTTTGAAGTTCGATGTGCTTACTAGCAATAAAATAAGTTGAATTTGAGACTTGATCGTGGAGTAGTTATTTAATATAAGTAATTAAAACCACGAACAATCTAGTAAAAGGTCTAAAGCAACGTTGTTTTCTTTCTCCAACTTTGTTTAAAATATACATTCAAGGTGTCTTAGAGAACTGAAGAAGAAAGTGATTAAGAATGTGGATAGAAATGGATGGAACCTATTTATATACTGTAATCTGATGTTTTCAGATAACCAGGTAGTGGTAGCAGAGGATGAAGAGGACTTAGCATACATGCTAAGGAAGTTAGTAGAGGAGTTCGATAAATGGGAAATAGAAACCAACACCACAAAGACAGAATACATCGCTGTTGGAAGGATGACATCACCTCTTCATCAGATAACTTAATGATAAATTCATGTGGAAAGTATAAGCATTTAGGGAGCATTATCAGTAATAAGGGCACATGTGAAGGGGATATCAGACATAGACTAAACCAAGGAAGGTCTGCCATACAAAAACTAAATCCACTTCCGTGGTCCACTAAGACTGGCCTGAAAAAAAAAAAGCTTAATGTGTACATAGACTTAGTGGAAACAATTACCATCCATGGTTGCAGAATGTCGGACAGTTACAGAAAGAAAACGGATGAAGATAAATGCAGTGGAGATGGATTTTCTTCGAGGAACTTCAAGAGTTTCTAAACTACAACATGTGCGAAATGCACAAGTCAGGGATCAAACTGGTGTCAAAGACAGTGTACTACAGAACATTGAAAAGAAACAGCTATTATGGTTCGGGCACCTAATTAGAATGGATGAAGGAAGAATGCCAACTAGCTAGCCGGATAAAACGAGCCAGATACCGCTAAAATGGTTGTAGGGAGTGGAGTGGTCAGAGAAAGAACAATATATAACAACTAGTGTAAGCCCGTGACCGTATTTTGCGTATCGGCACGGATCTAGAATAGTTGCAGTTTTTAGGATGAAAGATTATGACAGCTTGACCTAATTTGATCAAATATAAACTTGACCTGTATTTCAGGCTGAATTAAATCTCTTGAGCTTGAAGAACCCAGAAATATTAATAGAGATAGGTATTAAACACGATAGCGCAATGATATAATTGCCTAAATACAAACTTGACTTGTATTTGACGCTTAAAGATCACTCTGCAAAATTGAAATATTCCTCTTTGTTTCGAAAGCATTGCCTTGATTTTCATTGAGACTGGGAAAACACTCATAATGTAATCATTGGTCATAGTATCTGTAACGGCCAGAGAACTTAATACACATTCCATATTATTAAACAGTTGAGCAACTCCGAAGAAATGAATTGCCAGAATAGTTGATTCGGTAACATATTTGGTCTGATGTCCACGTAAAATAACACGTATAGCGAGGACGAACAAAGACCATTAACTAAAATGGTCGGTATAATACCTAAAAAGCAAATAAGCCGTAATGCACTCCCAAATTCACTTCCACCTACCCTGATATCGCAGTTCCTATTCTAACGCTTTAACGGATAGCGTTCTAGCCTCGCATTCGGGAGGACGGTGGTTCGAATCCCCGTCCGGGCATCCAGATTTGGGTTTTCCATGGTTTCCCAAATCACTCCAGGCAAATGCCAGGATGCTTCCTTAAAAAGACCATGGCCGAATTCCTTCCCATTCCTTGCCCCCATCCTTTCCCGTCTCTAAAGACCTCGCTGTTGAGAGACGTAAAGCAGTTAAAAAAAATCTAACGCTTTACTTTCTGCCTTTCAACAATTGCACTACCCATAAAGTCACTTTTTCATGCGCTCCAATAGTTTTCAGCTTGGAAAGATCTAGTGCTACACTATCAACTTGGCCTCCCTTACCAAATTCATCATAGATATTTTCTTAAAAGGTAAAGTAATACATTCTTCTGTCAATTGGAAAATTAATTTCACGATATCATAGCAGTTAGTGCAAACTGGTTGAATCGTACCGTTCGCGACGTTGTAAAACATAGCGGCCTCAGCGTCCATGAAGGTGTGGTAATTAGTGCTGAGCTGAACGAGTGCGCTCCGCTCGGTGGCTAGAAGACGGCCCATATTTCACTGGCTAGACTCCGCCGCTGACAGGTTAATTATTAGCCAGCCCTCCGTACGGGCGGTGTATTTAATTAACTAACGACCTGGGAAAGTCGCGGCGCCCTGCAAGGAGATAGGCCCTCCACCACTCAGAGGGAATTCACAACTACCCACGGAGTAGTGGGCACCGACACGGTTCAAAGGACCCATATCCTCTCCACGTCCATAAAGAGGGAAGTTGCTGTGGAAAAGGATCATGATCAGTCGAAGAGGCGCCATAAAATTTTAATTTTTTTTCTCATGAGAACTTTCACTATAACGCCTACTTCACTGTGTCATTCTCTAGTACCACAACTGAACAATCTGTGAAAAAATAAACTGGCCAGGACTCTCTGCATGAGTTGTAGGAAAAAGAAATAGAATGAATTTGAAAAAGAGATGCAAGAACCACAAGGGAATATAAGGGTCGAGTTCTGGATAAAAGAAGAAAAACTAGACATTGAAATTATTCCTGATGATTACAAAGTGTTCCGCAGAGATGGAGGAGAAATTGTTGGAGGAGAATTTATATAGGATTAATATTTTTATATTTAATTAAATTGAGATGGACCGCACCCTCCGGTGGCAATTTACCTACACACCCATCTTCCACCTTTCCTGCACCCACCTATATTTGCCCTCTGCAAATTTTAGCTTTAAATTATTTCAACGTTTTTGGTAAATTATTCATCATTTCTCCAGGAAACTTATTCCAATCCCTGAAACCCCTACCCAACAATGAGAATCTTCCTACACCCTTGTGTCTGAAATCTAGTTCTAGCTTGTGGCCATCGTTATCTTTTCCCTTCCATGCATTACTTCTAATGTTACATCAAAATTTTTTCATGTCTCATAACCAATATACGACTTGTATACTCCCATAACCATCTTCCCCCTCCTCCCGTCTTCCAATGAATCCCATTCCAGCTCTTTTAGCATTTCTGTTACTGATTGCATTTTGCGGTAATTTCCAGAAACAAATCTAGCAGTCCTTTTTTGCACCCTCTCCAACTCCTGTATTTGATACTCAAAATGTGGGTCCCATACTACACTACCATATTCGAGCAATGGTATGACCAAAGATTTGTAACCCAATTCCTTTACTTCTCTTCTCTCGTGCATCCCCTCATCACTCTCCCCAACAAATGCAGAACTTTGAAATCTTTTCCTACCACCTGTCAAATGTGTCCTGACCAGTTATGCTTGTTATCAAATGTAATGCCAAGATATTTACATTTCAGTCTTCAGCAAGCAATTCTTTCCCCACCATATTCAAAATTAACCTTTTGTTTTTTATTTGTGTATCTAATAAGCTGACTCTTCTTTGCATTTAACTTCATCCCATGTTTACCAACCCAACTAGATATCCTGTCCAGATCACTCAGCAGCTGTTTATAGTCCTCTGCCGTTTTGATCCTTTTAAATAGCATTATATCATCAGCAAACAATCTAATTTCTAATAGTAAATAATAAACACAATTATTCATTAGAGTAATGACTAGCAATTGTCCAAATACGCTACCCTGTTGCACTCCGATTTTTACTTCTTTTGATACTGCATTTCCTGCCCCGACTTTCTGTTTTCTAACTTTAAAAATTCTTCCACCCACTAAATCACTTTCTCATCCATTCCAATAGTTTTTACCTTACTTACTACCATTTTATGGCTTACTCTGTAAAAAGCCTTTAAAAGATCTAGTGCTACTCTATCAATTTTACCTCTTTTGTCCTATTCATCTGAAATATCTTGCATATATCCCAACAACTGAGATTTGTATGAATATCCTTGCCTAAAGCCATGTTGCCTACGTTAAAACCACTTACGCTCCTCACATATATTTCTGATGTGGTTGCATATCAATATATCCATTAATTTACCTACCACTGATTTCAAACTGATCGGCCTGTAATTTTCGACCCCATTTCTCACCCCTCCATTATGTACCGGCACTATTATCACAATTTTCCAGTCCTGTGGTAAGCAGCAAGTATCCAGACTCAATTTAAATAATATTGCAGGATAAGGTACAATGTCACATCCGGCTATGTTTAAGATATCTGTAGTAATATTATCTACACCAGTCCCCTTACGTTTTTTCAACTTTCTTATTTCCTTCATTATATCCTGAGGATAAATTTCAAATTTTTTTTTAACTGTTCATTTATAATTGTGTTGTTAAGCTCGTTCTCCGAGTTAGACCATCCTGTTTCTGATTTATTGTCCATAATGGTCTCTCTAAACCAGTTACTTAAAATCTCTGCCTTTTTCAAATCCTCAGTAACTTCTTTCCCATCGTAATCTATAAGGGTCTCAACACCCTCCCTTCCCCTCAGTTTTCTAAAATATTCATAGAAATTTCTAAACGCATCAGACAATGGTCCCCCTTTACTGACAATACTCTTAAAAAAGATTACTACAGTTTTCTGGTGTTCATATATCATGACCATGAGTTACTAGGATATATATATATATATATATAAAGTGTTGGCTGCTTACAGTAGTGAAAGAACGAATAATGAAGATATAGGAAGCCTTGGAGAAAAACTAATTTCACATTGATGGTTCAGGGTTGAGCGTAGAATGATTATTATTGGTGGTGTTTTAAATTTACCATCTGTTAACCGGGTAGGAAATGAGATTAATAACAGAAGGGAACAGAGATTTGCCAATACATTAGTAAGGGAAAGAGGCTTTACGCAAGTCGGAGAGTAGAACACAAAGCTTCTAAATATGTTGGATATCTTTCTAATAAATCTTGATAACAGTCTTGAGGAGTTCAGGTAACAGAAGTAATAAGTAACCATAATGCATTTCTGATTGATGTAAGGTATTAGAGGTAAATAGGTACAATTACAAAAGGCACAAATTTTAGAATTGAGGAGACATTCATCAAATGGAAGGACAGCACAAGTACAGTGGACGAAAAGTGGGATGAGTTCAATATCTTTTTTTTGCTAGTGGCTTTACGCCCCGTCGACAGCGAGGTCATTAGAGGCTGGATGGGATTGGGGCAAGGAACGGGAAGGAATTCGGCCATGGCCTTTTGTAGGAAGCATCTCCTGGAGTGATTTGGGGAAACCATGGAAAACCCAAATCTGGATGCCCGGACGGAGATTCGAACAGCCGTCCGAATGCGAGGCCAGAACGTTAACCGCTCACCCACCACGCTCGGTGGAAGAGTTGAAGGACGTTATAAAAAAAAAAGAGATGAGGAAATACCGCATCTAGTATTATAATATTCCATCTTCGAGGAGCACAAGTGGGAAACACTGTTGTGGAGCCTTAGTTTGTATTTTCAATTTAGAGTTTTTTTTTTTAATAGAAGAACAGCTTGGATAAAATTATCTAATATCCGTTCTTACAATCAATAGGACGCGACAGACATCATAAAAATAATTTTTATTATTTGGATCAAGTAAATGCTATTATTCTATAAAATATTTTCTGGTAAAATGTTGAAATGATTATTACTGTTCAACATCAGTTGTGTAAGGTGAATTTGTACCATGTATTTTTGTACTTCTCTAATCATCTAATGAATGACTGCGTTGATGAGTTACTGTTAGAAGCTAGGTATTTTGCAGATGATATAATTGTATACAATAGCCAATGTAGCTGTGAGTACAATGTGTACATATGTATATACTGCAGATAATTATTGTAACAACACATGTAAAAACACTTTACAGCCATTGAAGATGCCCTACACCACAAGGACGAAACGGGTCTGGGGAATCAAGTAAAACAAAATTCACCAAAACAGTTGTTTTTGACACCTTGGCTGAATGAAATTTGGAAGGATCTTTACGAGCCAAAACGTGATACAAATTATGCATGTGACGTCACAAAGTTTATGACACGTCCCCCCCCTCCCCTCTCGTCACACGATGTCACACTTTGTTGACCCCCTCCCCCTCCCTCAAGGTGTGACGTAATTTATGGATGGGCCCAAACCCTTCTTATCGTAGAGCCAGTGCGTAGGAGTGGATTTGCGAATAGATCTCTACGAGTTCAAGGTTCGGCCGCGCCTCTGGTAGATCGCTTGACAAATAGCAGCGCGGGAGCACTCATTCTCTCTGTGGGTAGCATGGCATAGCTATTGATTTAGAGGTGCGTCGAGCCGGTGACAGCGGGAAATCGAAATATTTCATCTTGCGCCGCGCGGTCCGCCGCCGCGCGATATTTTCGAGGACAACCGCCGCCCCCGGGGGCCGCGCATAAATTAAACCGCGCGCCTCTGTCGCCGCTGATGTATGCGCCCCGGCCGGCCCCCGGCCGCCCCCGGCCGCCGGCGAATCACCATAAATACCGCAGAGGAAAAACCCGCGCGCATCGCCCGAGGTGTTTGTCACGTGTAAACACCCGCCGGATTTATACTTAGGCCAGAACGTTAACCGTTCACCCAACACGCTCGGTCCCCGCTCTGTAAAGCGATATAGGCGGTGACCAGTGGCAGATCTGACAGCAGAGTATAATGCTGGTGCAGGCACAAGTGTTTCGGAGCACACTCTGCCGTCAGATCTGCCACGGATAGCGGCCTATCCCGCTTTACAGAGCGGTCAAGCCTCCGACCTCCACGTTCTGTGATGAGCCGTGGACGTCCACCACCTTGTCGCCCAGTCGTGGTTTCATCGTCCTTCAACCACTCCGCATTGATGCTCACTATAGCAGCACGCGAACAGCTGACCAGCCTCGCCGTTTCCGAGATGCTCGTACATAGTCACCGCGCCTAAAACCACCGGCCCGTGATTTAAGGGGATTGAGTGACCTGTGCTTTATAGACAACTTCGGAAATCTAACGAGAACATTTCGAATCCATGCCACGCCGAATCGCTGCTGTATTGCGCTTCAAAGATGGACCAATACACTAATAAGCAGGTGGTCATAATGTCTTGACTCTTCAGTGTAACCCACTTGTCTGTTTTTACATCACTACAGTGAACTAGCCTCACACAGTCGGGAATATATAAAATGTTGGTCGCCTGTAATGTTCTAGTAATTGAACTGTTCCACTTTTATTGTTGTAACGACTGTGTGGACCTGTAACAACGACTACGGACTGTAATTCAAGTCGGCTGTTTCGAAGCACTGCGGGCCTGGGTGACGTATTCAGCGGAGCGCATCTCATTAAGGTGCGCAGTGGCTTCCTCGACCGATAGACAATTCAATTAACTCCACATTAATGGCTGTCACCGAGTTAGCTGAACGCAGTAAACCTGCTCCTCGAACTGGGTGGACATGGCTAATGGAACACACACACACACAGTGATTTTTCCAACTACATTAAATGTTACTTTAAACTGGTAAAATAGACGACATGTATATTTCGCAATATTTTCGATATAAGTGAACACTTTATTACCTTCGTACTAACACTATAATATTAATTTTTTGTACTGTTTTCAGTCATTTAGATAGCGTTTCCCCATCCACATTCGTAACTACTACATATTTCCAGAATAAAAGTAGCCTATGTTACTCACTTGCCAAATCAGCAGCCCACTAGTGAAATTCGGTTCACACACTAAATAAGCGGCATGTAATTCATTCATATACAGATGGAGGACAAAACAATACGAACACCTGTGAAAAAGTATGACGTATTTCATACCTGCAGTACAGCCGCGCCACCTGCAACAGAAGTCTGCCACCTAGTGAGCGTGAAGAGGAAGGTATCAGTCTCTCAACAGCAGTCACCTGCGTTGCATGCGTCTATCGAACTGTCTGTGATAAGTTGAAATGTCAGACCTGTCAGAATTCCAAAGAGGAATGATTGTCGGAGCGCGTTGAAGTGGAGCATCGGTTATGGAAACATTAAACCTTTTGGGGTTTGCAAGGAGTACGGTATCAGCCGTTATGACAGCGTACACGAAGGAGGGTAAGACGGCGTCTTCAAAGCACAACAGTGGCCTAAAGTCAGAGCTTACTGATAGGGATAGACTGGTCTTGAAGTGCATAGTAGCCCGAAAGCACAAGCAATCGTTATTCTGCATGGTAGAATCAAATCCAATCATTATCTAAGTATTCTAGGAGATCATGTCCATCCTTTTGTTCAGACTGTATTCCCTGGAGAGCGACCGCTTTTTCAAGACGACAACGCCCCTATCCACACTGCTAGGTGTGTTGAAGCATGACGATGAAGTTGAACATCTTGCCTGGCCCCCTCAGGCTCCGGAATCGAATATTATTGAACATTTATGGGAATATTTGGAGTCCAAACTTCGCTCCCTATTTCCTCCTTCATCCAGCCTTTCGGAATTAGAGACCGTTCTGCAGGAGGAATGGCTTAATATTCCTTTAAATATTGTCCATGACCTTTATGCATCTACCCCACATCGCATTAAATCTGTACTCCGGTCAAAGGGTGGTCCAACCCCCTATTAATAAAGATTTTCCATTATTTCACAGGTTTTCGTATTATTTTGTCCTCCCCCTGTATGTTAATAACTGAAAAAGCTGAAAAAAGTGTCGTATTGTAGAACATTATTCAAGAAAAGTTTAGCACATTCAAGAACATTCAATTATATTCCAGACGAATTCAATGATTTTTTGGTCACTTTGGTTCAAATATAAAAATGCCCTCGAACGACCATTTTCAACCTCCATATCTTCCATACCCCAACTTCTACCGACATGCAACCATCATAATGCACGATGGGAGAACTGGTGGTATTACCACACAAAAATACCAGTGTTCTGCGCGAGGTAGTTGTGGCTGTAAAGTGAAATATGCGGACACGTCTATTTTAAGACATATATTCTACCATTTAACTGATCGATGGAGACAAGTATGGAACACAATGGTACTCCTTCTGTCCTGCATCACAGCCAAGCTATTATCAGTTCAACTGAGCCGTGAAATCTGGTCTGCTCTTAATAGGTTATTATTGCAGATGTGCAGGCTTGTTGTTTAGATGGTGGAAAATATCATCACCTGGCAGCGCGTGGGTTGTTGAGAAGTAGACTATCCAGCACATATGACCACGTGCCTTCTGCGAGCCTGTCCTCAACATCCCCGTGATCTCTTGATTTTCGTTATGAAATTTAGGAGTTGGGGAGGGGGGGGGGTAATTGTAGAGAAGGGCTGTCAGATTTGTCTTTGGAAATTACCGGAAAACACAATCGGTAACTAATATGATAAAGGAGTTGGGGTGGGATTCATTGGAGGATAGAAGGAGGATGAAGGGAGTCATGGGAGTGTACAAAGTCTATACTGGGGATGAAGCATGGAGAGATATTGGTGAGAAAATTAAAGAGGTGCTTGCATGGGTAAAGACGACCATGACCAGAAGCTGGCACTTGATTTCTGGCATAAGGGTGTGGGAAAATTTTCTTTCGTAGGAAAGGGTGTGAGGAATTGGAATAAATTACCAAGAGAAATGATGAATAATTATTTCTCATACAATGGCAGTTTTTTTTTTAGTGTGTTAGGCAACACATACCGATTTACAGTGCCGCCACGTGTCGCAATTAATTTTTTTCTTTTTATTTATATTATGATGAAATGTGTCAATGGAATTATCAGGTCAATGGAATTAGCAGGCTCGTCGCCGAATAATCTTACTTAACCGTATTATATCACACAAATCGTTTATATTAATGACCACATTAGATTATATTCCATGTTGTATTTACACATCCGCCATGATAATTAAATTAAATTAAATTGTAATGGAGCGCATGCTCCGGTGGCAATGTCCCTAAACTTACTGAAGTGGGCTCTGGAGTTCCCCTTGGAAGCGTGTTAGGGCCTCTGTTGTTTCTCATATACATTAATGATCAATGCGACATAATAGGGGGGATGAAATATTATTTGCCGATGATGCTATTATTTATCGCGAAATCAAAACCGAGGACGACTGCGCTTTGTTACAATACGATATTATGAAAATAATTGCGTGGTGTAAAGATTGGCAGTTGGAGTTAAACGCTAAAAAGTGCCAAGTCATGCGTGTAAGTAAAAAGGTGACACCAATTAACTATGAATATACAATTAATGGCACTGTCTTTAGAACGGTAGATTCCGCTAAATACCTAGGGGTAACAATTCGTAATAATTTGTCGTGGAATGAGCATATCGAGAATGTAATTGGGAAAGCAAATCGTATGCTTCGATTTCTAGGTCGTAATTTAAAACAATGCCCTCAGGAAGTTAAATCGATTGTATACAAGTCACTAGTGCGTCCTCACTTAGAGTATTGTTGTTCTGTATGGGGTCTCCATCAAAAGGGGTTAGTGGAGGCATTAGAGATGGTCAAAAGAAGAGCCGCCCGATTCGTGACAGGTATATATAGTTGGAGGGAAAGCGTAAGTGCGATGTTGAAGGAGTTAGGTTGGGAAGATTTAGAACAGCGAAGGCGTTGCTCTCGACGGAAGCTAATTGAAAAATTCACGACAGACGTATTTCGGAATGACAGCCAGCAAATATTGCTACCAGCAACATTCATATCTCGAAATGACCACGAAAATGAGATAAGAGAAATCAGGGCCAGAACCGATTCATTTCTGTACTCATTTTTCCTTGAGCGATTAGGGAATGGAATAGAGAGGATTTACCGGGCGAGTAAACTTAAAATCCGACAGGAGTAGCTTTCGATAAAGCACTCCAGCCATCCAGATCTGGGTTTTCCATGGTTTTCCCAGATCACTCCACGCGAATGCGGGGATGGTTCCTCACATTAGCCCAAGGGCGCTTCCTGCCATATCCCATATATCCCTTCCAAACCGTAACCCTTTTCGAAAGGTGCAATGCACCCTCCGCCACACACTTTTAGTGAATCGCGGAGTAATAATAATAATAATAATAATAAAACACCCATCTTCCCCCTTTTCTGCATCAACCTACATTTACCCTTTACAAATTTTAACTTTAAATTCTTTCAATTTACCAAAAAACAGTGAAAGAATTCATAGCAAAAATTAGTAGACGGCAAAAATAGGTGGGAAGTGGAAGGGAGAAAGACGGGTGTGTATAGAGATTGCCACCAGAGCATGCGCTCCATTGCAATTTTTGTCGATTATCAATAACGTTGATGCAATTACTGTTCGCCATACCTTGACCTTGCACCAGTTATATTCATGTACGAGGACAAATCAGAAGTAAGTTACACTTCCAAGTAATGGCCATTTATGAAACCACCAACATATAGGCAACACGGCTGTAACAACATTCAATGTGACTTCACGTTTTCACAGACTGTAAACTTTTGTCGGAACTGTCAGCCAACTTTTCGATTCCTGATGTGTAGAAATCACCTCCAGCGCTATGTAACCACCTGGAGACAGCTGCTTTCACCTCTTCATCGTTTCGGAATCGTCGTCCACCGAGATCCTTTTCAGTTTACCGAACACAAGATAACCGCACGATAACGCAACACCTCACACGGCCCGACAAACGTCTGAACTGCTGCAGCGATTCGAGTGTGAGGTATGGCGACATCCTACATACAGTCCAGACTCAGCGCCATGCGATTATCACGTGTTCGGTAAGATGAAAAGGATCTCGGTGGACGACGATTCCGAAACGATGAGGAGGTGAAAGCCGCTGTCTCCAGGTGGTTACATAGCGCTGGAGGTGATTTCGACGCATCCGGAATAGAAAAGTTGGTTGACAGTTCTAGAAATGTTTACAGTCAAGAGACTATGTAGAAAAGTGAACTTACATTGTATGTGGTGATAGCCGTGTTGCGTATATGTTGATGGTTTCATAACTGGCGATAACTTGAAAGTGTAACTTAATTTTTGATTTTTTTTTTTTTTTTTTTTTTTTTTTGTAATTTTTGGACTAAGGATAAGAACCTTACTATCCCAGAAATAAATCTTAACTTTGTACATTTATGGTGCATTCTTATCAGTGTTAGTGGAAAAATTAGTGATTGTTACATCAAAACGTCCGTTTCACGGGTTGAAACATTTACAACATCAAGAAATTTCGGAAAGAAAAATGAAAAAAGGAGGTACTATTTTCCTAGATTTAAAATAATTGAACTAATTGTTAAAATAAAATAAAAAAAACAAGTTAAAACCTGCAATGTCGCTGCAACAAAAGATATTTAAGAGGTGGAATGGTTAAAATATAATAGTATGTTTGGGATTCGTTATTAGTTAATTTGACTAAAGTAAATTAAAGCAACATCACCTTAACTGATCCTTTATAGTGGTGGTAGCACATATTTGCCAGTTCACGAAAGAGGTTATTTGAAGCTGGCGGAAGAAATAAAAAAAACCTTTAAAAAATCAAATTGGCCGCAGGCTATTGTTAAATAATGTATGATAATTCAGAAACATAATTACTTTCCCCGCAATTTTATTCCGCTAATTATGCGACCGGGTTTTAATTATATTTAAAACGATTGGCGAAATTCCATCGCAGGTGGGTGTATACGGCCGTGCGCACACGACGATAAACCGCGTCTCGCAAAATAGAAATCACATGTCCGCATACATTAACGAGAACAAATCGCCACGCTTTATCGTTCTGCGCGCAGTTGTGTTTTCTGCATATGTATCTTGTGTAAATATAAATACCAAAGTTCTCTTTCCCTGGATACTGTCCATATACTGTTTGTTACGCTGTAATTAATAACTCGTTATTATTGTTAAATAACTTCTAAGCCCCAGTGGTGGATCTAGGAATTTTCCACCGAGCGTGGTGGGTGAACGGTTACGTTCTGGCTTCGCATTCGGTAGGACGCGGGTTCGAATCCCCGTCTGGGCATCCAGATTTGGGTTTTCCATGGTTTCCCCAAATCACTCCAGGCGAATACCGGGATGCTTCCTTCAAAAAGGCCATGGCCGAATGACTTTCCGTTCCTTGACCCCAGTCTCATCCCGCCTCTAATAACCTCGCTGTCGACGAGGCGTAAAGCCCAAGGGGAAAAAAATATATATAAATTTCCCAATCGAGGTCAAAAACTGTGATGCCGCGTTTACACTCTCGCGCGAGCTTAGACGAGGCGAGGCGACACAGAGCGAACGCGAGAGTGTAAACGGTGCACTCGCGTAGTCTGGCTCGCCTCGTCTAAGCTCGCGAGTGCCTCTCGCCTCGGTGGCGGTTTTTTGGCGCGAGCACATTGTTTACAGCAGAGGTAGTCAACCTTTATACCTACCGCCCAATTTGGTATCAATGTATAACTTATGAAGCAGACGTACAGCCAGTTAAAGCCCATAGTAATACTTGGCTATCCGGGTGGCGCCGCGTCATGTTTCTTAAAACCGACGTTTCGACCCTCATTCTGGGGTCTTCTTCCAGGGCAGAACTGCGTCTTCAGTCAGTGAGCGGTCTTGATTTATAGCGGAGGCCCGCGACCGTCTAGATGGTTCGATTTGCTATAAATCAAGACCGCTCACTGACCGAAGACGCAGTTCTGCCCTGGAAGAAGACCCCAGAATGAGGGTAGAAACGTCGGTTTTAAGAAACATGACGCGGCGCCACCCGGATAGCCAAGAATCAACTGACTCTGGCCGCGGAAGCGTACGATTACGCCCATAATAATAATTTGCCAAATACTTTGACTGACTTTCGCTACGTTTGGCAGAATAAGTCTTTATAAAACCACTCATTGTAGTTAAATCTGTCTCTCTTTTTATACTTTGCGTATATAAAAGCACGAAGTTTGGTGAAATTAGATTTTATTATTTGTTTTAATTATGAGATTCCTAAGGCAGATGCTGCTAAAATAAAAACTAGATATCTTGGTCAATTTTGCAAGGAACAAACGAAGGTCTCCCCTTTCTTTTTTTTTTTAACTGCTTAACGTCTCTTAACAGCGAGGTCTTTAGAGACGGGAAAGGATGGGGGGGGGGGGGGGCAAGGAATGGGAAGGAATTCGGGCATGGCCTTTTTGAAGGAAGCATCCCGGCATTCACCTTGAGTGATTTGGGGAAACCATGGAAAACCCAAATCTGGATGCCCGGACGGGGATTCGAACCGCCGTCCTCCAGAATGCGAATCCTCTTTCGGTTTCTTTCTTTGGCTATAATATGATTAACAGCACAAATGCCTGATTACATGAGGTATGAAGGAAAAGGTTTCATTAAACTGAATATCAGTTGTCATACATTTTGATATGACAGGTGTTTTTTTATTATTTTGCCACAGGTTTTCATATCCATCACTATTGAATTTATTATTACTTTCTGGGTAATATACGATTTCTAAACGTTCTTCCCGTCAAATTGTATCAGCTTCTTCATTATTTGCGGTAGAAGGATTTTTCATCCTGTCATACACCTCGAATTTCAAAATATCTTCAAATCGTTTTTCCATTTCTAAAGTTTGTTGAGGAGGGTACTGAATCTCCGGAGTTATTATCGTTTATAGTTAATGATTCAGGAAACTGTTGAAATTTTCTTCTCAATAGATTGTAACGCAGTAGTTAAAAGTTTTCAATAAATAATGACACTCAGAACATTTTGGAAACCTATAAGAGTTTTATTTGCTCCTTGAAGGTGCAAATCAACATCATTAAATCTATTTTAAAAATCTTAAAAACTAATTTTTTTAAAAAAATAAACGAAAGCATTTCACTATTGGACCAAACCCCCAGAGCCCACCACGAAAGCTGGTACGCCCACTAGTCATCCACGAATGAATTCTAGCGAGAGTGTAAACGGCAGTTCGTGTCAGCGCTCGTGCACGAGGCGCGAGGCGCGAGTGTAAATGCAGCATCCCATTGGCCGCCCATTCGAACAAATTTTTGGCCAATCCCATTGTCGTTACCCTGA
>JARYHS010012519.1:224468538-224501065 GCA_031002005.1 Vandiemenella viatica | reverse complement strand
TTTGAAATTATTCAACTTTTTTAAAAATATATATTATCTTTAATTCACATTTTAATCAGCTGTAATAGTTATTACGTAAATACAAAATAATTTATGATGTAATTTATAATATTTTTCGGTCACTAACATTCACCGCCTCATACATCTGAATACTCATACATCTCATTCCTAGGACTTTCCTATAATATTAACACCAGATCCCTGAACTCAAACATACTAACCACTCCCGCAGCTCGGAAACCCTAACCAATTCCTTCTCTATTTCAGCGGCCAGATTGTGGAATGATCTTCCCCTGAAAATTAGAACCACCAAAAATATCGGACCATTTAAAGTTCTTTTGGGAAAGCATTACTTGTTCGAGCACTAGCTAAACGATCTCATCTTTCACGCAAAACTTATTTTTAGATTTGAATTAAATTGATGTACACTGTCTCCACCTGCTTATTCTGCCTTCCCTATTTTTAGATTGTGTCTTTTATATTGAGTTTGTGCCGTTTACTTCTTTAACTTGCACTAGCATTTGTTTATACCGCCACCGAGCGTGGTGGGTGAACGGTTAACGTTCTGGTCTCGCATTCGGGAGGACGCGGGTTCGAATCCCCGTCCGGGCATCCAGATTTGGGTTTTCCATAGTTTCCCCAAATCACTCCAGGCAAATATCGGAATGCTTCCTTCAAATAGGCCATGGCAGAATTCCTTCCCGTTCCTTGTCCCCAGTCCCTTAGCCATCGATGAGGCGTAAAGCAATAAGATAAAAAAATGTTTATACCATTAAATGATTGACAAGTTAAAGATGATTACTATTAAGATTTTAGTTAGTGATTTAATTATAAGTATTATTAAGTTTTTTTGTTAGTATTAATCTTGAATTTAATTTAGCCCAAATGTTAAACAAGTGTTGTATACTGTTAGTTTGTGTAAGGTGTATATTATTTATTGTAAACACCTGGTATGATGTAAGAGAGGGCTTGACAGCCCTAATCTTGCCAGGCTAAATAAACCTTTAAATAAAGTAATAAATTATTTAAAAGTTGTTATAGCCCAAGGTAGCATCGAACCCACTGCAGACTCACTCACTTCACTCAGCTAGCGTGGCTTGAAAACCAATATATGAACTGCGCTTAAAACATTAGAGCCCCTTTTCTCGGTATATTCTGGTTAGGGGGCTTTACTACATTCCTGCGTGGACACCCTTCAGGTTTACTACTAACCTGCGAAGCCTTGTCCCGAACCGAATTTCCGAGACTGTAAGGTCCCCTTGTAAGTCTAGACACTGATAATAGCAATACATAGCTTTGTTGTTAACTTGACGTTTCTTGTTGCAGGTGCGGGTGAAGATAATGAATCTAGAATTTGTACCCTGCTTTAAAGATGGTCCCGTCCGAATCGAAGATCTGGAAATC
Organism: Vandiemenella viatica; assembly: GCA_031002005.1. NCBI lineage: Eukaryota > Metazoa > Arthropoda > Insecta > Orthoptera > Morabidae > Vandiemenella > Vandiemenella viatica. Next base: position 224,499,661 of record JARYHS010012519.1, on the reverse strand, counting down.
AATTACGACAATAACGGCGACATTCTGCTAACTGTATCTTTTACCACCGAAAGAGATTTGGAGTCTCCATTAAAGGTAAGTAACATCTTCGTATTCTATGGTAACTTTTACGCTTCTTACTTTTGAATTTTGTGATGAACAATATTATATTTGCCGAAATGACATCAGTGCAGAAAAGGTCTAGATCACCATTGTGGACTTTGGGCCTTTATTTTCGTTTAGGTAAGAATCATTTCTACTTCTAATATTAGTCTCAACTCCGTATCATAGGTTTTTGTCTGCTGTCATCAGTCTTTAGACTGCTTTGATGCAATCCTCCATCCCTTCCTATCCTGTGCTAACCTCTTCATCTCTACATACCCCTTACAACCCACGTCTTCAATTATCTGCTTCATATATTCTAATCTCTGTCTTCCTCTACAGTTCTTACCTTCGACTGTTCCCTCCATTAACAAATTAACCAATCCAGCATGTCTCAAAATATGACCTACCAGCCTGTCTCTTCTTTCTGTAAGCTTCTTCCACAAACTTCTTTCCTCATCCATCATTTCCAAAACTCTTTCATTTCGTACTTTGTCTGTCCACTTTATTTTCAGCATTCTTCTGTAGCACCACATTTCAAATGCTTCAATTTTCTTTCTTTCCGGTATTACTAAAGTCCATGTTTCGCTACCTTACACATAGAGTTTTAAAAAGTTCTTTCTAATTCCTAGATCAATATTTGAAACTTAAAGGTTTCTCTTTTTCATGAAAGCTCATTTTTCTAGTGCTATTCTGCTTTTAACATCACTCTTCCTTCGTCCATCAGTTGTATTTTGGTTCCCAAGTAACAGAATTCACTTACTTCTCCTATTTACATCTGATCCTATATTTATATTTAATCTACTCTCATTGCTATTATTTCTGCTACATTTCATCGCTTTAGTCTTGCTTTGGTTTATATTAAGTCCAAAATCTTCCTTCAGTTTTTTTTTATGCCATTCTGTAACTTCTCAGTATTCTCAACGTGTTCTGTTAACAAGACAATGTCATCAGCAAATTGTAACATACTGATCTTTTTTCTGTCTGAACACTTATGCCACATTTGTTCTTTTATTTCCTTTATTGCTTCTTCTACATACAAGTTAGTTGAATATTAACGGGGATAGATAGACTACAACCTTGTCTCACACCATTTTTAACTGATGGATGTCTCTCAATGTTATCTACTTTCATTAGAGCTACTTGATTCTTATATAGTTTATAAAGTATTCTTCTATCTCGATATTTGATACCTGACTTCTTTAAAATTTTGAACATCTTGTCCCACCTGACATAGGTATACAACTTTTACGGCACATTTGAACGAAGTGAGCTTGAAAAAGATATAACAAAGTTACAACAACAATATACGACTTAATTTAGAGTCAATGCCGGTTAAAATACAACGAAAACGTTTAAAAATTTAAAGCAAAATTATTGGGAACAAATTTTAAAATAAAGTCTCAAGTTTCTTGATTACATTTGAAATCATTAAACACTGATCCCAACCAGAAAAAACTGAAAAAAAATTGGGAATAATAATTGGGGTGATGGAGAAATGACTTACTGGATAGATAAGTACTAGAAGTTAGAAATACCAAAACATATATTACAATACGAAATTACTGCTTGAATAAATTGTTGACAGACATCATACCGCACTCATCCGAAAACAAATTCATCAAAGTAATTTATATGTTTACGGTAAATAGGTCTTAAGCCATCCTGATCTGGGTTTTCCATGGTTTTACCAGATCACTCCACGCGAATGCGGGGATGGTTCGTCACAATAGCCCATGGGCGCCTCCTGCCATATCCCTTAAAACCCTTCCAAACCATAACCCTTTTCGATAGGTGCAATGCACCCTCCGCCACACACTTTTAGTGAATCGCGGAGTAATAATAATAATAATAATAATAATAATAATAATAATAAGTGGAGCTTGAATATTCATGAAATGTTCAAAACGATATGTAAACATTATGGAATCTTCGGAAGAATGAGGATTCATGTAATAAACACAGGATGAGTCAAAAAAGGACTTAACAACTTTGTAATGATATAGAAATTTGATGAGATAACCTCCAGAATAGGTACATGTATCATTTTGTATCAAACAACCTCAAGTTTGAAGCACATAGCGCATCAGTACAATATCCCCCCACCAGGAGCGCCAGTAGTGCAGAGTTAATGTTCCTACTTTCATTAGTGCAGCGCTTGCTCGCTTTGTGTTTTGATTTCATGAAACGAATTCTGCAACAGTTGTTCGGCGTAAATTTCGTACCGAATATACTTAAGAACTTCCAAGCAGGCCTGCCGATTACTCTTCATCGTTTCCTCGACAATCGCTTCCCAGGTCGCTGGATTGGCCAATCCCATGGCCCCTTCGCTGCCCACACCGACATCACTAGATTTCTTTGTCTGGGGTGTCATTAAAGATCGTGTGTTTTTTCCTCTCCTACCAAACAATTCGGCCGACCTGAGAAATCGAATCTGCGCTGCCGTTGCACAAGTTACGCCCAATTTGCTGCAACGAGTGTCGGAAGAAATTGACTACCGGTGGGATGTTTGCCGCAAGACAAATGGTAGTCTCATCGAACCAAAATGGCACTTGACACTTTAATGTGAAACTTGAGGTTGTTTGCTAAAAGATGACACGTGTACCGATTCTGTAAGTTATTTCAATAAATAACTATATCATTCAAAAGTTGTAAAGTCTTTTTTGATTTATCCTGTATAAAACAGTTGGGGTTTAAAAATATCCGTGTCGCAAACCACAGTGGCAGGTTAGATATGGCATAAATAAGGACATGACATGTTTATTTTATTATTATTGTTCCCGGTTGGTAGAATTTTCCTCCTCTCGCCCTAAAGATATAAATTAAAAGCCATTACCAGCATTTTTTCAATTGCCTCGACTGGTACATACTGAGATTTCGTAAGGAATTTTCACGATCGCGAATATGATTCTCCTTTGCACTCTGTACGAACAGAAGGCAAAACCGACATAAAGCTAAACGTCATTCCTCTAATGGCGGCTGAAAACATTATAATAAGATTGGTGGAGGTGGAGCTCTTTATTCCCTACGATACATTCGCATGATACACAGACACATTGTTTCTATTATTGTATTTTTTACGTAACTGTTTGCATATAAACAAAGATCCGTCTAATACTTAGTTATTTCTTAATTTCTCTTCATGAATAGACAAAAGCCTGTTCGGACAACAGTTTTATACCTATCTCTTCATGGGTCTACCCACAACCTCTCTTCCTGTAGGATGGTACCGCAGGGGTAGACCGAGCGTGGTGGGTGAACGGTTAACGTTCTGGCCTCGCAATCGGGAGGACGCGGGTTCGAATCCCCGTCCGGGCATCCAGATTTTGGTTTTCCATGGTTTCCCCAAATCACTCCAGTCGAATGCCGGGATACTTCCTTCAAAAAGGCAATGGCCGAATTCCTTCCCATTCCTTGTCCCCAGTCCCATCCCACCTCTAATGACCTTAGCCGTCGACGAGGCGTAAAGCCATAAGTAAAATGAAAAAAAAAATGCAAGGGAAGCTTCGGAAATTTGTCATTACCTATCCTTAGAAAGTGATTCATCCAACTTTCCCTTTTCGGGAAATTTTATCATTCAGTTGTTCCCTTATTTCTTCATCCCTTCTATAACCCAGGGAATATCCTTTTACTGATCTTAGAAACTTCATTTTGGATGAATGATTTTTATTTTTTAAATGGATTTTGTGTACCGACGTTTCACTGCCATACATCAGAATTGGTGCCGCCATAGTTTTATAAAATTTTAGTGTTCGTCAAATTGTTCCACACATGTAATTGAAATTGGCCAAATATCCTCTTCACTTCATTATCTTCATTAATAGGTAGGTGGGTAGATTTTGAGACTTGTACTTTTGGTTGAATGTCAGTCACTATTTTGACTGTAGTTGGGTAATTCCCTTGCCATGCTATAACTTTTGATTTTTTAAATTGTATTCATTACTAATAATTTTTAATATATGTATCGATTTTTGGAGGCCATCTTAATTGTATTGTAGGATAAATCGATCATCTGCAAATATAATAGTGTTTATAAATGCCATGTTACTTATATTTATTTCAGGATGGACATTTTCCATCCATTTCCTGTCTAAGTTATATATGAATTTTGTGTCCATGAATTAAAGAATAATCCTGCAACCACATAGGTGACATCATGTGCTACTGTATGATAAAATTTTATTTCAGTAAAAGTCTCACAATTTTCCAAATATCGATTTTTAATTATTTTCTTTTTTCGAAACATGTGACTTTGTTCAGTTTATTCCAGTCCATTTCTGCAAATTAAGACCCTACTATTGGCCGACATAAACGACCTCTAAACCTACTCTACTAGACTCACCATCATGAAGAACCACCATACGTGAAGCGAAAGAAAAATCTTTGTTAATAGGAGAAAATATCCCAGGACAAAACTCCACTAAACACTGCCAACAATGGAAAGGCAGAGACTGGTGACATGGCAAATTAAGACTATTTGGTTTTTAGTTTACTCAAGACTGTTCTTTTTTTTTTAACGTAAAAAGAATTTTAAAAAATCTTATGTAAAAATCGTACACAAATTTATTCAAATGGCTGACTTTGACAGCCTGTGGTGAAAAAAAAATAGTTATAAGGATATTGTGCCAATTACATTGATTGATTGCTTCGTTATTGCCAATTTTAATATGGTATAATTGTTTAAAAGTGTATTTTTATGGTAATTCTAATGCTCGAAGATTGTTATTTTGTCTTTCAAATTGAAGTTACCATACAAGTATGTTTTCATTGTTTGGGAGATTTGCACAATGACTTGTTCACATATTACTTGCATTTATTCTCTCTATTTTAAGTACGCACACCATAGCATAAATCATTTATCATCATATTTTACTACACGTTTAAAACGCACAATGGTCTCTTTAGCAGAGTGAACTACCCTAAAACAATCATTTTAAAAGAAGTATAAAATAATTATACCGCTTAAGAATTATTATGTTTTTTTTTTTAACTTTTTAAGAAAAAAGATGACTCAAATATCTTTGAGTAAATTAAAAAATACAAGGATTCAAAAAGTCTTAATTTGTAGAAATGGCATGGAATAAATTGAAAAAAATCACATGTTTCGAAATATTTTTATCAGTACCAATATCTCGAAACTTCTACTAAAATAAAATTTTTGACATGAAGTGAGATAACGGCATGTGACAAAAAAAAAATTACCTCTTAGAAATAATATATACACTGATAAGTGAAAACACCTACTTACTAGTATATTGGTCCACCTTTCGAACAGAATACGGCAGCGATTCACCGTAGCATGGAATCTACGATTCTTGTGCTCTAAAATACTTCTGGAAGCACCAGAATTGTACTCTTCCGCCAGATCTACCACAAATGACCCCTATCCCGCTTTACAGAGCAGGCAAGCCTCCGACCTCCACGTTCTGTGATGTGTCGTGGGTATTCACCACACTGTCGCGTCCTCGTTGTTTCAACGTCCTTCAAACACTTTCCATAGATGCTCACTACAGTAGCACGCGAACAGCCGGTCACCCTCTCCGTTTTCGTGATGCTCGTTCCCAGCAACCGCGCCCACAAACCACTGGACCGTAGTTTAAGGCAATTTGGTGAGTTGTGCGGAGATCTGTATCAGATACCTCTTGAAGCCTACCAAGGACTTGTACAATCAATGATACGCCGAACCGTTCTTGTTATTGCTTTCGAAAGATGGACCAATATGCTAGTAAGTAGGATTTCATAATGTTATGGCTGACCAGTGTATGATAGTTAAAGGCACTATATTTCATGAAGTAATTTATTAATATTTTCCTGTATATTTTCTCCTCTAAGTGGATATGTTCAGCGTTATTTTAATTTACAGATATATCTTGTGTTCATTACTTGCAGGCTGTCTCCAAAGTATGCAAAAATAACGAAGTTGCGACACAGCGGCTGGTAACATGCACAGAAGTCAAGTGCTCTGATGGATTGTTTGGCACCTGCGAGTTTCCCAACGTCTGCGACGGAGTGAGAGGTACGACTGTTAACTGCCCAATTAAAAAGGTAAATAAGTCTGATTATAACCGGATGATTAATTTTTCTACCAACTGGAGATTTCACAGGATCTATGATGTTTCATACTTTCGTTCACTTTGTTTTTCAGGGCACTTACAGGTTGAACGGATACAAAATAAAGAACCCATATATTCCATTCAAGTGGCTTATGTTCAGCGATTACTTATTTGAAGTTTCGCTAGAAAACGGGAAAGGAGATATCCTCTTCTGCTACAACGGAAAACTTAAGTTGGAAATGGTGTGACCAGCTATGACGTCACATATAAAAATATGTAATGGGTTGCCGTTGTCGACTGTGCCTGGAAATGTAACTCACAAATATAATGCACGATAAAAACCTGTAATTGGAATGATATGTTTAAATAAACTTATTGCACTGTTGTTGCGTAAATTTGGCATTCATTTTAAACGTCCACTTGGCTGAAACTGAAATGTTCAGTCTGACGTAGACAAAAATTTGGCTGGTCATAAGTTTGGGGAGAAGCCCAAAGAGAAGTGCAGTATCGGCTGCATTTCTGGGAGAGAGCAGTTCTCGACTTGTTGTCAGATAATCATCTCGAGCAGCTAGTTAATGAACGTACGTGGTAGAAAACATTTTAGACTTGCTGGTTACCAACAGGCCAGAATTATTCACCGATATTTCAACGACCACAGGAATAGGCGATCACAAAGCGGTACTTGCGACTATCAAATAAATGACCAAGCGAAAAAGGAAAAAAGGGCGGATTGTATACAGATTCAGTAAGGCCTCAAAGGAATGTCTTAGAACCTACCTGAGGAATAATTACCATAACTTCAAGTCAACAAAGGACACCGTTGAAGAGATGTGGCATCGTTTTATACATATAGTCAGGGAAGGAATGGAAATATATATACCAAAGCGGACAATAAAGGGGGAGAATGATCCACCGTGGTACACATGCGAAGTCAAAAGATTACTCAAAAAAACAAAGGAAAATACACGCACGCTCAAGAAGGAAGGGGTGTCGCAGCGATTTAGAAACCTTAGCTGATTTAACAGGACGTATTAAGAATGTAATGCGCGAGGTCTTTAACGACTTTCACTCCAACTCTCTCCCTAAGAGTCTCACAGAAAACCCAAAGAAATTTTGGTCGTATGTACGAAAAGTTAATTGTACCAACAGCAATATTCCAGCACTAATTCGTGAAGGTTCCGAGGTTAATGAAAGCCGCGATAAAGCTAACGTACTAAATACTGCATTCAAAAATTCATTTACAAATGGACATAGGGATAGTATTCCCATTTTCCCACGCCGTGGCGAGTCGGTCATGGAATCAGTACGAATAGATACTGCAGGTATCATTAAGCAATTAGAGCTCCTGAAGTGGGGAAAAGCACCGGGCCCAGATGGAATTCCAGTAAGAGTATTTTCAGAGTATATGGCGGAAATCGGGCCATTTCTGTCTGATATATTCAGTAAATCATTAGAAGAGCGAAAAGTACCTTCAGACTGGAAAATCGCGCAAGTAACTCCGATTTTCAAAATAGGTGATCGAAGTGATCCTGGAAACTATCGTCCCATATCTATAACATCTGTTTGTAGTAGAGTTATGGAGCATAATATATGCTCGAACATTATGAATTTTCTAGATGATAATAATTTTCTTACAACAAATCAACACGGTTTTCGGAAGAAAAGATCATGTAGAACACAGCTGGCCCTATTTACACACGACGTAATGAAAATTATCGATGCAGGTTCACAAGTAGATTTCCAGAAAGCCTTTGACTCTGTGCCACACAACCGCCTTTTAGCGAAGCTTCGAGTGTACGGTATATCGGATCAGCTTTGTGAATGGATCAAGGATTTTCTAACTGGTCGGTCGCAGTATGTTGTTGAAGGAGAAAGTTCCTCTTATCTAGATGTTTCATCGGGTGTACCTCAAGGAAGTGTAATAGGACCACTTCTTTTCTTAATTTTTATAAACGATCTCGGAGACAAAGTGAAAAGCCTTTTTAGATTGTTTTCTGATGATTCGGTTATTTATAGGAAGTAAGAATTTTGGCTGATTGCTTAGAAATTCAGCGCGATCTGGATGTTATTTTGGCTTGGTGCGCTGAGTGGCAACTTACTCTAAACTGTAAAAAGTGCAAGACAATGAGCATAACTAACAAAAAGAATCCAATTGTTCAGAAATACGAGTTAAACAATACAGTTATTGATATGGTCGATTCAATGAAATATTTGGGAGTAACAGTACAAAGGAACATGAAATGGGACATACACATTAATTCGTTAGTAGGTAGAGCAAATTCTAGGCTGCGATTCATAGGTCGATCTTGAAAAATTGCAATGAACAAACAAAAGGAGATAGCGTACAAATCTCTTGTGCGTCCACATTTGGATTATTATTGTGCCATTTCGGATCCGTTTCGTATGGGGTTGATCGAAAGTATAGAGAAAGTACAGAGAAGAGCCGCTCGATTCGTGACCGCTTGTTACAGTCCTTATGAAAGCGTCACATAACTAATTAGTAGACTAGGTGTGGAGTCTGTGGTAGATAGACGACACACGTTTCGTTTAAACTTATTGGAAAACATGCGTACTCCCACTTTCACTTTTGAGTGTAGTGAAATACTTCTTCCACCAACCTATTTCAGTCGGAAGGACAGGAAAGATAAAATTAGAGAAATAAGGTGACGGACTGATTCTTATATGAATTATTTTTTCCCTCGTACCATTAGGGATTGGAATACACAGCAAAGAGATTAGCTTTGGTGCTGAGCACTCTCTGCCACCCACAATTTTGTGAATTGCACAGTATATATGTAGATGTAGATGTAGATCAAATGGCTCGAAGCTGTCTGTAAGGACGAGTGAAGTCGTAATCAGAACAAGAAAGGATTACTGGGAGGAGAACAACTTAATGAAGTGGATTATTTGAAATATTCGGAATGCTGGATTTAAAGAAATCTAGGAAACATATTGGTGATAAATCAGAGGGTAAGATTGCAGTGGTCCAAAGTTTTACTTGAATTTATTTCGAAGTTATAGGATTTTTACAGAGAACTGTAAAGAGATACAAATACTGTAAACAGTTGAACCAGAAAGAAGGTAGCATATATTAATAATTTGGTAGTAAAATGGAGTAATTTAGTGCGGTACAAGCCAGACGCTTTGAGCTGCCATGGCGAGTGGGAAAGCATAGAGAACTGCTTTCGTTGTTACTTGAATCCCTCATACAAAGACACAGAGCCAGTAATTCATAGTGGCAAACGTGGTTCTGGAACCTCATAGAAAGACCTCCACCAACTGGCCAATCAGAGCTCTGCATGAACCACACATGATGCGAGCTAACCAATAGAAATCAGTCACCCCACTATGGGGCGACATTGCGAGGGGCAGTTCCATACCGGCTCTAGCCGACATCACAGTAATCTCGCCACTCTTTAGACCAATGATTTAGACAATATTAGGGAATACTTCACCGCCGGTCTCAACCCTCCGTAAGCTCAAGGGCGAGGATCGTACCGAACATACAATTATTTTATTTACCCACTAGCTCGTACCCGCGACTTCGTACGCCTGGATTAAGAATTTTTTGCCAGAATTGAATACAGAAAGTTGTTGGTAATTGTAACGGAGGATTGGACCCAAACAACACCGAGTCGGCATAATATGACACGAAAGCTATCACTATATCACTCTACCGTCGAACCAGTCTCTTGAAGAGAATCAGTTTCCAACATATTTCTGTCACCATTCGATAAGGTATCAAAATTCCGTGACTACAAGTATTAAACATACCGGAGAAAATGTCCTGTGCCCTTCATACAGATTTTCTTGTCAAATTCCATCAACATCGATATAGCCATTTGGTCGTCAAAACGTAACAAAAAGACAGAGACTTACTTCCGTATTTATAGTATTATTACTGCGGTTCACACACACACACTCTCTTTCTCTCTCTCTCTCTCTCTCTCTCTCTCTCTGACTGCGAACAACCCCCGAGGAATCATCATAACGTAAAAAAGTGTACACCTACAACATTGCAAGACTACCTACGATTTGCCTCGCATTGCACCCCTAACTTTGTGATATTTACAGTTTAACATTCAATCCGAGGAACCTACGGCCCAGGCGTGATTCTTACAATCAAACAACAATTTTGAAAAATCTTAGCCTCCACGGAGATTTGAACGGGAGACCACGACCCAAACATTTGTAAGCAAGCGCTTTAACCACTGAGCTGTCTGACTGATTTACGGAAAAAGCAGTATACAGACGTCCATATCCAACGCGTCTGTCTATCGCCATTCAGTAGTATTTAGAAATTATGAGACAACATGTATTATTTATACAGATATTTTTTCAACCAAATGTAGACAGTATTTTTCTCCTTGTTTCAAAGGATAAGTGTACAAAGTTTCATCGAGATAGAATGAAAACTGTGGATTTGTATGAAGAACAAACATACATACATTCATCTTTATATATATAGATTTGACTATAGTGAGAAGGCAAAATTCGCTTCAGCATATATTGACGCAGGCGTCTGTGTCATATACTCGATTTCCATAGGTACTGGACTGGCGTCCCCGGGACCCCGAGCCCCCCCCCCCCACTTCCTGTTTTGTATCCTGAGTGGCTACAAGCTTGGTGTTTGGGGACAGGGCTCGTGGAATAAGTTGGGTATTCCTCCTAAGTCCGCAGACTCCACGAGAACTCCCGTAAAGTTCGAGCTTAGCTACCCAATCCCGTGTAGAATCAGGTAACTCTAGGTACGCAAAGGAAATTGCGCCGTATTTGATGAAATTATATACCGCCTCCTTGGATCAAGGAAAAATACCAGCAGAATGGAAGACTGCCATCGTAAGTCCAGTGTTTAAAAGAGGGAATGTTAATGATCCTCACAATTATAGGCCGATCTCGTTAACCTCAATATTTTGCAGGATTTTAGAACATATAATCTATTCAAATGTCATGCGGTTTTTGGATGAAGGTGAGCTTTATTTATATGTTAATATGTATATATATATATATATATAAGATACAAATATATGTAAATGTAAAAGAGTGGAAATAAGGGCCCAGACTAGATACTAGGTGCTGGGCTATGTTGCATATGGAAAATAAATAAATAAATTTTAAACCCAAATCAACATGGATTCAGAAAAGGCCGATGCTGCGTAACACAACTTGCCCTCTTAATTCACGACTTGAGCCGTATTATAGATGAGCAATCCCAGGTTGATTTAGTTCTATTAGACTTTTAAAAAAAACTTTCGACACCGTGCCTAACACTAGTTTACTTAGTAAACTTCGTGGTTACGGCACATCTAGACAAATATGCGACTGGGTTGCAGACTTTCTGGAGGGCAGAACATAGTGTGTAGTTCTCGACGGTGAGCGTTCATCACTTACTGAAGTGAGGTCCGGGGTTCCACAGGGAAGCGTGATAGGGCCTCTGTTGTTTCTCATATATATTAATGATTTGTGCGACATACGAGGGGGATGAAAAGATTATTTGCCGATGATGCTATTATTTATCGTGAAATCACAACCCAGGACGACTTCACTTTGTTACAAGACAATATTATGAAAATAATTGCATGGTTTAAAGATTGGCAGTTGGAGTTAAACGCTAAAAAGTGCCAAGTCATGCGTGTAAGTAAAAAGGTGACACCATTTAGCTTTAAATATACTATTAATGGCACTGCCCTTAGAACAGTAGATTCCGCTAAATACCTAGGGGTAACAATTCGTAATAATTTGTCATGGAATGAGCATATCGAAAATGTAATTGGGAAAGCAAATCGTATTCTTCGATTTCTAGGTCGTAATTTAAAACAATGCGCTCCGGACGTTTAAATCGATTGCATACAAGTCACTAGTGCGGCCTCACTTAGAATATTGTTGCTCTGTATGGGGTCCCCATCAAAAAGGGATTAATGGAGGCATTAGAGATGGTCCAAAGAAGAGCCACCCGATTCGTGAAGGTATATATAGTTGGAGGGAAAGCGTAAGTGCGATGTTGAAGGAGTTAGGTTGTGAAGACCTGGAGCACCAAAGGCTTTGCTCTCGACAGAAGCTAATTGAAAAATTCTCGACTAACGTATTTCGGAATGACAGCAAACAAATATTGCTACCAGCAACATTCATATCCCGGAATGACCGCGAAAATAAGATAAGAGAAATCAGGGCCAGAACTGATTCATTTCTGTACCCATTTTTTCAACGAGCGATTAGGGAGTGGAATAGAAAGGATTTACCGGGCGACTAAACACAAAATCAGACAGGAGTAGCTTTCAATAAAATATTGCGGCCTTCCTGATCAGGGTTTTCCATGGTTTCCCCAGATCGCTCCATGTGAATGCTGTGATGGTTCCTCACAATAGCCCATGGGCGCCTCCTGCCATATCCCGTATATCCCTTCCAAACCATTACCTTCCCGGATAGGTGCAATGCACCCTCCGCCACACACATTTAGTGAATCGCGGAGTAATATTAATAGTAACAAATAGGGCATCGTTCAAATAGATGTGGAGTAGGGGTTCGGCGAAAGCCTCCCCGACCGTGACTCATCAAGGTGAGGAGGAGAACCTTCTCAACATGAGGATGGGATCGGGGCCCCCTGAACAGGTAAAAGGTGTGGTGGTGTGTGAAGGAGTGGCCGTCGGTCAATGACCGGGAGTGTCGGGACTGATGCCCCCAACGTTCAGACTGCACGGCGTTTACCCGTAACGCTGGAGACGTTACTACCCAATCCCGACTACGATCGGGTAACGGATGCATGCTTCAGCAAAAGAATGTCGAGTAGAGCTTTCGCGTAAGTCACCTCGACAGTTGCTCATCAGGTGGCGAAGGAAGCCTTGCCATTTTTATTTTTTTTTACTTATGGCTTTACGCCTCGTCGACGTCGAGGTCATCAAGGGCGGGATGGGACTGGGAACAAGGGACGGGAAGGAATTCGGCCACATCCTTTTAAAGGAAGCACCCCGGCGTTATCCTGTAGGGATTTGGGGAAACCATCGAAAATCCAAATCTAGATGCCCGGATGGGGTTCGAACCGCCATCCTCCCGAATGCGAGGCCATAGCGCTAACCGCTCACCCACCACGATCGGTGCCTTGCCAATATGGGCCTGCTGCCATAATAGGTCTCCTATACAGGGTGTTACAAAAAGGTACGGCCAAACTTTCATGAAAAATACCTCACACACAAACAAAGAAAATATGTTATGTGGACATGTGTCCGGAAACGCTTACTTTCCATGTTAGAGCTCATTTTATTACTTCAAATCACATTAAACATGGAATGGAAACACACAGCAACAGAACGTACCAGCGTGACTTCAAACACTTTGTTACAAGAAATGTTCAAAATGTCCTCCGTTAGCGAGGATACATGCATCCACCCACCGTCGCATGGAATCCCTGATGCGCTGATGCAGCCCTGGAGAATGGCGTATTGTATTACAGCCGTCCACAATATGAGCTCTAACATGGAAAGTAAGCTCGTCCGGACACATGTCCACATAACATATTTTCTTTGTTTGTGTGTGAGGAATGTTTCCTGAAAGTTTGGCCGTACCTTTTGTAACACCCTGTATATGGTAGGTGGTGACTGGTAGTGCATGGGTTCAACCAGGTGGGGCAGCGACACCCTGAGGACGCTGTGGGGGCCTTCCGGCCTCTGCAGTGGGTTCGTGCTTTACGGTGGTGCTATGTGGAGCTTCGACGAGTGAGTGGGAACTGGTACTCGCAGAGCACAAGTCACTGATGGGTGCGGGGAAAGCTTACTTGGAGCGCCCTTGTACAGGAAGCCGCGCCTCGGCGTGGTGGAATGTGTTACGGGGCACTCCTGGGTCGTGCTTGGTCGCTGCGGTTACGCACAGCCCCGTGGCGCTTGGGAGACACAGAGAGGCTTCGCTATACGGCCAGGGTTTGGAAGGGTCCTCGGCCTGGTTCGTGGCGAGCGTTGCTTTCGCGTACCTCTCCGTGAGCACCATTAATGGGTGGCGAGACGCGCTTTACCTCAGGGGGCATCCACAAATTACGAGAGGTGTTTTTTCCGGATTTCTGGACCCCCCCTCCACCCTGGTGAGATCTGGCCGGCATCCCCCCCTCTGGTGAGATCTGGTACGTGAGAACCCCCCCCCCCCTCCTCCCCTCTTAGAAATCGCCCAGGAAACTTTTGTTGACGGACGAAATACCCTCCTAAAATCGACTTTGGCCCAAAGTTGTAGACCTCTTTTTTTTTTGGCTCTACTGTCCCCAAATTTTTCGCAAAATCTCACGTGAGATTTCCGTAGACCCCTCCTCTCCCCCCTGGTGAGATCTGGTGAGATTTCGCTGGACCTCCCCCCCCCCCTATTTCACCTCACGTAATTAATGGATGTCCCCTCACCACCCCTTCTGTAATGACGGATGATTCTGATAGGCCTAATCCCGTGGCTGAGGCTAGTGAAAGTATTTCATACTTGATGTTGGGCTGCAAGTTTAAGGTCGTTCCCAGGTACTTGCTAAAGTCTCAACTCGACCGGTAGGCCAATCGTCAAACACCTGTACCAGCTATTTGTATCATTCCACTTTTTTTGTCGAGATCAGGAATAAATGACTGTCAATTTCATTTCTGGAATTCATTTCAAATTCCTCAAAGTAATAGTTAGAGTGTTATTAAATGTTTTTGCAGCTACAACTACCAGATGAGAACCGGAAGAACCAGGAGTTAAAGGTGAGAAGGTGGTGCGAATCCATGGCAAAAACGTGGTAAGCTGAAGGTAATTTTCACTCGGCTTTACCACACGACAAGAACGAATCTTCCCCTGAAAATTAGAACTACCAAAAAAATCGGACCATTTAAACCTCTTTTGAGAAAGCATTACTTATTGAAGCACTAGCTAAAATATCTCTCCTTCCATGCATAACTTAATTTTTGATCTGAATAATATTGATGTATACAGTGTCCACCTCTTAATTCTGCCTTCCCTGTTATTAGTTTGTGTATCTTTTCTTCATCCTACTAGTATTAAGTTTGTACCATTTACTTCTTTAACTTTCACTAGCATTAGTTTATACCATTAAATTATTAACTATTTAAACACGAATAATTTTAAGATTTTAAGCAGTATTTTACACATAAATATTATTAAGTTTTTTTGTTAGTATTACTCTTGAACTTGATTTAGGCCAGATGTTATATAAGTGTTGTATACTGTTAGTTTGTGTAAGGTGTATATTATTTATTATAAACACCTGGTATGATGTAAGAGAGGGCTTGACAGCCCTAATCTTGCCAGGCTAAATAAACATTTAAATAAATAAAATGTCGCCAGGCGATGAACGTGATAGTAGGCCAAGACAGTCAGCAGTTTCAGCAACGTAATCATGCCAGAATGACAACTTCAAGGAAGCAGGTCATTGGGTAATAGTCATCACCTCCTGGTAAAAAGTAGTGGGGAGAGATGAACAAAACTGAGGGACAGGAGTCGAACTGGCGGCCGTGGATACCGACGCTGACCGCAGCCTCAACGAACGACACACACAGACACACACACACAGACACACACACAGAGACACGTTACAATAACGACAAGTGGCAATGAACCTGCTTACACTTTGACATACATTTGGGTACAGTATACCCTAATGGGGAGTTAATGCAGATATGTTAGTCTCTGGCATTACTCGCAGGTTAAAAATTACCGCATGGAATAGGGGAATGGTCGGCATAGTGGATTGTTAAATGGTTATCATGAATATAAATGAATAAAAATGTAAATACTTGTATGTAACCAGCTGGTGTATTGCTGATGCATTCTACCAGTCATACTACAGTAGGTTTCCTACCTACACATAAGTTTCTCCTCTCGCTAGTAGCAGAGCGAAAAAATAGTAGCCGGTCCAGCACAAGATGTTCAGACACATTTTTTTAACGAGTATTAGAGGTCTGTTAGGGAGTATGAATGTGCTGGAAGCAATCTAAAAACAAAAAGCCAAATTTTGCCATTATTAATATACGGATCGGAAACATTCATGTTAAAGTACGTGTGGATTAGAAGTAACGATTAGGTACAGAATGGGGAATGGTAAAATCAGGTAGATTATCAAGGAGTAGTCGCTACAACAAGGAACAGAGAAATCAAAGTTACAGTGGGATGTTCGTGCGAAGTGAATGCTAGAGGATGCCGAGGATGATGCTGGACATGGAGCTGAAATGGAAGAGGCTCGGGGGAAGACCAAGTGACAGATATGTGAAAGGTGTTAAAAGGTGTTTTGAAGAAAGAGGAGGAAATTGGGTGACATTAGAAAAAGAGAGATGGTGGACGGACAGGAAGTGCTGGAAAGACTTTTGTTCCAACTAAACCCGACTGGGAATTGGAAGCTGCTCCAGATGATAAGACCGATTTTATTTTATTTTTATTTTGCGTATGATGCTATATGAGATTTGAAATATTCAACAACAATTATACTGTATTCAATGAACAATCTTGTTTCAAAGTATACACGCATATATACACATAGCTCAGCGGACAAAGAACGCAGCTGGCAACTGAGACAGAATCTCAGTCACAACCACTACAACGTGACGTCGAGGCGCTCCAACCAGGCCACCGCCTCCGGCGTAGACAAATTTAAGTCTTCCAGACTACCAGGAAAGGCACGCAGTGGACAGTACTGCACAATGTGAAACCTCACCGCAGTCACAGTACGGAGAATCTGCCCAGCCCTGGTGTGGAGAGTTGAAGCAGTCCTTCCCGTACCACATCTAATACGATTTAGTTTACACCAAATTGACCGCAGTAAGCTGAATCCTGGTAGTTTTTAGCAGGGATTGGTAATTTGCACTGTGTCCTGTGGTGTTGACGATGCCCATTCCGCTGTCCAGCTATCGGTAGGGCTGAAGGAGTTAGATGTTAGACTGACAGCAGTCTTCCAGGCAGGGCAACCAGACTTCAGTCGTGTTTTGTATTCCCTAACATCTCTATGGACGGGAAGAGATGCTGCTTATTGATAAGTTGTCATGAGTGCTTGCGACGAATCGTTTGAAGTGAGTCAAAAAGGAGCTTATTCGACTCTTCCTGACGATGGGATGGACGGTGTTGGTCGCTGCCACATTGTGGTAGCTGGCAAATGATATCTGCAATGTGTGTAGTTATTGATGTGCAGACAGCAGCCCGCCAACTTAGTAGAATGAGGACGTACCACATCTCTTTACATCATTACTGCATATTGACCATTTTAGTATATTAAGGTCAACATTTAGCATTAATCTGAAAGTTTTAAGGTGTCGATATTTAATATTAAGAGTATAACAGAGAAGAGTGTGACGACACAGTCACCTTCCGCCGACCCGTAAGTAGTACCTGAGTAGCGGACTAATATATTATTTTTTTTTTTTATCTGCTTAACGTCTCTCTAACAGCGAGGTCTTTAGAGACGGGAAAGGATGGGGGGCAAGGAATGAGAAGGAATTCTGCCGTGGCATTTTGAAGGAAGCATGCCGGCATTTGCCTGGAGTGATTTGGGGAACCATGGAAAACCCAAATCTGGATGCCCGGACGGGGATTCGAACCGCCGTCCTTCCGAATGCGAGGCCAGAACTCTAGCCGTTACACCACCACGCTCGGTCATTATCTTAATTCAGTATGCTAGTGGGTGGCTCGAGTATCCAATAGACAATATAGTAATTGTGCGGTTTATCTACTAGTATCAAGAAGAGAACTTAATGTGTATAGCTGGAACAGTATTCTACGTGTGATACGTAAAGGTTTGAACAATACAAAAGTGAAGAAGAACATTAGCTGTGACATTAAAGCAACTTGGTGGGAAGTGGACTCGATTACTTATTTCCTTTTTTCTTAAATAATTCTGCAATCTACGGAATTAGACTTTGTATTTAAAATTTGGTGGTGGCCATTCAGTTCGATGTTTTAAGATCTTACAATAAACTTGTAGTGGACTGAAGTGTGTTGATGGCATATTTTCGTTAGATATTCACCCACCTCCTGCTTAGGGCTGACTTGGTGCGTCACCTGGCGACCGCGGCAACAACGAACTATTTGACCTGTTTCTCGAACTACGTTTGAATAATTCACAGAACTGTTTATATGATTTTGAGTGAACTACCATGCAAACCCACCAAATCATCCAAGTGTCTTACAACAGGTACCAGTGCTACAGGTAGGCAGGCATTTTGCTTGCCTGGATTTTGAGAATTAGCTCAGACACCTGACGCCAAATCTGCCTCGTTGTAAGCAAACATTTTAAGATTAAATACATATCAGGTAGCAGGTATATTTAATGTTTATCGCTTACCTTTCTGCGGAAACTCCTCTAAGGGGTGTAAGAATTTGAGTGAGAGTATATTAGCACATTTGAGACATGATTTTTTTTTTACTTATTGCTTTACGCCTCGTCGACGGCTAAGGTCATTAGAAGCGGGATGGGTTTGGGGACAAGGAACGGGAAGGAATTCGGCCATGGCCTTTTTGAAGGAAGCATCCCGGCATTGGCATGGAGTGACTTGGGGAAACCATCGAAAACCCAAATCTGGATGCCCGGACGAGGATTCGAACCCTCGTCCTCCCGAGTGCGATGCCAGAACGTTAACCGTTCACACACCACGCTCGATTTGAGACTTTCCGGGTGTACAGCTGATAAAAAATTATAATTCTCTGTCTTTCTGCTGGATAAGTCCTGCATACGCGACGTTTCGACAGCTGACTGCGCTGTCTCCATAGGGTGAAATAGAAGGTCGAAGTTGCTACTGCGATGACAGTCGTAGACGTGTCGCCGCAGTAACAACTTTGACCAAACCATTTCTTCCAATGACGACAGCGGAGATAGCTGTCGAAACTAGCAGAACTTATCCGGCGTAACAACCGAGAAGAATTTTTATAGTAACGCATTCCAACCACATGCTTAACTTTTCATTCAGGTGGTGCACCCCGTTTGCACAGACGAAGCTCTCGAATGATTCTCGTTATACAGTGCCACCCATTGGTTGCCAACGGTGGAAAAGCGGAGAGTCATCCAGGGCACCCTCTTGTCCTTGGGGTTCAAATGGGCCCTTATGGCGGATGAGTCAGTCCCAGATCGATCGGGTGAATGCCGGGACGGTTCCTGTAAATACGCCGTGGGTACCTCCTGCCATATCCCGCATATCCTTTCTATTCACAAACGAATACACATTAGGATGGGCGCAATACACTATCAGCCACCATTTTTTAGTGAATTTCGGAGTATGAATAACAATAGTAGTAATAGTAATTTAGGAAAAAATGCTTCGTCAGATTCGTTAACTAAGTATAATGAAGTGAAAGTTTCGGCCGGTCTATTCAAATTGATATATGTAAGTAATGCGTCCCCAAGTGTTATGTTGATCCGGCGACAACTTTCCCATCTATCATAATAGGGTTCTATCTCTCTCTCCTTCATTACAAATTTTGGTACTGACATAAGTCATATTACTGTACCGAAGTAATCCGAAACTAATCATGCAAGCAAAATTTTTGATGCTTCATTATGTAATAAGCATTTAACCTCTGTATGTGAAGAGATAGTTTCAAACATTGATCTGGGAATTAGAAAGACCTTTTAAAACTCTACGTGTGGAGCACAGCATTGTATGGTAGTGAAACATGGACTTTAGGAATACCGGAAAGAAAGAAAATTGCAGCATCTGAAATGTGGTGCTACAGAAGAATGCTGAAAATTAAGTCGAAAGACAAAATACGAAATGAACGAGTTTTGGAAATGATGGGTGAGAAAAGAAGTTTTGTGGAATAAGCTTACAGAAAGAAGAGAGAGGCTGGTAGGTCATATTTTGAGACATGCTGGATTGGTTAATCTGTTAGTAGAGGGAACAGTCGAAGGTAAGAACTGTAGAAAAAGAATGCGATTAGAATATATGAAGCAGATAATTGAGGACGTGGTTTCTAAGGGATGTGTAGAGATGAAGAGGTTAGCACAGGATAGGAAGGGATGGAGGATTGCATGAAACCAGTCGAAAGACTGATGACAGCAAAAAAAATAAAAAAATGTCAAAGATCGCATTTTTTTGGGTAGGAAGTCATTGTGTTCAGCAACTGTTAACTGCAATATGCAATGTATAAAAAAGAAGTATGGTAGCGTAAGAACAGTGCATTAATTTAATTAATTTGTGGAGTTTCACAAGTCACGAAACGTGCCAACGGTTGTGTGCCAAGTGAAAGCACAGCATTAATTAATTAATTTAATTACAATGGAGCGCACGCTCCGGTGGCAATTTCTCTGCAAACCCATTTTCCCCTATCTTGAACCAGCCTACTTTCATTGTATACTAAATTAATTTTCTATTATTTTTTTTAGCGTTTTGGTAAATTATTCATGATTTCACTTGGTAATTTGTTCCAATCCCTGACACCCTTACCAACAAAAAAAAAAAAATCCCACTCCCTTATGTCAGAATTCGAGTGCAGGTTTGTGGTCATGGTCATCATTTCCTTTCCACGCACAACCCTTAATTATTCGACCAATATCATTCCATGCCTGATCACCAATATACGCCTTGTAGACTCTCTTCTCCCTCCTCCTCTCTTCAAATGCATCCCATTGCAACTCTTTTATTATTTTAATCACTGATAGGGGTGTTTTTACTTTCTTCCCGTAATCGTGATTTTAATATTCTTCAAGAATTTAGGTTTCCTCCACAATACTATTCTGATTGTATATATTTATTTATTTCACTTGTTTATTTGTGTGACCAATTTCATATGATTAGGCCACAAAATTGAAATTTAATTCTATACGATTCTTCTAATTTTTTTAAGCACCTATACGCTTTTGTTCTGCTTGATGACACTGCGAATTGAATCTAGTCTACCTACAGAATTACTGGTCAATTTAGCTTCGAATTACAGGAATACAACGAGAAATTACTTTTTATTTAATTTTAATAAATAAATTACGCCATAACAATTGACTTTTTTGTATTTATTGGTCTCCCGTACGCGTTTCACTTCTTTTGCAGAAGCATCTTCAGCGGGTTTTTTTTTTCTGTTAATTACGTACAAAAGTTGTAAGCAGGTTATGTTGTGTTTGGTACTGAAAAAAACCCGATGAAGATGCTTCTGCAAAAATAGTGAAACACGTACAGGAGATCAATAAATACAAAAAAGTCAATTGCTTTGGCGTAATTTATTTATTAATATTATCAGCAATTGAGGAACATGATCCACAACATCCAGATAAGAAATTACTTGTTTCAGACAAGTAAATAAATTTTACTATAAGGGTCTTATTCCAAAAATAAGTAGCAAAAACTTAAGAAACCCTCGATATTCTCGTTCAGGATACTTTCATGAAGTACGTCTTTCCCTGAAGAAAAGGATGTATCAGACAGGTAAGAAGCATCTTTATTTCCTCACTCTTCAGAACTGACTCGCTTATGATTTCCGCAGAAAATATCGTAACCTTGTATCGTATTAAGTAGTAGATTTCCCTACAACCAAAATTAATCAGCATGAAATACTTGATTAAGTTATGCATACAACACCAACAACCTCCCAGTGTGCTTTAAGATAGCACCCTTTCACAGTTACTGAATTAAATGATAACACAAATAAGGAATTTTCGCACACAACTCCATAAAATAATTGGCTCTACAACTCCTAGCCTAACAACAGTTTTCGGTTTCTAATTGTATACTTCATAGTCATTAAATGCTATTTATCTTTGAGTACAAATCTAACATATACATATTTTCCGAGGTTTTGTAGATATATGACGATAAAAAATAGGTCCTTGTGTTTTAAAATTTTGTTTGAATAGATTTATTTTTCTGGATAGCATGTATCCCGGTATCTTATTGTTATATATGCATAGTAACTATGAAATAATAACGAAACGGAATAATTAATTACGACAGTGACTTGAACCACCGCTTACCATGACATAAAACAAAAATGATTTAGGAATTTTCGGGTTTTATCCCCTTGTCAATTCCTATGTTATATGTGTGTTTGTATTTTTTTTTATATATGCTCTCACGCCCATATCAATTTAGCTTATTTATTTCATCTAAAATTTGTTTACCTATTCATTTTTCTTCTTCCAACCGCCAACGAATTTTCCAGTCGAACATGATCTAAAACCTAAACCATGATCCGTTTTCTTTCTGAAATATATTCGGTCGCCATCATTTCTAAAACATTTTAATTAGGTACTTTTTCCATATATTTCAATTTTAGAAGCCTTTTTCACTGGAGTATTTTAAATGTGCCAGTTTGGCTTCTTTTTGGAATTTGTTATGTGAAAGTTTCAATGCCATTAATTATTACGGTCCATTAACACAGGATGGTCTTATCGCTAGGTATTACTTTGCCTTTGAAATGGTTTTTCCTTTGTCAGTCAGCTATAATTTTACTTCCCAGACAACCGACTCCTCTTACAACTTTTATTACAACACGCTCATTTATTCTTTCCGCCATTACTATTTCATTCGATATTCATTTCAGTTCTGATAGTCCTGTGTTGCTTCTTTATTATCTTGACCTATGATATAACCTTTATTACTCTCATATTGTAGCCAGAAACAGTTAGCTCTGAATTTCAATCTGGTTTCTAAATATTTGTACAGGCGTTATATAATCTAGCTAGTTTATTTCTCTGGTTTGATTCTTACAGAATTACCGTGAATAATTCGTAATTTTCTAAAATTTCCAACAACCAACATCTTCATTTACTTGAATTTCTTAAGACGCAGTTCCATGCAATTTTCCCTCTTTTTCTTTCTTGCACAAGCACATTTCAATCACTCAGTGATAATTATAATCTACCTTTGAATACTGAATTAGTCATTAAATTTTGAAATATTTTTCTCTATTTGTCAAGTTTGTATTTTTCTGGCTGCCCATACTTGCTTGCTCTCCCGACATTACATAAGTATGCAGTCAAACCACTCACAACAATTTATCGGTTTTCCCATTGTTCATTTCAGATCACTGGATAGCTTTATGAGTTAATTTTCCAACTGCCCTGACAACAAATGTATTGCGTACTTCCATCGAATCTTGCTAGTCCCAACAGCATCTGACTAAGTCGTTTAATTTTCAACTTCTATTTCCATAACAGACCTTACACATTCAGATTGATAATACTCCATGCCAGTAGGAAGTCAATATCAACAGGGTACAGGACAGTAAAGGGAAAAAAATATCGTCAGTGATATATTAAGTTGTAATGCTGCCGAAAATTAGCTTAATTTTATCGAGAAAAATTAAAAACATATTATTTTTAATAAATCAGAACGTAAAAATACAGCCATTAGTCGTGTGAAGGTTAACACCTGTCTGAGCACATGACGTCACTGATAAGTGAACGCCATTTTGTTTCCAAGCATATAACGTCTCGACATTCCCGGCGCCGTTTTCTTGAAGTTTTACGTTAGTCAACAATTCAGTTTGGTTTGTAACTACACTACTTCCTTTAGGAGTTCATCATTTCTCATTATTCTTCGCAGCATAGTTTGGTTATTGGTCGTGTGTAGCTGCCGAGGTATCAGTTTATCCTCAGTATCTTTTCAGGAAATACCTTGTCATATTACTAATTAAAGGCCCACCTAATTTTTTATTATTATTGTTTGGTTAATTATTGTATCACATTGCTCTGGAACCTTCAAGGATAATATCGATTTCTGCAGATCGGTATCGCTGGATTGATTGTAAAAATATTATCTTTGCTAACGTATGCAATTAAGTTCCGTGATGTTCACTAGTGTAGTGAGAACTTATCCGGACAGAATTGTACGGCTATAAAGTTTTTTTTTATGTTTAAAGTATGTGGCATTAAAATTACATAGCGACAAGCTAAACTAATTCATGTTGCCCTGTCGGTGAAACAAAAACTGTGGTTGGAAAATAAACGAGTGTATTATCAAATATGGTGGACTATCGTTGCCAATATATTATTATTATTATTATTACTCCGCGATTCACTAAAAGTGTGTATATATAAAGTGATTAAAGAAAACTGTTTCTTTTACGTGCTGAACTGAAATTAATGTGGCTAGTTGGTACAAACACGTTTCATCTTTGGCCAAAGGACTTGCAACCTTCGGATAATGATAATTGCTGGTTCTGTATTTGAAGTTATTGTAAAATATCAGTCTGGTGGTTGGACAGTTCTGTGCCTTTCGGTTCATTAAAGTATATGGATAAAATAAAAAATTAAATATTTTTTATTCCAATTACCATCTACTGAGGAGACCGTGTTTTATAAGAATCAGTAGAAATAGAAATTCCGATTGCCAGGTAGTAATATTATACCCCAGTCAGTGTGATGTCGTAAGGTTTCTAAATGACAGCGCGTTCGTCACTACTGTTTTAGTTGAGATATATTGTATACAGCAAATATTTCCACATGGCTTATACCGTGACCAGGACTGTTTAATTCAGAATATAATTAAAGTATTTCTACACACTCTCTCTAAAAATGTATAGACGTGACTGTAGTGTGATACGGGTCTGTAGCTTTTGAGTGCTATGACTCGAGCTTTTCTACAGAAAGTATTGTTCTTGCAGCTATGTAAACACCCATTAAACATTTCGAGAATGCATCTTACTCCCCAATTTACCAGATGCAATCTCTATTTAGGGTGGATCCTAGGGCTTTTCCGCACAGGAGATTATTGATACTGTTTTTTTTTTTCCGAGTAAAAAAGGAGCACTCATGGTGGATCATTCCCTGGTAATGTTCCAATGTTGCTCTACACTGGACATGACGGATTTGTGTTTTGGAAACTACCGAAGATAAAACTCACTTCTTACATTTTCGGCAAATGTCAATACTGTGGAACAGGGTGTTTGGATTATAGCATCTTTTCCAACGGTTACTGAAGAAAGATTCTGATTGCATCGGATAGAGAATCGGAGTTAATAATGTTGATTATGCCAAGAGTTTGTAAGGTATAGGAACTCAAAACGTACGAATGGACATTGTTATCACTTCGTAAATATGATATTAATTAATAAATGTTAATTTTAAGCACTAAAAATCGCTGACCAAAGAGATGTGCAGGCTCTACGGCTGTTGCATTATCCAGAGAACAGCAACTAAGGGAAGATGAAAGTTTGTTTTTGGCATGATCTGGAATATCAGTAAAGGCTGAAGTACGTACGAAATTCGTACTGGGCATCTGTCTATGAACATAGTACAAGGAAGAACATTAAATAGTGAAGGAATATATTGAGAAAATGTACGATGATGATTACTTGAACAACAGCATAATAGAAAAGGAAGGCGTTGTCGACATTAATAAAGTGGGAGATCCTGCTTTGAAGGCAGAATTTAATAAAGCTCTGAATGACTCGAAATCAGATAAGGCAGTTGGAATTGAGGAGATTCCTGTACAACCTCGTAAATCCCTAGGAGAATGATTCCAGAGATTATTCGACCTGATATCAAAACGTCTTGATACAGGAGAAATTCCAACAGATTTTTAGCAAAAGTATCATCTTCACACTTCCAAAGAAAACACAAGCCGACATATGTGAGAATTATCGCATTATAAGTCTAAAATCATATGCTTCATATTACTGACTAAAATAAAATATAGAATAATGGAAAGGGTAATAGAAGAGATAGTAGGTAAAGATCAGTTTAGGTTTAAGAAAACCGCGGTACAAGGGACGAGATTCTGGCTTTAAGATTGATACTCAAGAATTATGAAAAACAAAGATACTTTTATGTCGTTTGCTGATTTAAAAAAAATTGGTAATGGTATGCAGGAGAAAGGACAAAATGCATAATTTTTTTAATAAATCGGGCCTAAAACATGTAGATGGAAGAATACTTTTTGAACTATATAAGAATAAAGTTGCTATAATAAAAGTAGAGAAACATAAGAGACATGCGTCAGTTAAAAATGGTGTGAGACAAGTTGTTAATATTGAACTTGTATGTAGAGGAAGCAATAAAGGAAGTGAAAGAAAAACTTGCATGTGTCGTAAGTGTTCAAGGAGAAAAAAATAAGTACGCTAAGATTTGTTGGTGACATTGTCTTAATAACGGAACAGTCTGAGGAAACTGAGAAGTTACCGAATGCCATGTTTATAAAACTGAATGAAGGGTTTGGACTAATTGTAAATAAAAGCAAGGGGAAAGTGATGAAATGTAGCAGAAATGATTTCAATATTAGTAGATTAAATACAAAAATAGAATCAGATGCGACAGAAGAAGTAAGTTAATTCTGCTATTTGGGAAAAAAATTTACAACTGATGGCCGAAGCAGGAATGATGTTAAAAGCAGAATAAAGAGCCTTCATGAAAATCAGGAATAATTTAGTTTCAGATATGAAGCTTTTGAAATGCGATACTATAGAAGGATGGTGAAATTTAGGTAGGAAGGTAAAGTACGAAATTAAGAGTTTTGGAAATGGTTGGTGAGAAAAGAAGTTTGTGGAAGAGGTTTACAGAAAGAAGATAAAGGATATTGTATTTTGAGACATACAGGATTGGTTAATTTGTTAGTGGAGGGAACAGTCGAAGGTAAGAACTGTAGAGGAAGACAGAGATTAGAATATATGAAGCTGATAATTGAGGACGTGGATTGTAAGGGAAATGTTAAGATGAACAGGTTAGCACAAGATAGGAAGGGATGGAGGACTACATCAAACCAGTTGAAAGACTGATTGCAGCAACAAAAAAAAAAAAAAAAAAAAAAAAAAAATAGTCCCAGAACCGCGTGGGTTCAAAATATCAGTGTCTTATCTCCATTCCAAAAACCAAATTGTCTTCGTAATGTCGAAGGAATTTACATTTAAACTTGAGAGAAAAAACTACTGCTCTGAATGTTTCCCTAATATTCGTCTGAATTATGAGTACAATACTGGTTGAAATATTTATTTAATTTACGATCTCTGTGACCAAAAACAAAGTATACAAAATTTCCCGAAAATATTACTGATCTTTTCTATCTCCAAAAACATATATATATCTTTGCATTACGTTGAGGATCTGTGATGTCTACAGGCTTCTTCTTTCAATTTTTACTAACGTCACAGCGAATTAATTATTTCCTAGAGATTTCAGTGCCGAAAAGGTTTGCAATGGGGATGCCGAACTCTACCTCAGTGAATCCTACGGGAAGCGGTCGCAGCTGTAGGAACCCAATGACCTTTGCATATGAATCTGTAACAGAATGCACATAGCGTTATTTACTTAAACACAAATACTAATATTTAAACAATCTTTAAAGAAAGAACGGCAAGATACTGAAACCTTAAATTACTGCTCAAGATTATTAAAAAAAAAAAATTATCTTGTACTTCCAGATTACTTATTGCTACGGACATTAATTATATCTGCCGTAAATTCTAACAGCTGTGCTGGTAGACTTTTGCAGATAAAGATAATTGGCATTTCGGCAATTAAAGATTATTGTCTGATAAACTGAAGATGGCCTCTGTGTGTGCTTTAGCGTTCGAAAAAATATTCTTCACTTCTCGTGCCATTTAATAATTCCCTTTTGTTTAATTTTGTATTGTCCTTTTTGTTTTCTCTTCCCTTTATTCCCTTCTTTGTTCTTATACATTCCTTTAATTTATTGTCAGCCTTTAGTGTACTATCATTTCGTCTCTGCGACCAAAAAAGAAACTGTTACGAACCAGAATCCTATACTGAATGAGAAGTCTGGTTACTCAATGGTTATGAAGTCTGCCTGGAGATCGAAAGCTCCCCGTTCCGAACTTAGAATCCCTGTCTCGGCGGCTTACATTTTATAAGCCTTCAACCCAACCTTCACTTTTGGCACAGCTTGCTGTCTAATGTGAAGTACGGCAGAACGGTTCAGACATTCGGATCCACATAAAACTGAAGTTTCCGTCTAGGCCAAACAAACCTAGTTGTAAAACTGATGTGTACACATCCAAAGCAGGTTCAAGCCAATAGAATATTTAACGTGGTCCTAGTTGGCCCAAATGTTCATACATACTCAGTGTATTGAATTAACACAATTTTTTTTAAAATAGGCCTTTCATATTCACGTTTTGTTAAACATACCAGTAAAAACTACTGCAGTTAATCTTTATTCATAAATTATAGCCATAGTAGGGATAGATTTCTGGGGTGATAAAAAAAAATAGTTTGTTGGCTCCGTACCACAGTGGAAGAGTGAATAAGCTCTTGCGGAGAAACTAAATACTCGCACATATTCAGAGTTGAGAGGTTAATAGTAATTATTGGTGGAGATATAAATTTAATAGATGTTAAGTGGCAAGGAGATTGCAAATACGAGGAAATAGTACTTTCAAATATCTTAGTAAAAAAAAAAAAAAAAAAAAAAAAAAAAAAAAAAAGATATTAAATGCAAATGGAGGACTAGAACGCAAGGGGATCAAACCTGTTGGACATCTTCCTTATAAAGCCTAACGGCTTTCTTTTGAGGTCTCAGGTAACTGAAGGAATAAGTGATGACGAAGCAGTTATGGTGGATATTAGAGGGTTTAAGAATGGGGAAGGATATGTTTGTTACATAACAGAAAATAGAACCTACACATTATGGTAGCATGGATAGAAGGCTGGTAAAGAGAACACATCAGAGTTATTAACAGACTAAAGGAGGAGGGAGCACTTTAAAAACTAAGCAACGAATTAATAGCAGCAAAGATGGAAACAAAAAATAGATTTATGAGGAATACTATAAGTGCATGTGGACCACTGAATAATGCATCAAGAAATTTCCTGCGTCTTTGTCGTAAAACTGAAACGAAGGGTACAGATTCAGACAACTGTGGAAAACAATTGAGAGAAGAGGTTACTGAGGATTTTTTTAAAAAGGCACAGATATTAAGTAAAAGATTTGATGTGACAAATGGAGACTGTGATTTAGCAACAGCGAGGTTTAATTCACGGGAGATGTTCACGCAAGTAGATATGAACACACTATAAAATTAGACTACCAAATTATTTAAAAATAGACCTTAAAGCGCATAGAACATAGTTACACCTTTCTCAGACAGATGGCAATACAAATTCCTCCCAGCCGAACAATTGTACAATGAGCTCAGTGTAGAAACCACAAGCAACGGAATTTCGGGTTAACCAAACAGAAAATTTTTAATACGTCACAGTGTGCAGTATTGTTGTTGGAGATTTCAGCAGACATCATACGGATGGACTATTTATAAAACCATACTAACGGCTTCACGTTAGAGATTGTAACGTTACACTTTTCCGTCGTTACATATTTTAAATCGTTTCATCTCCTTCCTATTTATGCTTACATATTTCATTTAGTACTGTGCATTCCACATTCTTAAAGCTTTTTTTTTTTTTTTTTTTTTTTTTTTTTTTTTTTTTTTTTTTTTTTTTTTTTTTGTGATATACACCGGGGTAGTCGGAACAAAAAATTAAGTCAGTCCAAAATTTAAATCCATATTTCCTTTTTAAAATGTATTTTGTCAATAACAACCTTGGTACCATTTTTTTATTATATTATTCTTGCAGTTTACAAAGCACTTAGATACATAATTCTATTTTTATTATACTAGTACAGCAGTAATCCAGATGCGGACGCACTAGTGTTTTATACGCTATCTCCTTTGTTTGAGCATTACAATTCCTCAAAATACCACCTATGAATCGTAATTTAGAATTAGCCTTGCCTACGACGGAAGTTATGTGCATGTCCCATTTCATGTTGCTTTGTACTATCACCCCCAGATACTTCACTGAATCAACCGTGTCAACAGGTGAATTGTTTATTTTGTAGTCGTGAACAAACTGATTCTTCTTGTTACTTATCCGCATTGCCTTGCACTTTTTGCAATTAAGTGTAAGCTGCCATTTACGGCACCACGTTGATAGCGTTAGGAGGAAATGTGAATTTCAAAAAAATAATTTTATTTTATTTGTACTTGTATAGTTAAAAGATATTGTAATTGCAGTGTCAGCTAATAGATAATTGTCTGTTGTACAAGTTACACCAAAAAAAAAAAAAATATGGTACGTTCGTTTAAATTTGCATGTTTCTTTTTGTGTATTGACGACGGCTACATGCAGATATTCATGTAAGGAGAACGTTTACGCCCACAACATAACCCAAAAAAAATTTTGACTGAAGAAATAATGTAGTTAATTAAAAACTCAGATTACGTAATCACGAAATATATCAATCAAATGAATAACAGTTGTTGGTTTTTGAAATTATACTTTCCATCATTTAAAGAAAATGCATTTACGTAACCAAAAAAAAAAAAAATCCTAACCAAATATTCTGAGAATCTAACCAGAGTAAGTTACACATACTGCGAAAAAATATGAGTAAAATTGATCGTTATTTGTTTTTCCTCACAAACTTTTCCATATACAGCCGGTTTCTTCTGTATGTAAGTTTCTTCCATAAACTTCTTTCCTCACCCATCATATACAAAACTCGTTCATTTCGTAATTTGTCTCTCCACTTAATTTTAAGCATTCTTCTTTAGCACCACATTTCAAATGCTCCAATTTTCTTTTTGTCTTGTATTCCTAAAATCCATGCTTCGCTACTATAAACTATTGTGCTCGACACATATAGTTTTGTAAAGTTCTTTCTAAGTCCTATATCAGTATTTGACACTTAAAGATTCCTGGGTTTGATGAAGACACTTTTTACTAGTGCTATTCTGCTTTTAACATCTTTCTGGCTTCAGCCATCAGTTTTAATTTTACTTTCCAAGTAGCAGAATTCACTTACTTCTTTTATCACATCCGATCCTATGTTTATATTTAATCTACTATTACTGGTATCATTTCTAATACATTTCATCACTTTTGTCGCGCTTTGATTTACATTCAATCCATACTCTTCCTTCAGTATTTTGTTCATGTCATTCAGTAACTCCTCAATATCCTCAGCCCCCTCTGTTAACAAGACAATGTCATCAGCAAATCGAAGCATAAAATATTATTTCCGCAGTTGACACTTTGAAATTGATGTGCTCCTCAATTCTGCATATTCTGTACTTCTAGTCGATATACCTTCCACAATCCTAAGAAA
>JARYHS010012519.1:224354035-224467538 GCA_031002005.1 Vandiemenella viatica | reverse complement strand
GCAACACAAAGCAAAAAAAAAGGTCGCCCATCTGGCCTGAGGGCATAAAATAATTTTTTTGCACCGGGGCCCTCGTTGACCTAGCTACACCACTGGCCGTTACTATTACTGTGAATCACTAAGAGTGAGTGGCCGAGGGTGCGTTGCACTTCCCCTAATGTGTAGTCATTTATGCTTCGAAAGGGATATACGGGACGAGGCAGGACGCCACCACGGGATATATT
Source organism: Vandiemenella viatica (assembly GCA_031002005.1). Taxonomy (NCBI): domain Eukaryota; kingdom Metazoa; phylum Arthropoda; class Insecta; order Orthoptera; family Morabidae; genus Vandiemenella; species Vandiemenella viatica. The sequence continues at coordinate 224,467,314 of JARYHS010012519.1, read as the reverse complement.
GAGGAAAAATCTTGGCATTTAAAGAGTTCAGTTAGTTTTTTTTATAAAATTCCTAACTAATTAAGTTATTCATCCCAACAAAAGGAATCCATCTCCTTCGTAATGACTAATGACACATAGTATTCCCTTGACAATTATCATAAAGATCGATTAGGTCGCTTATTCCTGTAATCTTAGCACACGGACTGAGAGACTTATTTTCGCAATGATAATATTACTGCAGGTGTTTACTTGAGAAGTAGTATGTAAGTTAGATATTATTGTTTTTTTGTTTATTGTTTTGCTGTCGTCAGTTTTTTGACTGTTTGATGCAATCCTCCATCCCTTCCTATCCTGTGCTAACCTCTTCATTTCTACATACCCCTTACAGCCACGTCCTCAATTATCTGCTTCATATATTCCAATCTGTCTTCCTCTACAGTTCTTACCTTCGACTGTTCCCTCCACCAGCAAATTAGCCAGTCCAGCATATCTCAAAAAATGACCTACCATCCTGTCACTTCTTTCTGTAAGCTTCTTCCACAAACTTCTTTCCTCACCCATCATTTCCAAAACTCGTTCATTTCTTACTTTGTCTGTCCACTTAATTTCAGAATTCTTCTGTAGCACCACATTTCAAATGATTCAATTTTCTTTTTTCTGGTATTCCTAAAGTCCATGTTTCGCTACCATAAAGTGCTCTGCTCCACACATAGAGTTTTAAAAAGTTCTTCGTAATACCTAGATCAATTTTTGAAACTAAAAGATTTTTGTTTTTCATGAATAGCTCTTTTTGCTATTCTGCTTTAAACATCAGTTCTGCTTCGGCCATCGATTGTAATTTGCTTCCCAAGTAACATAATTCACTTACTTCTCCTATTACATCCGATCCTATTTTGATATTTAATCTACTGTGATTGGTATCGTTTGTGCTAGATTTCATCAGTTTTCTCTTTCTTTGATTTATATTCAGTCCAAAATTTTCCTTCCGTATATTGTTCATGGCATTCTGTAACTTTTCAATATCTTCAGCCATTTCTGCTAAGGGATCGTGCATAAACCACGTAGCTGCATATTGGCCTCCTGTATACCCCCTTCCCCTCCACGTAGTTTTTTCCCTTTTGATTCCAGAAGACATTTTGTACTGTTTTCTCTTGTCAGACTATTGCAAATTACATACGTAGATAATTAAATGACGGAAATAAATATTCACATGCTGTTGTGAGTTCTGTTCCTCATTTCAACTGTGAAAAGTGCTATGAAAGGAAAGCTACGTGGCCTGGCTCCGAACCCCCCCTCCCCCCACGTAGCCCAGCGTAGCTTTCCAGCCAACCCCCAACTCCCCCCCCTGGACCAAGCCACGTAGTTTGTGCACGCTCCCTAACAAGACAATTTCCTCAGCAAATCGTAGCATACTGATTTTTTGCTCCCTGAACACTTATGCCATATGGAAATTTTTCTTTTACATTCTTTATTGTTTCTCCTACATACAAGTTGAATATTAACGGGGTAGACTACAACCTTGTCTCACGCCCTTTTTAACTGATGCATGTCTCTCATGATATATTATTGTTTTGTGTTCCGGATTACGTAGTATCACAGGGTTGTCTTTGGGGGTCCCGTTGTTCGCGTCGACCTTACCTCTGCGCCTGCGAGCAGGCAGCTCTGCATGTCACGCCGCTTGCACGCGACGGGACGCGCAAAGTAATTACGGTCGTTAACGAGGGCGTCGCCTGCTGATCGCCGCCTGCTGCTAATCGCGTCAGCTCAGCGCCCGCGAACAAGCCGAGCCGCAGCGCCGCCTGATGGCGCTGCATACTGCAACGGTCGCCATCAATACCTGAGCGTCAAGACGCGAGACGCCCCGCTAGTATACTAGCCCGCAACGCACAGTGACGCTCGGAACAGGGTTATTCACAAACAAGGAGAAGTTTTGATATAATATAATTTGCTTACGAGATTAATGCAGCGTTGAAATACTGCTACTTTCTTCTTCTTCCCGACGTATCTGCAGATTCGGTAGACGGCCCCTGATGAAGACCTAAGTCCTGGTCGAAACGTCGGGAAGAAGAAGAAGAAGAAGTAGAAGTATTTCAACGAAGCATTAATCCCGTAAGCAAATTATATTATATCATTATTATGGCTGTCAAAACAACAAAATCTTTTGTAAGGAGGAGTTTTGATATTTTGTACTTCTCACAAATTTTACAAGATACTAATACGTGATACACATCTCCGGATAGAGGAAGGATCAAACTAGGGACATTCATTAAACATCGATGCATCATATCCATTCGATGTTTGTTGTACGATACATCGGATTCAGTCGATGTGTTTACAAAGAGTTTTTCTATTCGATGCAGCGATTTTTTTTATATATAGAAACATCGAATCAATGAAAAAAGTAACTCTGGCTAATAATGACAAAGAACAATAGAAACAAATTTTAAGATTAGTAAATTTATTCAAAATTAAATTAAGTTATTCCAATTTGAAGTAACTGTCTTTAACTGATGGTGACACCTGTGAGCAACCAGAGGGACATAACAACGGTGAAGATGGATTTTTCTTGCGGTTGGCTGTCCTGTCCGTACGAGTGAATGAATTAAATTATTTTTTACGTTCGTTCCTACTGTTTACCGGTGATTCGAGAAGTTCCAACAAGATGGAGATACAAAATGCAGCAGCAAAACAACAAAAAATACCAAAACTATTATGTAAGGTGGTATAATGGAAAGTATCTGCACTTATGGTTCAGAAACGTGGGAGATAAAGGTAGGTTGCTAGTTCTTGAGTGTAGAAAGCAGCATTATAAATATTATACAAGGGAAACACCTCAGACGATTTGGTCACCTTCAGCGAATGAAAGGTCATAGAAGGAGGACTTCAGCAATACGACTGATGTGAGTAAATGCAATGGAAATGAAGAAGGGGGAAAGGGTGACAGCCTTATAAAAAAATCTTCAAAATTGTAACTATGAATCGCAGTCTAGAATTTGCTTTACCTACAACCAAAGTTGTGTGTTATTTTAATTTCTTTTATTGTACTTATGAACCTGTGAATTAAATGTGAACAAGTTAAAATGTTCTACGACATAGCACGTGACAAATTATACTTATATTCTCAGAACTCGTTGTAAGACTACTGAGCTATTCAAATAGTTGCCCCAGCCTAATTTACGTGTCAATTCAGTGACGCTTTCGTAAGGATTGTCGGAAGTAGTCACGAATCGAGCGGCTGTTCTCTGCACTTTATTTGACGTGTCAATTAATTTCTCGTAATACGGATTCCAAATTTCACAACAGTAATCCAGATGCGGACACACGTGTGTTTTGTACGCCTCTTCCTTTTATATGAACGTACCAATTAGTCAATAACGGTGATCATGTTCCACACGATCACTTAGCATTCTTGCCGTACTCTGGCGCCACAACATCGAAGCTTACAATGGTTCTAGCAAGAAATGGCATTAAAACCATTTACCTACCACCTCCAAAACTAAGGAACACTTTGCGCTCTCCAAAAGATGACCTTCGTACACCAGGAGTTTATTGCATCACATGTGAATGCGGAAAGAAGTACACCGGCTAGACAATACGGTGTGTTAAACAACGTTGTTTTGAATATGCCCGACATGTTCGCCTGGGGCAAAAGGACAAATCCGCGGAGGCGGAACATAGTTTGGAACAAGGACATGGATTTAAATTCGAATTAACTAAGGTGCTGGAACATGCGAGAGGCTTCTGGGACAGCGTCATTACAGAAGCGTCTGAAATTCTCCTCGCGTCTGATCTAGTTAACCGAGATTGTGGTTTCCAGCTAAGTGATGCTGGATACCTGTTACTGAGGTTGCTCGTTAGCAACGCTCTGTGTTTTGTGCTCCGCGGGCGTCTAATGACGTCTGAGATGTTGCTGCTAGGCGACTTAACAACGTCTGTCGTTGCCATGACAGTTTTTAAACAACGCTCTCTAGAAAAATCTTCAAGCCTTACGACTACACCTAAAGATGGCGACGCAGCTTTATGCCGCCAAAATATTGTGTATTAATAGCAGTATTACTCGGTTTGTTTCTCGAGATACATTCATAAATAAACAACGCCGAGAAAAACTGCGTTTATTTACATTTTGTTGATATTTGACCTTTGAATCGCAGTCTGAATTAGCTATACTTATCTATGAATTAATGTGTAATCCCATTTCATGTTAGTTTGTACAGGAACTGCACCACTTTTGGTACCTGCCAGAAACTGGTACTAACCTGTTGAAATTTACATCAGTCGCTTCGTCAACATGTCCTCTTCACGTTTTGCGATCATATATTGCGGAAAAGTTGCCAAGAATTTAATTAAAAATGCCGAAATATGACAGGACGCACAGCCGTTAGATGTTGAAAAAATCAGTGACAGTCTCTTAAAATGTTGATTTAATCCTTTGTTGAAATGTTTTCATGCCTTTTAAGCTGTACTACTACTTGTAAAAAATCGCAAAAAATTGACAAACACGCAATATTTATGCGAGTTGTAATACGGTGATGACCGCCATCTTACATAGCAATGAGGAACCAGAGATAATCGATTGCTTCCATTGTAAACAAATACGCCATTGCGTGTTGTATGTCGTATAGCCAAAATTTCGTATTTTTTTATCACTTGGTCCAGGCCGTATTTCAACGTAACCACGATATCTATGACAAAACTAAACTATTTAGGTTGAAATTATCCCTGTACCGGTAATTTTTATGTTATTTTAGCAGTGCTGAAAGCATTTAGCAGTTGCTCAGCCTTTCATATTTCGGAATTTTTAATTTCTTGCGACTTACAACTGCACCTGAAGATAGCGACGGAGGTTTATGCCACTGAAATATTGTGTATGAATAATAGTATTACTCGGTTTCTCTAGAAACATACATAATAAACAACGCGTTTATTTACATTTTGTTGAAATTTGACCTTTGAATCGCAATCTGAATTACCTATATCTGCGAACGAATTAATGTGTAAGTCCCATTTCATGTTAGATTGTACTGTAACACCTATATACTTCAGGGAATTAACGATGCAATGTTGAGTCAATTTTACTGTCTGATTCACACCATATTTCATATATTCCTCGTGGAGAAGGTGTCTTCTTTTTTTTGGTGTGGTTGGCTCAGAGGGATGTGATGTACGGTAAATATTCGCGGGTGTGATGAACGACTTTGGCGGGGACCAAGTTAAGCGGGTTCCCCCGGGGGCGGGAACAGAAGCGCTCGGCGGAGAGGTGTGTCCTCCAATTAATCAGAGCCCGTTAGCGCGGCCCACTGGGACGCTATCCATTAGCACGCCCCGCCAGCCAGCGGACTGTTGCCTCTGTCTCGCCTGCAGACACACCACCAGCCAGCGGGTCGCAACGCCGGAGAGGGCTGTCGGTTATCTACCGCGTCGTTATAACCAAGCTATCCCTATTTGACACGTTATAACACGGAAACTAATTACCACACGAGTACCAAACTCGGTGGCATTTTTATTTAAATATATATATACAGGGTGTTACAAAAAGGTACGGCCAAACTTTCAGGAAACATTCCTCACAAACAAACAAAGGAAATATGTTATGTGGACATGTGTCCGGAAACGCTTACTTTCCATGTTAGAGCTCATTTTATTACTTCTCTTCAAATCACATTAAACATGGAATGGAAACACACAGCAACAGAACGTACCAGCGTGACTTCAAACACTTTGTTACAGGAAATGTTCAAAATGTCCTCCGTTAGCGAGGATACATGCATCCACCCTCCGTCGCATGGAATCCCTGATGCGCTGATGCAGCCCTGGAGAATGCCGTATTGTATCACAGCCGTCCACAATACGAGCACGAAGAGAGTCTACATTTGGTACCGGGGTTGCGTAGACAAGGGCTTTCAAATGCCCCCATAAATGGAAGTCAAGAGGGTTGAGGTCTGGAGAGCGTTGGGGCCATGGAATTGGACCGCCTCTACCAATCTAAAATGAGCTCTAACATGGAAAGTAAGCGTTTCCGGACACATGTCCACATATTATATTTTCTTTGTTTGTGTGTGAGGAATGTTTTCTGAAAGTTTGGCTGTACCTTTTTGTAACACCTTGTATATGGCCTTCGGTCTTTGCGACCATTTAACCAGCTCCAATTTGTTTATGTTCCAACTGCTGTATCAGGCTTTCATTATGATTTGTTGACACTACAGTGAGGACAGCACAAGACGAACACAACACTTAATTAAAACCACCCATGCCCGCTCGGTGGCATTAATGTCCAGAGTATGGGATGCATTATTTCCACGCGTCACAGCGCCACCGTCCAGTTCCAACTATGGCCACCAGGTGCCGTGGTCAGTCAGTGAAGTTCAACTGCTTCTCCGAAACGCGTTTGGAAACGATCTTATTATCAGCCGACCGTTTCCAAATGCTTGGCCGGCACGATCACCTGACCTCACTCCCTGTGATTCCTGGTTGTGGGGCTACCTGAAGGACAGGGTTTACCAGGGGAACATTCACATAATATGTTGTAACAGCCCTCATACCTGAATTTTGAATAGTATTGTACTGTATGAAGTATTTGTAGTGAGCTAAAGTTTGCTTGAATATGATCTGGTATGTTTGTTTTGTGATTTCTTGTAAATCAGTGTATATAGACTTTTCTTTTATGAAAGAAAATTATTTAAAGTCCATTTAATATGTTTAAGAACAGAATTGTGTAAGAAAATTGCTTAAATGTGTGTAATTCCAAGTATTAATGCAAGTTACGATGTCTACAGGGCAATTTTCTACAGTTTGGAATGATTTCTGTAAATAATTTTGTATTTAAGTATCTCTAATTGCCATTTCTGATCATTTTGTAGTGATGTTAAGTGATTTTGTATTAATTCCGATTGTTTTTAATATGTTTAATTGTTAATGTTCGAGAAATATCTGGCGGATACCTTTGAAGAATTCCAGAAATTTCGATAGAGACTATATAAACACATCGGCAGAAGGACAGAGTTAGTATTCATTCGGTTTTAAAGAGAGTTTTACAGTCAGTATCCAGTTAGTATAGTATTCAGTTTTACAGAGAGTTTTATAAAGATTATCTTTGCGACTGCTCAGAAGTGCATCTCTGTATTGTATCTATGCATGTGAATATCGCTGACTTCGTTTTGAGAAAATAAACAAATCTTCAACATAACCTTTTGGGTGGACTTTTTAATTAATTAGTATATTAATTAAACAACCGAAGACCCTAACAATATGCTGATCTGAAGCGCAGTATATCAAGAGAGGTAGCCAGCATACCTACGGACATGCTTCGTTCAGCTGTGCAGAATGCAATTCTGCGCTTTCAGACTCTTCTGGACACTGATGGTCGCCATATTGAGCCCCTTTGTAGAAGTAATGGTACTGGTATGTAATGGTATGATGTACCGTAGCAGCACATTAAAAGTGTTTCAATTAAATTTATTCTGCATTATTTCTCTGCCCCATGTCCTTGACATTAATGATACCAAGTTTGGTATTCGTACGGTAATTAGTTTCCGTATTATAACGTGTTAAATAGGGAAAGTTTAATTATAAACACCTGGTATATCATCACTGTCTTAACACAGCTGGCCCTATTTTCACATAACGTAATGGAAATTATTGATGCAGGTTCACAAGTAAATGCATTTTTTTTAGATTTTCAGAAAGTCTTTGACTCTGTGCCACACAACCGCCTTTTAGCGAAGCTTCGAACGTACGGTATATCCGATATGAGAATGGATAAGGATTTTCTTACTACTCGATAGCAGTATGTTGTCGTTGAAGTAGAAAGTTCTTCTAGTCTAGATGTTACATCGTGTGTACTTCAAGGAAGTGTAATAGGACCACTTCTTTTCTTAATTTTTATAAACGATCTCGGAGGCAAAGTGAAAAGCTTTTTTACATTTTTTGCTGGTGATGCGGTTATTTATAGACAAGTAAGGTATTCGGCCGATTGCTTAGAAATGCAGCGCGATCTGTACGTCATTTCGGCATGATGCTAAACTGTAAATAGTGTAAGACAATGAGCATAACTAACAAAAATAATCCGATTGTTCAGAAATACGAGGTAAACAGTTCAGTTATTGATACGGTCGATTCTGTGAAAAATTTGGGAGTAACAGAACAAAGGAACATGACATGGGACTCATTAATTCATTAGTAGGTAGAGCTAATTCTAGGGTGCTATTCATAGATCGAGTCTTGAAAAATTGTAATGAAAAAACAAAGGATATACCGTACAAATTTCTTGTGCGTCCACTTTTGGACTACTGTTGTGCCATTTTGGATCTGTTTCGTAAGGGGTTGATCGAAAGTATAGAGAAAGTACAGAGAAGAGCCGCTGGATTCGTGACCGCTTGCTACAGTCCTTACGAAAGATTCACGGAACTGATTAGTAAACTAGGCTGGGAGTCTCTGGTAGATAGACGACGCACGTTTCGTTTAAACTTATTGGTAAACATGTGTACTCCAATTGTCACCTACAAGTGTGGTGAAATACTTCGTCAACCATCCCATTTGATTCGGAATGACAGGAACGATAAGATTGGAGAAATAAGGTGCCGCACTATTTCTTATATGAATTCTTTCTTCCCTCGTACCATTCGGGATTGGAATGCACAGAAAAGAGATTAGTTTTGGTACTGGACTACCTCTGCCACCCAGAATTTTTTGAGTTGCAGAGCATATATGTAGATGTAGATGTAGTTGAAATGATACACCAATCGTAGCTCACTAGCCGCAGTGTATATTAGCCCTACTAATATTAGACATTGATTCCAACTAAACCAACAAACCGTAACATCGCTATTTATCATGACCGATAAAATAAGCCCATATTGTTAGTACATTTAATGTAATATAATAATACTTTTACCATGACAAAACAATTTAAGTCTGCTAGATGATCTAACTCTCTCTTACACGGATTCCCTTAACTCTAGGTTTGCTCTAAGAATGATGAGATTAGAGCAAACCTTTAGTTTAGGGAATTCCTGGAAGAGAGGCTTAGGTCATCAAGACATAAATGGTTTGGGCATGTTAAGAGAATGAATAGTACAAGACTACTAGAAGCTTATTTTAAAAAAATGATAACGGGCAAAAGACCAGTGGGAAGACCAAGAAGAAGATGGATAGACCAACTGAAGGAGGACATAGAGAGAACAGTCTGGAACTGGGAATCTATTACGGACAGCTATACAGAATACAGTGGAAGACGATCGCCTATAACCATCAAAATGGAAACACAGGAAGGCTCGTAAACCACACCCGGGAAAATAGAGATTATCCACAGCGATAATGATGATGGTAACAATACTAGGTTTTACTCCAGAGTTCTTACCGTGGAATTGGATATAGCAAGCTCTGAAGTACGTAAAAGGTTTTTCAAGAAAGCACGGAGTCGGGATAATATTATTGGGAACTCATGATCATACCATTCTGACAGTCAACCTGCCTCATGAAGAGAACCAATTTGTTACATGTATAAAAATAGAAAAAAACTATAATAATCTGGTGCAGCACAAATCCACATAGATAATGTGCTGTGACTGTACATTTAATTTGTAAACAGATCGTACACAAACCGACCGCGAGAGAAACAAAGCCTGAGTGACTGATATAACATTACAGAGACTACACACGCTATCCGTCTGTCTGTCACCGTTTGGTTAGTTTTAACAATTTCATGACAAAATATGTCATTCATACCAAAAAAAAATATCCTGTGTCCTTCGTAATCACTGATAGTATTTTTCAGCCAAATTTCATAAAGATCGTTTTAGGCGTTTAATCGTGGAAACAGACAGAGAAGAGGACTAAGACTCAGCGGACTAAGACTCGAAGCTAGTCTCATTATACCTACCCGCCAATCTGGTATCATCGGAGTAACGCTGAAATGTTTTCGTTTAGTTCGATTATTACTGTCTTAAATAAATTATGTAGTAATCTTAGGTCTTCAGCCATAGTCACAGTATTCTTACGAACATTATACATTGATTCCAATTACAGGAAGACACACTAACCCTCCTATTTTGGTAATATATTTAATGTAAGATGACAATACTAGATCTTACCCCCGATTTCGTAGCGTGGACTTACAATTTTATTGCAGTAATTGGACAGAGCAAGCTGTGAGTTACGTAAATGGTGCCCCGAAAAGCACGGAGTAGGACAATATGACGGGGAAGCCATCGCCACACCATTCAACCCATCTCAGAACCAACATGCTACAAGTATAAAAATATCAATTTTTGAGATCAGACTACCCATCATTCAAGGTATTGAAGCATTCTTTGATACTGTTCTTTTTTTGGGCTTTACGCCTTGTAGTAAACGAGCGGCAATTCACTACAACCAAGTTTGGATTCGTCTCTGATCAACCACTCCCCGATCAGCTTCCCGAAGATATGTGGCCATAAGATCAAAGCAATTACGTTCTGCCCACACTTATTGCTAGTAATGAGCAGGAATCAGCGATACAAATGAAGACATGTAGTTGAAAGAATGCAGTGACTTTAATACTTCAACAAAAATGGGCACATGGACATACACTTGAAATAACTGAAAAATACTGCATAAAATAACTCTCATTAAAGGAATCTCTTACTAATAAAATCCTGTAACTCGGAATAGTCTTTCTTAGCCAGCAGAAGGGTATAAATGGATTTCCCTTTACCTAATAAAATCTGCATGCCGTCTGGCAACGTGGTCCATCCTGAGAATCGGCGAATAGACTGTTCTCGACTGCGCTCTCCAGAGTAGGAGCGTAGTGGGGGAAGTCATGTGACCTTAGTTCTATTCGTTTAAAATCCCTTACTCAGGGCTTTTCTGGGCTACCGTGGAAGGGGGACTGCTTCCCACGGGAAGTGACTTTGCCCAACCTTGAGCTCTGCTTCGTTGGGTGGAATTACATTACATATCTGCAGCTTGAGAAAAATTATCCCGAGCAAAAATTTGCAATATACTATAACTAAAATCCCTTAATATACTACAGCCTTTCGACGTAGTCATTAGAGACGCCAGGCGATTGGGTACAAGAACAGGATGGAATTCGGCCATTGCCGTTTGAATGAACCATCCCTGCGTTCGCAAGAGTGATTTAGGGAAAACTTAGAAAATCGAAACGTTAAGACACGGTGTGTATCTTCGAAGATGAAAACATCATCTATGTAAAATATACGCCATTTAAAAAAAACGAGAGGTAGGGATGAACCATTGAGTTATCATTTTTCACAGCAATATATTTTTTTCTTTTAATTTTTCTGCTGGCTTCATGCCTCGTCAACGCAGAGGTCATTACAGGCGGGAATGTACTGGTAACAAGGAATCGGTACGAATTCGGCAAAGGCCTTCTAATGCAACCACCCCAGTATTCGCCTGGAGTGATTTCACGGAATAACACAGATCTGGATGTCTGGGAGGCGATTGGAATGCGAAGCCAGAGCGTTACCGCTCAACCGGCACGCTGGAAACATATCTGAAAGTAGTCAATTTGATCTTTGTTAGTAGTGGAACAAGTTAACCGAAAGCGTTTCGGGTATTTGATCGCTGGCATACTCAGTGCAAGAAGCTGCTAGGGGGACCTAAACGCAGTGCTGAGCCGTTTCCTCGCAGTGGATTACCCCGGGACACGCCCACTACTGTGCGACCCACGGGGCGCTCGCTGAGCTGGCATTATGCAGATTCCGTACCACCTCACTAAGAGGTTTACAGTACGTTGGGTCGAGCTCTCTATGGCCTCGAAAGAAGACGAGGGACAACTCTACAGCGGACAGAAACGACCAGCAGCTAGAAATTCGTGCCGTGTCTCACAGATCTTTTAGCTAGATCAACGCTCACCATCGCACCACTATGATCGTTCTGTTAAACCATTCACCTCTACGTTTGCTAAAAATTACAGGAAGAAGATTGTTTAATCCTTTGATCGTTTGGTTTGTTGCCATAGTACAAACCATCTTTATTTTCTTCCTCTACGGTTTATGAGTGATGATCCAAAATATGAAACCAAGCTCAGTAACCTGTTGGTCCACCTACTGAAATGTAGTATTGAATTTATAAATAAAAATTATTATTCTAATAAAGGTGTTTAACAGTATCATTCTAGAGATTGGAAAACCCATGAATTTAGAAACAAATGTTGACATCTGTATGTCTGGACATTGTTGATCATTTTCCTCAGTTACTGATAATGTTGATAAATAAATAACGACAAAGCAATTGAATGTTTGTACATTTATTGACCTCCCGAACGTGTTTCACTTCTTTTGCAGAATCATCTTCAGTACGTTCTCCTGGTAATTACATAAATGGTGTCCCCAAAACCATGAAGTTACGGGGAAGCCATCGCCATACTTGTCTCAGGAAGAGAACCATTTTGTATGAAAGAAGAGGGAGGGGGAAAAACTGTGGGTGGTTCCCTACTACTGTTCCACCGGCAGATTTTTGTTTGTGGTTTACAATTACGTCACTTTCTTGGGACATCTTACGTCAATACCGTTTTGTACAAAACTTTTTTTGTTTTACGGTGCTTTGTTGAGATATATAGTCTTTGACAGTTCTAAATCCGCGAGATAGCTATATATAACGGGGAAAAACACGTATTTTTACGTTTACCGCTGTTACCTAAATGACTGCGAGAGAAACAAAACCTGAGGGACCAGTATAGCGTAAATGAAGTAAAGGCTTACGGCACTGTTCGGCCGCCTACGATTTGCCATGCATTCCGGTCCTGAGTTTTTGTGACCTACATTTTAACATGGAATCCTTACAACTGAAATTTCAGGCTTGCCTCATGCGATGAAAAACTTCTGCTCCCAGCAGGATTTGAATCGGATTCCACAACAGGAGCTTGAGAAAGCAAGCCCCTTGTCCACCCTCTATGTTGGTAAGTATTACAGAGACGTATACATGCTATGAGTCTCAGCTAGTTTTTCATAATGCCATGACAATATGTAACAAAAAATAGTAACCTATATCCTTCCTAAAGTCAAATATCTCCATGTCAAATTTCATCACGATCGGATTAGCCTCTTAGCCCTGAAAACGTAACAAACAGATATAGAGAGATAAATAGTTACTTTCGAATCTACTATATAGTTTCGTAACTTCACTCATTCACCCACCTCTATAGCTGTTGGCTGGAGAACGGTGTCAAGTGTGAGCCTGTTCTCGCATAACAGCCACCAGAGATACGATTAGAAGAAATTGGCGGCTATTTCCACAATTTAATAGCTAAACAACTGCTACCAAATTAATTGCCATAATACATTCATTAAGGCTGCTTTTCGTAGCATTTCATATTAAAAAATATCGATAAACTTTACATCTGAAAAAACGTGGATCTGCTTTTCAGTAACACGTTGCTAATTAAAGCAACTTAAAACAACTTTTAAAATAATTTAAACTACTTGCGGTCTCTGCTGTAACCACGAATGCCAATTGTCATTCCGGTTTAAGATAAATTTCAATTTCATTAAAATTTTCGTCACGAAAGTTTATGCATTACGGTTTATTTGCTTTTTAGGTATTTTACTGACCACTTTCGTTAATGGTCTTTGTTCATGTTCGCTGTACGTGAGTTATTAGGTTATTTCAAGTGGACATCAGACCAAACGTCTTACCGAATCGACTTCTGTGGCAATTCATTTCTTCGGCGTTGCTCAACTGCTTAATTCTATCGAATGTGTATTAATATTACAGATCCTATGACTAATTAATACATTATGAGTGTTTTTCCAGTCTCAAATAAAAACAACGGGATGCTTTGGAAGCAAACAGGATTTTTTTGAGGTTCAAGTTTGTATTTAAGCAATTATACGATAGCGCTATTGGCCCTGTTCGTGTTTAATTCCTACCTCTATTAATACTTCTGAGTTCTTCAAGCTCAGAGATCTTATTCAACCAGAACCCCAGGTCCAGTTTATATTTGGTCAAATCAGGTCAACTTTTTTTTTTTTTTTTAATCTGCTTAACGTCCTCTCCAACAGCCGGTCTTTAGAGACGGGAAAGGATGGAGAGCAAGGAATGGGAAGGAATTCGGCCATGGCCTTTTGAAGGAAGCATCCCGGCATTTGCCTGGAGTGATTTGGGAAACCATGGAAAACCCAAATCTGGATGCCCGGAAGGGGATTTGAACCGCCGTCCTCCCGAATACGAGACCAGAACGCTAACCGTTACACCACCACGCTCGGTCAGGTCAACGTGTAATAATCTTTTATCCTAAAACCTGGAACCAGTCTAGACCCGTGACGATACGCAAAAAAAACGGTCACGGGCATACACTGATTTATAATATTAGTATAGATGTAGATGATGCTAGTATGCATATTGAATACACTCGCTGTTATAGTCGTATCTTGCAGGACAGTACGGACACGCTGTGATACAGGACATTCAGCACTGTTCGCTGATTACGAGAGTGCGTTACCGCGGGAAGGAGCTGCCTAAGCCGTGTCGCAGTATGGCGGCCGTGCCGCAGGTCGGCCGCTCGCTATTCACCTGTGACGTGTCGCGCCCTGCGACCCTTTGAGGAGCGAGTTTTGCGGCAGCCGTGTTGGCTGCTCAAAGAGGACGAGAGCACAAAGAGGAGGCCTCGCCGCAAGTGGCTGTAGCGCTCCCGACCGTGCGGTCGCCGAATAATACCCACCTTCCTCAGTGTGTGTGGCTACTCGTCTGGATTCCTATTGCTTACTACCGCGTTACACATACACCTCCTGTACACGTATACAATGCAGTAGAACTCCAATTATCCGAATCAATTGGGACAGGACCCCATTCGGATAATCAAAAATCGGATAAATTGATAATTATTCTTTAATAATTATCAAAGTACAACTGTTTTTGATAATATTTATTTGACGGACGCGTTTCGCCTCTGGTCGAGGCATCATCAGCGTACAACGTTTTCTGTAATTGTGATATTTTACATAATGGTTTTATTTTTACATATAACGAAATTTTTCTTATATATAGGAAGCGTGAAGGTGACTAAAATTTTTACATATCTGTTTTTAAATTAGCAAGCAGAACGTCTTGTTTACATAGATGTAGTGAGGTAGATTCCTAATAAACACCGAAATTGACACATAACAGCATTAAACACTCAAATTTCACCACAACAGTAATTTAACACCACATTTCATTTCACCCATCCACAAGACATACACGTTTTGGCTAAAACAAAGCAAAACACACACACAAAATGTAAGTACGAAATTTCAAATTCTCCGCTCACGCCACTTCCGACAGAACACCGCCGGAAAACAGCTGAACAACAACAGCGCACACACAAAACTAAAGTTTGACAATGTCGTTGGAAAAAACTGTGCTTCAAAGTGTTTTCATAAAAGACCAATTTTGTACAAAATATGTAAATATGCACAATAGTGTAAACAACATGCTGGTTGAGGGCACAGGCGACCAACAACCACACCTTAAAATAGAAATGTAAAATGTAAGTGATAATATGAATCTACCTCATTACATCTATGTAAACAAGACGTTCTGCTTGCTAATTTAAAAACAGATATGTAAAAATTTAAGTCATCTTTACGCTTCCTATATATAAGAAAAATTTTGTCATATGTAAAAATAAAACCATTATGTAAAATACCAAAATTACAGAAAACGTTGTACGCTGATGATGCCTCAACGAGAGGCGAAACGCGTCCGTCAAATAAATATTATCAAAAACAGTTGTACTGGCGTAATTATTAAAGAATAATTATTAATTTAACAAACAACTGAGGAAGAGAGGGCCTACAATAATCACAAAATTCGGATAATTGTATTTTTTTCCGAAAAAGGGTCTATTTTAATTAATTACTGTATGTAATTAAAGAAAAATAGTTTTTTAATTAATTAAATTAAAAGGCAACACATTTACATGTCAAGCGCACTTAGTTTAGTATGTATGTACCGTAAAAAAAAGGAAAAAAATGTAAATAAAAGTCATTGCTTGCTGAACATCTTGGTCATAGTAAGCTGTTTGACTGTATTCATACGTGTTCGGGCAGCCGAGTCGTGCATCCGTTTGGCGGTTAGAAGTTGCATGAAGTCACACTTAGGCTGACGCTCCATCCAGTTTCAACGGAGTTTCAAGAATTAATGAATAATTTACCAAAAACATTGAAACAATTTAATTTGATATTTGTAGGTGGCAAAAGTAAGTGTGTACAGGAAAGGGGGGAAGGGTGTTTAAGGAAATTGCCACCGGAGCCTGTGCTCAATAGCAATTCAATTAAAAATAAGTCAATTTTTCAAGCACCCCATTGTTTGTTCTCTCATTTTAACACCATTTTGTAGCTAACTCTCTCAAAAGCCTTGGAAACATCTGGGTGCTACGCCAATTAATATGATCCTCCATCGCCCATCACCTTCGGAATATTTTGGTATACAGCCCACTCATTACGTTTCATAATACTGTGCTCCTCTAAATCTTTGTAGCAGATATGGAAAACCCAGTTTCTTTCCTCTCAGATGTTTCTGATGTGTCGTGTTGTATTGATGTGTTATTGCAAACAATGAGGTCCGTCGTGGACCTTGATTACACAGTTAAATTTTCACCTTAGACTGATTTCCTAATTGCTCAGAGAACATTAAAAATACCACACATATGTGACAGTAGTGACCAAACTTTATTTTATAATAGCACTGTTAGTATTAAGATGCATAATACATAATTTAACAAGGCATTGGATCTTGATGAGCACTATTACCAACAGTCACCAGATTCCATCAGTATCCTTTGGATGAAAGCTTGTCCTCCTCACGCAAAGTGAATTTTCCTTCAAAGCAGCCGAGTTGGACTTTATTGCTGTCTGTTAGCTCTAACCTATATTTCAAGTTAGAATCGTAAAACTTTCGAAACGGATTCCGTATTATCTTTAGGTTCTTCATGCCATATTTTCCCTGAAAAGTATAACAAAAAATAATGATTGGTTGTCACTTCCTTATGCCTGAAAAAATTGACCACATATTAGAAATGATGTGAGAATTATCGCACTGTAGGTCATATGTCACACGTTTCAAAATTACTGAATAACAGACAGAAGAATGGAAAGGGATAGTAGGGGAAGATAAGTATTGGTTTAGGAAAAACCTATGTACAAAAGAAGCGAAGGGTATACAAAGAAAAACAAAGCTAATTTTATGGGGTTTGTTGATTTAGAAAAAAGCTTTTCATAATGTTAAGTGGGACAAGATACTCAAAATTTGTAAGAATTAAGGTCTAAAATACGGAGATACAATAATTGTTAATAATTTATGTCAGAATCAAGTAGATATAATAAAAATAGAGAATCTTGAGAGACACGCATTAGTTAAAAAGGGTGTGAGACAAGGTTAAACTCTATCCTCGTTGATATGTAGAAGATCGAATAAAGGAAGAGAAATAAAGATTTGATTGTGGCATCGGTATGCTACGATTTGCTGATGACATTGTCTTGTTAGCAGAACAGGCTGAGGATATCGAGGAGTTACCGAATATCATGAACAAAATACTGAAAAAAGATTTTGGACTAAATATAAACCAAAGCAAGACAAAAATAATGGAATGTGACAGAAATAATACCAACAATAGTAGATTAAATATAAAAATAGGGTCGGATGTGATAGAAGAACTTAGTGTATTCTGCTACTTAGGAAGTAAAATTTTAACCGATGGCCGAAGTAGGAATGATGATAAAAGCAGAATAGCACTAGCGAAAAGAGCTTCCACAAAATAAAATAAAAACTTTTAGTTTCAAATATTGATGGGTCTAAGAAAGAACTTTTTAAAACTCTATGTGTGGAGGACAGCACTTTACGGTAGCGAAACATGGACTCTAGGAATACCGGAAAGAAGGAAAATTGAAGCATTTGAAATGTGGTGCTGCAGAAGAATGCTGAAATTTAAGTGAAAAGACAAAGTAAGAAATGATGGGTGAGAAAGAAGTTTGTGGAAGAAACTTACAGAAAGAAGAGACAGGCTGGTAGGTCACATTTAGAGACATGCAGCATTGGTTAACTTGTTAGTGGATTGAACAATCGCAGGTAAGAACTGCAGAGGAAGACATAGATCAGAATATATGAACCAAATAGTTGAGGACGTGGGTTGTAAGGGGTATGTTGAGATAAACAGGTTAGCGCAAGATAGGATGGATGGAGGATGCATCAAACCAATCGAGAGAAAACAAAAAAATAGAAATCACATTACTGACCTTGGTGAGTGGGCATTTACAAGGCATACCGGCTGGACATACTGCTGAGAAGAAGTTACATGCATCAGCATGAACGCATGATCCAATATTTCCCTCAATACATGGAACTGGAAAAGGTCGTCCGGCGAAGATCATAAATATCGTCAGGTTAGCCTGCAAGTAATAAGGACAAATTATTTCTAACTACTTGTAGCGCTTAACCTGGCGTTAAGTTGCGCAAGTAGATTATGGAACGGTAAACACGTCATTAGTTGTAAAATCTTATATATATATATATATATATATATATACTTTTGTGTCCCCATATTTCACTCTGCAGGGTGATGGTAGCGTGGAGTTTCCCATCAAGCCACAACGTTGGCCGAATTCCGGAAGCTGTAAGGGTATCGGAGATATGGTGGTTGAAAGTGGTCTATTTGAACCTTTCTCGTATTTCGAACAAAGACATGTGTATCCCCATTTTTCTTTTTGCTGCGTTTGTGTGCGGTAGTAGCATCAATTAAAAAATATATAATATTAAATTACAATGGAGGACATACTCCGGTGGCAATTTCCCTAAACACCCATCTTCCCCTTTTACTGCAACCACCTACATTTGACCTCTAAAAAATTTTAACTTTGAATTCTTTCAACGTTTTTGATAAATTATTCACCATTTCCCCTTGGTAACTTAGTCCAATCCCTGACACCCTTACCTAAAAATGAGATTCCTCCCACACCCTTGTGCCTGATATCAAGTGACAGCTTGTGGCCATGGTCATTTTTCCCTTCCATGCACAACTTTTCATACCTACACCAATATCTTTCCATGCCTCATCACCAGTATACGCCTTGTACACTCTCATGACCATCTTCACCCTCCTCCTGTCTTGCAATTAAACCAATTCCAGCTCCTTTATCATATTTGTTACTGATTGCATTCTGCGATAATTTACAGAAACAAATCTAGCAGCCCTTTTTTGCACCCTCTGCAACTCCTGTATTTGATACTCAAAATGTGGGTCCCATACTACACTACCATATTCGAGCAATAGTCTGACCAAAGTTTTGTAACCCAATTCCTTTACTTCTCTCGTACATCCCCTCATCACAATTCTCCCATCGTGCACAATGGTGACTGCATGCCGGTAGCTATGAGGGTGTGGGAGATATGGTGGTTGAAAATGGTCCACCAGGGACTCTTTCATATTTCGACCTTAGACGTGTATGTCCCTATACAAGGTCAATACCAAAAGTAGTAGGACTGATTTAAAATATATATATATATTGAAGATATGTTTATAATTCCTTAATATTCTTCGAAATAGCACCTTTGGGCAGCTACACACTTAGAATTACGCTGCTGCCATTGACCGTACGCCTTCTGGAAGTCAGATTCGGGGACGCTGTTGGAGCCCTCGTCGATGCTGCTTGAACGTCCTGAATCTAGTCAAACCGCTGTCCCTAAAGCTGACTTTTCATCAGTGTGAGTAAAAAAGTCAGTTGGATCCAGATTGTGATTGTAGGCGGGGTGCAGCAACGCGGCAATGTCCAATCGGACCAACAGTTGCCTCATGACCGCGCGCCTTGGCACGGCGCATTGTCGTGATTAGGGATTGCAATCCAGCAAAGCGGGATCCCGCAATCCCGCGGAATCCCGCATCATTAGACAGTCTGGCGGATCCCGTACAAAATTAAGCGGATCTGCAATCCGCCAAATCCGGCGGAAACGCGTGTCAGTCTGCGTGACTCACTGCCCCACTCGGTCTCTATCGGATGTATTGCACTGTTTGCCTGTACCCTTCCAGTTGACACTTGACTCATGTGAACATGCGTTTGTTTTTGTCAACCTTCGTCATTCGTAAGTAAATAAATACACTTTTACGTATTCATCAAAACTTACATTTGTTTCGAGTACACATTTCTGTAATTTGAGTTATGGTGCGTATTTAGTACGATTTTCTAACTATATAATTATTTTTAAGTGTCGAACGGTTACAGCTTTTTATTCACGGTTTCATTATTCCCATTTTCTGTATTTGCAGATAAGGTAATTGTGAAAATTTCCTAATTTGCGGCTGAAAATTTTGATTATTCGTTGATACGAAACTAATGTTATCGTGATTTTAACGATCGCGTACCTATTTATTTAACAGCTATCATAAGGAAAATGTAGGCCTATATCCTTTGATTTATTGTTGTTTTGGCCGCTGCCTCAATGCGTTTCTTTGACGAAAGCCACCTGCTTACATGTGCTGCTCAGGCTTTCGATTAATCCCTCTTCTCCTTGTTATTATTTCGACTAAAGGATAAAAAGTTATTATGAAATTTTCACGGGTGTATCGACGAATTGTGTCTCCGCCGTCTTCCTCACGTGTGTAATTTCGTGTGTTTGCAATGAAATCTGGAGATACAGCCTATGAGGACTTCACTGCAATCATTTGCCCAGAAAGTCTCCTTTCTTACTAAAAAATAATAATTTCCACTCTAAAAACGTCGTTCCGCCACATAAGTAAATCTGAAATACTTGACAGTTTACGTGTTTGTGAGTAGTTTCTTTTAATAACATTGAATCAACTGTAATATCAATCAAGGAATCAGGAGATGTAATAATGAATCACGCAAAAAAAGGCCAAGTCTCGTGCTTGTGCAGTGACAAAAAGTTATGAGATCTTATTCTGAGCCAAATCTACACTTTACAGAGTATATTCACTTCACTTTGTGAAATGAAATCCTTTTCTCGATGTTATGGAACGTTTATTTAGAATTAAAAAAAAATAAAAAATAAAGAAACTCTGGTAACTTGGCCATTAAGCCAACCATATTTTTAAACTTATGTGATGTATTTATTGTAAGGCACATAATATGACCTAAGACTCAATATTTTCCATTTTTATTATTTATTTAAAAATTGGTTTAGATTAAAAAACAAAAATGTAAAACCTCGAAATACACTTAAGACACGCTAAAAAGTTTTAATGTCATTTTGCCAATCAAAATATTGTTAACTGTTAATTTTTATCATTTAACATTAAAAATTATTTATTACTTTAATTATTATTTAATTTATTAAAGTTTTAAGTAACTATGTTTTAAATATATGCGTTGAAAAACTATTTGTACCAATCCCGCGGGATCCCACGGGATTGAAAACACTGCGGGATTGCAATCCTTAGTCGTGATGCAGTGTCCAGTCGTCGCAAATGACTAGTCGGAAGCGATTCACTCGGTCTTGCAGGCGGGCTGGCACTTGCACTTAAATGTTCAAACTGACAGCTTCCCCAGGGAGAACGAACTCCTTATGAATTACCTCACAACGGTCAAAAAACAAGATAAGCATTGTCTTGATCTTTGATTTGCTCATGCGAGCCTTCGTTGGACGGGAGGTCGTTGAAGGCATCTGTTGGCCCGATTCGGGGTTGCCACGTTGCTGCACCCCGCATACAGTCCCAATCTGGCTCCAACTGACATTTTTTTATGCCTACGGATGAAAAGGCACTTGCAGGGACAGCGGTTTGACTCGATTCAGGACGTTCAAGCAGCATCGACGAGGGCTTTCAACAAAGTCCCAGAATCTGACTTCCTAAAGGCGTACGGCCAATGGCAGCAGCGTAATTCTAGGAGTGTAGCTGCCCAAGGGTGCTATTTTGAAGAGGATTAAGGAATTGTAAACATATCTTCAGTATATATGCAGGGTGTTACAAAAAGGTACGGCCAAACTTTCAGGAAACATTCCTCACACACAAACAAAGAAAATATGTTACGTGGACATGTGTCCGGAAACGCTTACTTTACATGTTAAAGCTCATTTTAGTTTTGTTAGTATGTACTGTACTGTACGGACCAATTCCATGGCCCCCACGCTCTCCTGACCTCAACCCTCTTGACTTCCATTTATGGGGGCATTTGAAAGCCCTTGTCTACGCAACCCCGGTACCAAATGTAGAGACTCTTCGTGCTCGTATTGTGGACGGCTGTGATACAATACGCCATTCTCCAGGGCTGCATCAGCGCATCAGGGGTTCCATGCGACGGAGGGTGGATACATGTATCCTCGCTAACGGAGGACATTTTGAACATTTCCTGTAACAAAGTGTTTGAAGTCACGCTGGTACGTTCTGTTGCTGTTTGTTTCCATTCCATGTTTAATGTGATTTGAAGAGAAGTAATAAAATGAGCTCTAACATGGAAAGTAAGCGTTTTCGGACACATGTCCACATAACATATTTTCTTTGTTTGTGTGTGAGGAATGTTTCCTGAAAGTTTGGCCGTACCTTTTTGTAACACCCTGTATCACTTTTCAGCCACAACTACCTTGCGCAGATCACTGGTGTTTGTGTGTTGCAGTGACAGCGGGAAGATGGGTTGGGTGTGAATTCGAAAGCACTCACGTCACCCAGGCTTGTATAATAGCGACCAGCACCCAGTTGAGCAGTGAGAAGGTAAGAATCATGTGTGGAATTCGGAGACGCTGCTCACCTGTATCGGAGAAACCAAATCGACGTCACTGTCGAAGTTGTAAGAGAGGAGTAAGTTGTCGTCCGGGTCGTAATTAACTGTCAGATTACTAATTTTAAAGGGATCCTTTGATGCACCACAACTTTCATGGGTGATGTCTGTAACTTTCTCATTCGCCTGCAACAAAAAATAAAATACTTCAAGTGAAAAACAAAGAAATTGCTTCTAAACTTCAAACATACTTTGCAAGCAAGGATTATGCTTGATTAAAATATAAACGTGTTTCGAAATATGGATATTTTTTGATAAAATAATCGATATTTACCGTCGATATTTTCATTCTCGATATATCAAAAATCGATATTTGGAGTATCGATTTTAAGTACCAATCCGATATTTTTTGTACGAATGCAATTTAGTATCCAATTTAATACGTTTCATATATATTGGATAAATATACGTACAATTCCGATCTTCTGAAAACGTCTTAAAAAGTGAATTCGTCGTAATTTAATGGGTTTAAGAGTTAAGAAGCTGTTAAATGTTAACGTATTCTTTTTTTTTTTTTTGTCAACATATTTGAATGTTAACTGTAAAGTTATTTTTATAGCAGTAGAATATTGATTAAGCATCCGCGCTGTGAAGTTGAGGGTTGAGGTAAATTAACAGCTTCTGTCTTCAACTGTTTTCTTCATTGATGAGTAACAGTTAATGCGTTGACAGTATACCCGATATGCCAAGCCTATTGTGTGTCGTCCGAAAGAGTGGCTTCTGCAGTTAACTTGGCGGCACCAGACAACAGGGGTAGATTGACAGGGGAACAAATAAAACAGATAGTTCTTTTAAACTCTACATCAGATGAATACTGGTTTAATATATTGTAAAAACAAAAGGTAAATTAATAAAATTTTCCGTAATTTTTGGATGTGTCTTTAATTTTCTTAAATATTTTGATAAAGTTTGAGAGAATGTTTAGATGATTACTGTCTTTAGACAAAAATCGATATTTTTCCTCGATATGTATCGGTTCTGTCCGTAAATATCGATATCTTTTATGTTTGTCCGTCCCTAACAAGAATCACAGCAAATTAGCAGATTATATAATTAGTATCACCAATTAAAATTTCATCCATGTGAATAACATAGCGGTAAAAAAAATTGCGACTTATTTGCATTTTTTTTTTTTTTTTTTGGTGAAATTTATAGCTCGTAATACGGAGGATGACTGTAGTGTGATCCGTGCCAGAAAAACAACCAGTGAA
This sequence comes from Vandiemenella viatica, assembly GCA_031002005.1. NCBI lineage: Eukaryota > Metazoa > Arthropoda > Insecta > Orthoptera > Morabidae > Vandiemenella > Vandiemenella viatica. The sequence goes on along the minus strand of JARYHS010012519.1, from coordinate 224,443,421 downwards.
TTAGGTTGGTAAAATTTTTGGCTGGACAGCTGAACAAAAACTCAAGCATCGTATTCAACACTTTGAGAAACTTGTCAAAAAAACAATAAATCTTTCTCGTTAGAAATATCGGAATAATTGGTACAGAAACGAGGATGGAGTTTCATTTTGTATATTTTCATTTCTTATTATTTAATGCTTAACTTGTTTAGAGTACTTGGAATACCAGTACAGTGAATCTACTCTCTATCAATTAATTAATTTAATTGGGAAGGACCACACGCTTCGGAGGCAATTTTCCTACACACCCATTCTTCCCCTTTTTTGTACCCATCTACTATAATTTCAACTTTAAATTCCTTCATCTTTTCTGGTAATTTATTCATCGTTTCTCATTAAACTTATACCAATTCCTGACACCATTACCTATAAAAGAAAATTTTCGCGCACCCTTGTGCCTGAAATCGAGTGCCACCTTTTCCCTTCCAATAACTACTTCTGATTCTTACACCGAAATCTCCACCTCATCACCAACATACGCCTTGTTATTTAGCCGAATAGTTCATTTCCAATAGCAAAAATACTGGGAATACTAACAACAACCACAAACGTTATTGGAAGCTGTCAAATGGACAGAGATGGATAAATAAATGTAATCTACAGAAGCCTGACAGCCAAACTGAAAGATGTATTCTTCAAAGCTAACATTATTTCGTAAAAAAATTCTTTGTTGAATTTTATAAGTAACAGAGACTGATAATATAAGATAATTATGCTTTAGGGAAGGTGATAAAGTTATTCATACTCTCTTATATAATTTGTAATCTTTTTGTGTACAGAAAAGTAAGTCTCAGAAATTTGGTATTTGAAAATACTCTTCAACCAGACATATCAACAGTGTTTGTTTGACGTCTCTGTTCATTAAGGAAAAGGAGTAATATGATAATGTGTGAGAAATTGATATAAACTGTGAAAGAAGTGTAAGAAGTCAGGAATAGGAAAAAGAAGAACATGATTATGTGAAATCGAGAATGTGGTAATAGGATACAGTGAAAAACAATTAGTACCACTATCTTTACGATCATAATCTTTGGAGAAGAATGTCTGATTTGTCTAATCTTTTGTCTGGTGGTTTGCTTTGGTGGAAATAGTCTCGTGGTAATAAAACTATTGCTGCACTAGTTGAACCCCGTGTGTGTTGGTACATTTGTTTTATGTTGTGTAGTTATTTCCCTAACAATGAAGGAATTATTATTCCACCAAGCAGGAGTACCAGACTGGCGGCCGGAAAACATTTTAAACAGAAACAACCAGTGTGCAAATATAGTCACAACTACGGTAACTTTTAGGAACTTCCATACAAGCAAAAACTTTTGTTTCACTGTGACCCAGTATTGGTGATAACATAAGTATTTTTACCAACATGTTTTAGAATTACTTACCCTATATTTTTCCTGGGTTGAATATAGCGCCAACAGGTTTCTCGTAATAAATATATTTCGATTTATTGAAATCTTACCGGTTGTACTGCCGGAGTAGATGGGGAAAGTTGGAGGGGGGCGATATTTTGCCGGCTAGACACACCATATTCTTCAGGCCATAATCCATCTGTACTGGTTAACGGACCGACAGCTCGTCTTCTACAGGTGTAAATCCATCTGAAGAAGACGGTAGAGTTAGCCGTCGAAACGTAATGATTTCACAACACAGTCCGGGGATACACCAGTGAAGATTTCGTTGCAACCATTATGTCGGAAAAATTACATACTTACATATTTGTATCCAGCCTAAAGCTGGGATAAAGGTCATGGCAGAAAACTTTAACGTGCGACCTCAGGTTTATTGCTAGTAACCTGATAAAATGATACGATATTTTCATAGAACTGACTTACCGGATTTTCCCTGAATAAGAATTTGTAGAGATTCGGTGGCACTGATTGACTATCAGCTGTATGAATCTGCAAAAAAAAAAAGATAAAAATATTTTTTTTAAAAAAATTGAGTAAACTCAGTTTGCGACTTGTGTTGATAGTCAGAAATTATAAAAACAGGTAACATTAGGGTAAGTCCGGGATAGTTGGACCATGTTTTTTTTTTAAAGTAATTTTTTCAAAAACTTTGCAATTTCTAAAGTTTTTTTATATTTTTATAATACGTATATATGACCTAAAACAATTGTATACACCTCTTCAGCTGTTACATTGATCACACTTGAAGTTATGATTTTTTCTGATTTTTTTTTTACTCGGTGGTCCATCTATACCGAGGGTACTCGGGTTAGATAGACCACCTCCTAGGGATTGATGGAACTCTGGTATACATTACTAAATTAGGGTGTCACACAAGAAATACAAGTTATGAAAGGTATAAACATTGTTTATTTTCAAATATAAAGTTATAAACTGCTTGAAACTGTGATGAGTATAGGGGTATAAACTATGTGAAAGGGGATACGTAAATTTGATAGTCAACATACATAGAAAATATAGGTAGTCTATTTTTTTTTCACATGGTTAAGAAGATTTAATCATTCTGCAGTCATTTTTTTACGAGAATCTCGCTTCCCACAGTAATTGCATTTACACAGTCCAGTCACATTAATGTGAACACCTCTCAAAAACCAGAATAACCACCTTTGGCAGAGCGGACCACTGCGAGGCGTGCAGGAAGAGAGTCAATTAGGTTTCTGAAGGTGTTCACTGGGATGTTGAGCCATGCCGACTCCAGTGCCGTGGCCAGCTGCGCTAGATTACGCGGTTGAGGATCCATGGCGCGAACAACCCGATCGAGGTGGTCCCACAGATTCTCGATTGGGTTTAAATCCGGTGAGTTTGCTGGCCAGGGGAGTAAGGTAAACTCATCCAGGTGCTCTTCGAACCACGCACATACACTGCGAGCTGTATGACACCTCGCAATGTCCTGCTGGTACCAAATTGTAGGGATAGATGGACCAACTCCCCGTTCAGACGAACAACGCTACTGGCACGTCATTTTTGGTTAAGGTTGTACCCAAGTATACACATAAGTTATAGCATTGATCTTACGTTGAAATCATTTAAACTAACTAAACCACATAACAAAGAAATCTCATATAAAATATTTTTCAACCCACCAAAAGAAATAAGGGAAGTTTGCTTCTAATATACATATGAAATTCCCGAGCAAAACTAAGCGTGGGTCCATCTACTCAACAATAAAAAATCCAGACACCGATTGCAGTGCTGCTGTGGCAGACCAGCCAAATATTCGACTGGTCCGTCTATACCGGTGGTCCATCTAACCCGGACTCACCCTAATAGCAAACATGACAGTCGGGAAACCAGAATGTCCGTAAATGTTTTTTACTGAACTGTAGATTAGATAAATTGGAATTTGTAGACAGAAGACTCGTGATAAAAATCTTGGGGCCAACGAAAACAACAGCATTATGGAAATTAAGAAATAATAATGAAATATACCAGGACATAGAAAATAAAACAGGATCAATTATAAAAAGGTGACTGCAGTTTTTCGGACATATATACAGAATGGATGATAACAGATCAACACAAAAGATATTCAGTTCGCTTTGGGGAAAAAATTGACATGGAGTCAGGAGATCAAGAAATATGTGGAAAGAAAAAAGATGAGACAAGAGGAAACTGCAGAAAGAGAATACTTTAGAAACATAGTATTAAGTATGGAAGCATTCCGTGGGAGAAGATGAAAGAAGTCCGGTACGAAGTGGTATGAGGAGAGAAGGAAGAAAAATAGAGAAATAAAGAAGGAATACAGGATTAAACGGGAGAAGAAACAACATCAGTGAACTGAAATTGGCGCGTGGTTCTACAGGGCACACACATAGAAGAAGAAATATGGCGCAGGTGAAAATAATGTTGGGAAATGCATCAAAGAAGTTAATTCTAGAAATTGTAGTAGTATTCTTTATGAAACAGCAATGTTGAATTATGAAATTAAAAGGAAAACACAGGGCGAGTAAAACAGGACTTTACAAATTTGAATGATGTGGAAATTAATTGAGATAACTTAAAGAATCAGTAGATGTGTTATTTTGTAGCAAAGAATCTCCAGTTTCACACAAACTGTCAAGTGTCACTTTGGTTTGATGTGACTACCGTTTGTCATGCAGCAATCATCCCACCTGTTATCAACTTCTTCCCATAATCGGGCGTACTTTGTGCAGCGACAGCGTCGATTGGATTTTTCAGGTCGGCCAAATTTTTTGATAGGGGAGGAACATACACACGATCTTTAACGAAACCCCAGAGGAAGAAATCCAGTGGTGTCAAGTCTGGGAAGCGAGATGGCCATGTGATTGGCCCTTCACGGCCAATCCACCGACCTGGGAAGCGATTATCGAGGATACCTCGAACTTCAGCGAGGAATTGCTGTAGTGCAACGTCTTGCTGATAGTAAACAATCCTATCTAGGTTATCTTCATCGATCTTGATGCAGAGTTCGTTTTACGAAACCAAAACACATAGCGAGCACGCACACCAGTGAAAGAAGCCATTTTAACTTCGAACTACGCTGGCGCTCCTAGTGGTGAATTGGTGTACTGATGCACTACGTTCATCAAACTTGATGTTGTTACCGAGCGTAGTGGTGTAACGACAAGCGTTCTGGTCTCGCATTCGGGAGGACGGCGGTTCGAATCCCCGTCTGGGCATCCAGATTTGGGTTTTCCATGGTTTCCAAAATCACTCCAGGCAAATGCCGGGATGCTTCCTTCAAAAGGCCATGGCCGAATTACTTACCATTCCTTGCCACACATCCTTTACCGTCTCTAAAAACCTCGCTGTTAGAGAGACGTTAAGCAGATAAAAAAAATAAAAAAATAAAAATAAAAAAAAATTGAGGTTGTTTGCTACAAGATGACACAAATAACGATTATATATGTTATCTCAATAAATTTCTATATCATTCCAAAGTTGTTAAGTCCTTTTTGACTCACTGTGTATGTTGCCAAAGATAAGTTATAACAGGTCTTTCGAATTTTATAATGTCACCTGTAGATGGTAACGCTAACCGAATTTTGTTATTTGTGTGGGGTATATTTCAGTCAGGGTTATTTATTTGAAATTGAGAACGAGTTGATGAAAGGTGGCATCCACAAATTTCGTGAGGTGTTTTTCCCCATTTTCGGACCTCCCCCCCCTGGTGTGACTTGGAGAGATCTGGTCGGCCGCCCCCCCCCCCCCCTACCCTCTGGTGAGATCGGGGTCCCGTGAGACTCCCCCCACCCCCACCCACCCAAGAGATCGCCTTCGCAACTTTGAGACTTTTTACTTTTTTTTTAGGTCTCACCCTCCCAAAGGCGGTTACACTAAGGCTTTTTGAACACTTCAATCTTAATGCTGACATACATAGCCATAATACTAGGAATAAATATAATATTCACAAGGATTACAAATCACTGTCAATTGTACAGAAAGGGTTAACATTTACTGGAGCTTCCTTATTCAATGTATTACCAACAGAAGTAAATGTTATCTACAAAAACCCAACTACTTTAAGTCCAAACTGAAAGATTTACTGCTTCAGAACCCATTTACTATGTGAAATAATTTTCTTCTTGGAATTTGGTAGCCAAGAATGACTGATAAAATAGTATAAAATAGTATATGGTGTATGGAACGGGAAGGAGACAAAGTTGTCCACAATTACTAAAATGATATATGGTTTTTCTTTCTCTTGAAACTTTTGACAAATGAAGTAATTATACTGTTTACAAAATTTCACTCATATATAGTAACTAACATGGGATAACATGCAGTCAAAAACTGCTGTGAAAAATTATGATACTAACAGGTTTTTAAGTAATTGACTGCTTATGAGTTGTTGGTAATATAATTGGTATTGCTAATAGGTGTGTGTACTGTTCCACATAAATAGCAAATAACATAATATAACATGTAGGCCCAAATTACAGTGAAACTTATCATGGTAACTGGTTGGTAAGAAAATAACTGGTTATTAGATGCTGGTAACAAGTGTATACACTGTTCCATATAATAAGTATTAATTAACTCGGGATTGTATTTGTAGATTACAGGAGATATTGGTTATACTAATGGGTTGTAGCTAACTTGTTGTCAATATATAATAATATTATCAATTGTATAGTAATATTGACATTATTAATAAGTGTATGTACTGTTCCACATCCCCGAAATTATTCTCACATGGAATCAAAGTGAACATATCTATCTATCTATCTATCTTTTCGACGCAATACCCCCCTGAAATAGATTTTCGCGTCATTTGTAGACCTTAAGAGATTTGGTGAGATTTCGCTGGACCCCCTCCCAATATTTCACCTCACGTAATTTATGGACGTTCCCAAAGAATTGAAGCGAAGCTTCCAGAGGGCATAGTTTTAAAAGTAATATGGCAACTGTTCTGTAAGAACTAAACAAAAAAAAATAAAAATAAAAAGAACAATGTGGATTTACGGCAGGTAGGTCATGTATAGACCACATTTTCACGTTACGACAGATTTTGTAAAAATACAACGAAAAAAAAAAATATATATATATAGGATTAATTTTCATAGATTTAGAAAAAGCGTATGATACTGTCCCAAGAAATATGTTATGGAAAGCATTGCTTATGTTGTATGTAGATAACTGCTTAACAAAAAGAATACAACAAATGTACATAAATAACACATGCCAAATAAAAAAATGTCATGGATTGTCACAAAAATTTAAAACAAGTAAAGGTCTGCTGCAAGGATGCCCTATGTCACCAACCCTATTTAAAATTTATATAGATGTTAGTTTGAGTACATGGTTTCAAAGGTGTAATAGAATGGGTTTAGAAATAATATCTACATCATTTACTGTTTGCTGATGATCAATTAGTCATAGCACAAGATGGTGAGGATGGAAATTACATATGTAATCAACTGTCAAAAGAATATAAAACATGGGGCTTGAAGATTAACTCCAAAAAAACAGAATATCTTACTAATGATCTGGATTAAATGGAATAAAAATTAAAAAGGTAAATAATTTTTGCTATTTGTGTTCAATTTTAGAAATAGAAGGAAAATCGAATATGGAAATTAATACAAGAATTACTAATGGCCGGAAAGTAATCGGGATGCTAAATTCACTTCTATGGAGCAAGAGTGTTATGAATAGAACAAAAAGAATCTATTCAAATCATTATTTGAAAGTATAGTCTTATAAGGATCAGAAAGATGGACAATCAATCAAAAACATATCAAGAAGCTGAAAGCATTAGAAATGGATTTATGGAGAAGGTCAGCAAGAATATCAAGAAAAGAAAAAGTAAGAAATACCGAAATAATAAGGCTAATGGAAGTGAAAGAAGAAATGTATGATGTTATAGAACGAAAAAGACTGGAATGGTACGGCCATGTAAGAAGGATGGAAGACACTAGGATAACAAAACTGGTACCAGAATGGGAAGTTAAAGGAAGGAGTAAAAGAGGACGGCCCACGTTTACCTGGCTCCAAAGTGTACAAATAGCAATGAGAAGACTTGGTGCAGAAGAGAAAGATATTTTTTTTTTTTTTTTTTTTTTTTTTTGCGGTCGTCAGTCTTTAGACTGGTTTGATGCAATCCTCCATCCCTTCCTATCCTGTGCTAACCTCTTCATTTCTACATACCGCTTACAATCCACGTCCTCAATTATCTGCTTCATATATTCTAATCTCTGTCTACCTCTACAGTTCTTACCTTCAACTGTTCCCTCCACTAACAAATTAACCAATCCAGCATGTCTCAAAATATGACCTACCAGCCTGTCTCTTCTTCCTGTAAGCTTCTTCCATAAACTTCTTTTCTCACCCATCATTTCTAAAACTCGTTCATTTCTTACTTTGTCTGTCCACCTAATTTTCAGCATTCTTCTGTAGCACCACATTTCAAATGCTTCAAGTTTCTTTCTTTCCAGTATTCCTAAAGTCCATGTTTCGCTACCATAAAGTGCTGTGCTCCACACATAGAGTTTTAAAAGTTCTTTCTAATTCCTAGATCAATATTTGAAACTAAAAGGTTTCTCTTTTTCATGAAGGCTCTTTTTGCTAGTTCTATTCTGCTTTTAACATCGAGAAAGATATACACGATCGAAATATCTGGAGCAATATTTTGAGAAGATGAAGTCAAGATCTACAATCCAAATTGTTTATTGTTGTGTTGGAGAAAAACCTCTGTAGTGAGGAAAATCTCTCTTAATAATAATAAATAAATAAAAAATAAATAAATAAATAGATAAATAAAATAAAACAAAAAAAGAATTGTTTTGGTTAATAAACTACGACAATGGAGAAACTTCTCATTAAAAGAAATTCCATTCCAAAAGCGTGCAGAATGAGATTTAATATTTTGCATAAAATTTTTCCCAAGTACTCACGTGCCATAAGCAGATTGCCAGTGCCAATTGCAGTAGCAGCGGAAAGAAGTTCCCCATTGTTTGCTGTTGCTGCTCTGTCTGGTGAGTGAGTCCCGCTAAAATACGCAGCTCCTTATACACAGAAGGCAGTCCAGTCGTAAGCCAATCACAGAGCTACAACGCATGTGCAAAATAAAGTTTGGAACGATTTTTATCACTACTTAAATTTTAATGGGTAACGCTATCTGCAACATTTACTTGGCCATTAGACAAGCTGTTCTCATTAGTGATCTTATAGTTTACACTGAACTGTTTCGAATATTCAGTATCGACGGTGAAAAGATTTACAAATTTATCATAAATTAACAAATAAAAGCCATACAATGATTAGTGAAAGTGTTGTATGTAATGTCTGCGAAATAAAAAGAATTCATTAAGAATAGGTTTCTAACTACTAAGTGCAGTACTCGCTTGTAGAATCCCTGCAGCATACCTGCGGTGGATGCCATGAAATATTTTCTGAATTAATCATCTTAGACCACTGAGGCCCGGCAGTTGGTTGCGGCGCCGTGATGGTGTCCTGCGCTGACACGGGATTAGCTGGTTCCAGTCCTGGAGCTGGACTTTGCCGCTAGGGTAGCAGAGCTGGTGGTGCATAATTCCTAAATACCGGATAGTGCACTTAAGTCCTGGGTTAAATCGATAATTCCTCAGCAGTGCAAATAGAGGGAGGACATTACGGCACTGTGGATGGTAATCTGTCCTGCCCTGATCCTCCTGTCAACTTTCCTATCGATCTCCTTTTATCCGCTCTTGATAAGAAAACCCTGACGCTTTTCTTAGGATTGTGGAAGGTATATCGACTAGAAGTACAGAATATGCAGAATTGAGGAGCACATCAATTTCAAAGTGTCAACTGCGGAAATAATATTTTATGCTTCGATTTACTGATGATATTATCTTGTTAACAGAGGGGGCTGAGGATATTGAGGAGTTACTGAATGACATGAACAAAATACTGAAGGAAGAGTATGGATTGAATGTAAATCAAAGCGCGACAAAAGTGATGAAATGTATCAGAAATGATACCAATAATAGTAGATTAAATATAAACATAGGATCGGATGTGATAAAAGAAGTAAGTGAATTGTGCTACTTGGGAAGTAAAATGAAAACTGATGGCTGAATCCAGAAAGATGTTAAAAGCAGAATAGCACTAGTAAAAAGTGTCTTCATAAAACCCAGGAATCTTTAAGTTTCAAATACTGATATAGGACTTAGAAAGAACTTTACAAAACTATATGTGTCGAGCACAATAGTTTATAGTAGCGAAGCATGGATTTTAGGAATACAAGGCAAAAAGAAAATTAGAGCACTTGAAATGTGGTGCTAAAGAAGAATGCTTAAAATTAAGTGGAGAGACAAATTACGTAATGAGCGAGTTTTGTATATGATGGGTGAGGAAAGAAGTTTATGGAAGAAACTTACATACAGAAGAAACCGGCTGTATATGGAAAAGTTTGTGAGGAAAAACAAATAACGATCAATTTTACTCATATTTTTTCGCGGTATGTGTAACTTACTCTGGTTAGATTCTCAGAATATTTGGTTAGGATTTTTTTTTTGTTACATAAATGCATTTTCTTTAAATGATGGAAAGTATAATTTCAAAAACCAACAACTGTTATTCATTTGATTGATATTTTTCGTGATTACGTAATCTGAGTTTTTAATTAACTACATTATTTCTTCAGTCAAAAAATTTTTTTGGGTTATGTTGTGAGCGTAAACGTTCTCCTTACATGAATATCTGCATGTAGCCGTCGTCAATACACAAAAAGAAACATGCAAATTTAAACGAACGTACCATATATATATATATATTATTATTTTTTTTTTTTTTTTGCTGTTACTTGTACAACAGACAATTATCTATTAGCTGACACCGCAATTACAATATCTTTTAACTATACAAGTACAAATAAAATAAAATTATTTGTTTGAAATTCACATTTCCTCCTAACGCTATCAACGTGGTGCCGTAAATGGCAGCTTACACTTAATTGCAAAAAGTGCAAGGCAATGCGGATAAGTAACAAGAAGAAACAGTTTGTTCACGAGTACAAAATAAACAATTCAGCTGTTGACACGGTTGATTCCGTGAAGTATCTGGGGGTGATTGTACAAAGCAACATGAAATGGGACATGCACATAACTTCCGTCGTAGGCAAGGCTAATTCTAAATTACGATTCATAGGTCGTATTTTGAGGAATTGTAATGCTCAAACAAAGGAGACAGCGTATAAAACACTAGTGCGTCCGCATCTGGATTACTGTTGTGGGGTTTGGGATGCGTATCGCAAGGTTCTGATTGACTCAGTTGAGAGGGTGCAGAGGAGAGCCCCTAGATTCGTGACTTGTTGTTACAGCCCTTATGAAGGCGTCACAGAATTGATACATAGATTGGGCTGGGACAGTTTGGAAGACAGACGACGTAGCTTGCGTTCGAATTTATTGGAGAATATGCGAAAAAATTTAAATTACTAGTGCAATGAGATACTTCTTCCGAAAATCTATTTAGGTCGCAATGACCGGAGGGATAAGATTAGAGAAATAAGATGCCGTACTGATACTTATATGTATTCCTTCTTTCCTCGCACTATTCGGGATTGGAATGGGCGGGTTTAGGATTGGTGCTTAGCACCCTCTGCCACCCACAATGTTTGTGATTTGCAGAGTATGAATGTAGATGTAGGTGTAGATAGATGTAGAACGTATTTAAATGCAGTAATTCATTTGAATTTTGTTGATTAGCGCTGTGGTGGCAGGCAATGTCACTTCGGCCATCAACACTTCGACCATTGTCGAGACTCACAGAAAATGGCCGATGTATAGAGGTGAGTTGTCTGCAAGCTCAAAGAAGATCCCTTTTTTTATGAACCAGTTCCTGCTAATTACACAATGTTATAGGGGTAGTGGATCACTTAAGACATGTGCGACTGGTTAAATTCTTAGTGGAGAGAACAGTAGAAGGAATGAACTGCAGAGGTAGACAAAGCTTAGAATATACGAAGCAGATAATTGAGGACGTGGGTTGTAATGTGTGTGTTGAGATGAAGAGGTTAGCGCAAGATAGGAAGTGACGGAGGAGTGAATCAAACCAGTAGAAAGACTGATGGAAGAATAAACAGAACAATACCATCACAAAGAGAGAGTTCTGCAGGTCTGGATATAATAACTAGCTGGGTAGGTCCACAAGGAATAAAGATAAATGCCATGAAAATTCAATTGATTAAGTACACATATAATCAATTAAGATTCTTTATGATTATAGGTGGGGAAGAATTTTCTTCTTGAACGCCTGAAGTAAATATTTTGGCATAAGATTTGACAGTAAATTCAATTTGAGAGGTTATATAGGACAGGTGATAAAAAATGGTTTCAAACTTATTTATTGGAGTGGATTATAAGATAATGTAGGACAGAATTTAATAAAGCTCTGAATGACTTGTAAGCAAATAAGGCAGTTGGACTTGATGAGATCCCTGCAGAACTTCTTAAAACCCTAGGTGAGGAAGGAATCGAAAGATTATTTACGCTGATATGTAAAAGTTATGAAACAGGAGAAATTCCAACCGATTTTAATAAAAAATATCATCTTCACACTTCCAAAGAAAGCACAAGCCGACAAATGTGAGAATTATCTCACTATTAGTCTAACATCACATGCTTCAAAATTACTGACTAGGATAATATACAGAAGGATGGAAAGGATAGTAGAAGAGATATTAGGTGAAGATCAGTTTGGATTTAGGAAAAATCGTGGTACAAGGGAAGCAATTCTGTCTTTAAGATTAATACTTGAAGGGCGGGTCAAGAAAAACAAAGATACTTTTATGGTATTTGTTGATTTAGAAAAAACTTTTGATAAAGTTAGGTGGGACATGATGTTCAAAATTTTAAAGAAGTCAGGTCTAAAGTATCGAGATAGAAGAATACTCTATAAACTATATAAGAATCAAGTGGCTATACTAGAAGTAGAGAATCACGAGAGACATGCATCAGTTAAAAATGGTGTAAGACAATGATGTAGTCTATCCCCATTAATATTCTAATTTTATGAAGAAAGTCAAAGAATAATTTCCATGTGGCATAAATGTTCAGGGATAAAAATTCAGTATGCTACGATTTGCTGATGACATTGTCTTGTTAGCAGAGAGGGCAGAGGATATTGAGAAGTTACTGAATGGCAAGAACAAAATACTGAAGGAAGATTTTGGACTGAATATAAATCAAAGCAAGAATAAAGTGATGAAATGTAGCAAAAATTATACCAATACTAGTAGATTAAATATAAAAATAGAATCGGATGCAATAGGAGAATTAAGTGAGTTCTGTTACTTGGGAAGCAAAATTACAACCGATGGCCAAAGCAGGAATGATGTTAAAAGCAGAATAGCACTAGCAAAAAGAGCCTTCATGAAAAGAGAATCCTTTTAGTTTCAAATATTTATCTAGGAAATAGAAAGAACTTTTTTAAACTCTTTGTGTGGAGCACATCACTTTAATTGAAGCATTTAAAATGCGGTGGTACAGAAGAATGCTGAAAATTAAGTGGACTGACAAAGTAAGAAATGAACGAGTTTTGGAAATGTTGGGTGAGAAAAGAAGTTTGTGGAAGATGCTTACTGAAAGAAGAGACAGGCTGGTAGATCATATTTTGAGACATACTGCATTGGTTAATGTGTTAGTGGAGGGAACAGTCGAAGGTAAGAACTGTAGAGGAAGACAGAGATTTGAAAATATGAAGCAGACAATTGAGGACGTGGGTTGTAAGGGGTATGTAGAAATGAAGTGGTTAACATAAGATAGGAAGGGATGGAGGATTGCATCAAACCAGTCGAAAGACTGACGACAGCAAAATACCAGAGTAGTGAGGGAATTGAGTATGGTGAGACCATTACTTTAACAATATAATAGTATCGAACCAACATTCTCTGTTTCAAAGGGGTATTGGGGTTATTACTGATACGGTTGATTTGCTGGGACAGGGGAGCGGTGAAGAGATTATGGGAATTTACAAAACGCAAATTGGTATTGGTTTTTGATTGATGTAGATGTAGATGTCGGGGGAGAATCAAGAATCGTACATGGAAACAAAAAGATTGAAATGATTATAAGCTAACCCTTCATTTAAGATGTAACGGAATGGGAAAAGTTTCTTTGTGGGTAAAGGAGTCGTGAACTAGAATAAATTACCAATGGAAATTATAAACAATTTATCAGACACAATGAACAGAATAAAATTAAAATACATAAAGATAAAAACTAGTTAGATATTTTTTAACTAGCAATGTACTCGTAGTTTAAGAATTTTTTTAAAATTTTTTTTTTTTTAAGGTAAATGGTGAAACAATAAAGTAGATGTGTAGCGAAATTGCCATTGTGACTATTAATTCCGATTTAATGCTTACAGACCTCCGTTAAGCAGCAAGTCTCTTGCCTCCATTCAAATAATACTTTTATGTAATGGTATGCTGCCGATGGGAAACCTCTTTTAATCTCAGAAGACGGAGCTAACCGATGGAAGGAATACATTGAGAAAATGTACGATGATGATTAATTGAACAACAGCATAATAGAAAAGGAAGGCGTTGTCGACATTAATAAAGTGGGATATCCTGCATTGAAGACAGAATTTAATAAAGCTCTGAATGACTTGAAATCAGATAAGGCAGTTGGAATTGAGGAGATTCCTGCAGAACCTCGTAAATCCCTAGGAGAAGGATTCCAGAGATTATTCGACCTGATATCAAAACGTCTTGAAACAGGAGAAATTCCAACAGATTTTTACCAAAAGTATCATCTTCACACTTCCAAAGAAAATACAAGCCGACATATGTGAGAATTATCGCATTATAAGTCTAAAATCATATGCTTCATATTACTGACTAGAATAAAATATAGAATAATGGGAAGGGCAATGGAACAGATAGTAGGTAAAGATCAGTTTAGGTTTAAGAAAAACCGCGGTACAAGGGAAGAGATTCTGGCTTTAAGATAGATACTCAAGAATTAAGAAAAACAAAGATACGTTTATGTCGTTTGCTGATTTAGAAATAAAAATTGGTAATGGTATGCAGGACAAGGACAAAATGTATAAATTTTAAATAAATCGGGCCTAAAACATGTAGATAGAAGAATACTTTTTAAACTATATAAGACTAAAGTTGCTATAATAAAAGTAGAGAATCATGAGAGACATGCGTCAGTTAAAAAGGGTGTGAGACAATTTGTTAATATTGAACTTGTATGTAGAGGAAGCAATAAAGGAAGTGAAAGAAACACTTGCATGTGTCGTAAGTGTTCAAGGAGAAAAAAATAAGTACGCTAAGATTTCTTGATGACATTGTCTTAATAACAGAACAGTCTGAGGAAACTGAGAAGTTACTGAACGCCATGTTTATAATACTGAATGAAGGGTTTGGACTAATTGTAAATAAAAGCAAGGGAAAAGTGATGAAATGTAGCAGAAATGATATCAATATTACCAGATTAAATACAAAAATAGAATCAGATGCGACAGAAGAAGTAAGTTAATTCTGCTACTTGGGAAGAAAATTTACAACTGATGGCCGAAGCAGGAATGGTGTTAAAAGCAGAATAAAGAGCCTTCATGAAAAGAAGGAATATTTTAGTTTCAGATATGAAGCTTTTGAAATGCGATACTATAGAAGGATGCTGAAATTTAGGTAGAAAGATAAAGTACCAAATTAAAGAGTATTGGAAATGGTTGGTGAGAAAAGAAGTCTGTGGAAGAGGTTTACAGAAAGGAGATACAGGATGATAGGTGATATTTTGAGACATACAGGATTAGGTAATATGTTAGAGGAGGGAACAGTCGAAGGTAAGAACTGTAGAGGAAGACAGAGATTAGAATACTCGAAGCAGATAATTGAGGACGTGGATTGTAAGGGATATGTTGAGATGAAGAGGTTAGCACAAGATAGGAAGAGAAGGAGGACTACATCAAACCAGTTTAAAGACTGATTACAGCAAAAAAAAAAAAAGCCCCAGACCCGCGTGGGTTCAAAATATCAGTGTCTTATCTCCTTTCAAAAATCTAATTGTCTTCGTAATGTCAAAGGAATCTAAATTTAAACCTGAGAGAAAAAGCTACTGCTCTGGATGTTTCCCTAATATTCGTCTGAATTATGAGTACAATACTGGTTTAAATATTTATTTAATTTACGATCTCTGTGACCAAAAACAAAGTATAAAAATTTTCACGAAAATTTTAGTGATCTTTTCTATCTCCAAAAACATATATATCTCTTTGGATTACGTTGAGGATCTGTGATGTCTACAGGCTTCTTCTTTCAATTTTTACTAACGTCATAGCGAATTAATAATTTCTTAGAGATTTTAGTGCCGAAAAGGTTTGCAATGGGGATGCAGAACTCTACCTCAGTGAATCCTACGGGAAGCGGTCGCAGCTGTAGGAACCCAATTGCCTTTGCATATGAATCTGTAACAGAATGAAGATAGCGTTATTAACTTAAACAGCAATACTAATATTTAAACTTTGGTTTATAATTGAAAACAGCGACCAGTCACAGTTTATGGTGTTGCTTTATTTTATTTTACCATTACCGGTTTCAAGCATACATTGCTCATCTTCAGATGGTTTTAACAATACAGATGCGAATTGCATGCGTGTTTTTGTGTCATTAGGTGTCTGCTTATATCCGAGAACAAAGACTTCTATGGAACACAGTTGAGGAGGCACATTTTTGTGTAACACTATGCACTATCACCATTATATTCCACAAATATATGTGGAATAGACACGCTGCACACTTGCTACTGTATTTACAAACAAACATGACAGAGACGTTAAACCACAAAGAAGTATTTACAAAGAGGTTTATACAGACAGTAATGTGTAATTGATAAAAAATTAGATATGATAACAAAATTGAACTTAATTCTATTACTATATTGGTAAAAACGGAACAACTATAAAAATTATAAATAGTTGTTGAATTTAATATGCACATAGTAATATGTATATGGGCATATGGGAGACATGTATTATTTAATCTGTTATTTATTAGCGAATACGTCAATAAAATTGAACAGGAATGCTTTATTAGAAAGATCTTTTTGTTCATTTAAAAGGTGGTATGGCAATAGCTTATCGTGAATGTATATTTCAAGTTCCTCAAGGATATCCATTTTCTTTCCTTTGTCTGCAATATGAATGATCTGTAGGTTTTCTTCTATAGTGGGTGGGGAATGTTTTTCATTTAGTATGTGGGCAGCAATATAATGGTGATAGTGCATAGTGTTACACAAAAATTTGCATCCTCAACTGTGTTCCATACAAGTCTTTGTTCTCGGATATAAGCATACACCTAATGACACAAAAACACGCCTGCAATTCGCATCTCTATTGTTAAAACCATCTGATGATGGGCAATGTATGCTTGAAACCGGTAATGGTAAAATAATATAAAGCAACACCACAAACTGTGACTGGTCGCTGTTTTCAATTATCAACCAAATTTGATATCACAGTCGCTGATTCCACGAGTCCACCATGGACAAAATACTAATATTTAAACAATCTTTAATGAAAGAAACGGCAAGATACTGAAGTCTTAAATTACTGCTCAAGATTATTCAAAAAACATTTTATCTTGTACTTCCAGATTACTTATTGCTACGGACATTAATTATATCTGCCGTAAATTCTAACAGCTGTGCGGGTAGAATTTTGCAGATAAAAATAATTAGCATTTCGGCAATTAAAGATTATTGTCTGATAAACTGAATATTATCTCTATGTGTGCTTTAACGTTAGAAAAAATATTCTTCACTTCTCGTACCATTTAATAATTTCCTTTTGTATAATTTTGTATTGTCCTTTTTGTTTTCTCTTCCCTTTATTCCCTTCTTTGTTCTTATAAATTCCTTTCATTTATTGTCAGCCTTTAGTATACTATCATTTCGTCTCTGCGACCAAAATAGAAAATGTTACGAACCAGAATCCTATACTGAATGAGAAGTCTGGTGACTCAATGGTTATAGAGTCTGCCTGGAGATCGAAAGCTCCCCGTTCCGAACTTCGAATCCCTGTCTCGGCGGCTTAAATTTTATAAGCCTTCAACCCAACCTTCACTTTTGGCACAGCTTGCTGTCTAATGTGAAGTACGGCAGAACGGTTCAATTCGGATCCACATAAAACTGAGGTTTCAGTCTAGGTCAAACAGACCTACTTCGTAGTTGTAAGACTGATGTGTACACATCCAAAGCAGGTTCAATCCAATCGAATATTTAACGTGGTCCTAGTTTGCCCAAATGTTCATACATACTCAGTGTATTGAATTAACACAATTTAAAAAAAAATAGGCCTTTCATATTCACGTTTTATTAAACATACAAGTAAAAACTACTGCAGTTCACCTTTAATCATAGATTATAGCCATAGTATGGATAGATTTCTGGGGTGATAAAAAAAATGGTTTGTTGGCTCTGTACCACAGTGGAAGAGTGAATAAGCTCTTGCGGAGAAACTAAATACTCGTACATATTCAGAGTTGAGAAGTTAATAGTAATTATTGGTGGAGATATAAATTTAATAGCTGTTAAGTGGCAAGGAGATTGCAAACACGAGGAAATAGTACTTTCAAATATCTCAGTAAAAAAAAGATATTAAATGCAAATGGAGGACTAGAACGTAAGGGGATCAAACCTGTTGGACATCTTCCTTATAAAGCCTAACGGATATCTTTTGAGGTCTCAGGTAACTGAAGGAATAAGTGATGACGAAGCAGTTATGGTGGATATTAGAGGGTCTAAGAATGGGGGAGGATATGTTTATTACAAAACAGAAAATAGATCCTACACATTATGGTAGCAAGGATAGAAGGCTGGTAAAGAGAACACATCAGAGTTATTAACAGACCAAAGGAGGAGGGAGCACTTTAAAAAACTAAGCAACGAGTTAATAGCAGCAAAGATGGAAACAAAAAATAGATTTGTGAAGAATATTATAGGTGCATGTGGACCACTGAGTAATGGATCAACAAATTTCATGCGTCTTTGTCGTAAAACTGAAACGAAGGATAGAGATTCAGACAAGAATTGAGAGAAGAGGTTACTGAGGATTTGAAAAAAAAAAAGTCACAGATATTAAGTAAAAGATTTGATGTGACAAATGTATTTAGTAATAGCAATGTTAAAATCACGGGAGATGTCCACACAAGTAGATATGAACACACTATAAAATTAGACTACCAAATTATTTAAAAATAGACCTTAAAGCGCATAGAACATAGTTACACCTTTCTCAGACAGATGGCAATACAAATTCCTCCCAGCCGAACAATTGTACAATGAGCTCAGTGTAGAAACCACAAGAAACGGAATTTCGGTTTAACCAAACAGAAATTTTTTAATACGTAACACTGTGCAGTATTGTTGTTGGAGATTTCAGCAGACATTATACGGATGGACTATTTACAGCACCATACTAACGGCTTCACGTTAGAGATTGTAACGTTACACTTTTCCGTCGTTACATATTTTAAATCGTTTCATCTCCTTCCTATTTATGCTTACATATTTCATTTCGTACTGTCCATTCCACGTTATTAAAGCTATGTATAAAACAATTTTTTTTTATTTTTTATTTTTTTATTTTTTTTTGCAATATACACCTGGGTAGTCGCAACAAAAAATTAAGTCAGTCCAAAATTTAAATCAATATTTTCTTTTTTAAAATGTATACTTACTTTTTTTATTTGTCAATAACAACCTTGGCACCATTTTTTTATTATATTATTCTTGCAGTTTACAAAGCACTTAGATACATAATTCTATTTTTCTTATACTAGTAGAATCATTATTTAATGTTCTTTCTTGTACTATGTTCATAGACAGATGCCCAGAACGAGTTTCTTACGTACTTTAGCCTTTACTGATATTCGAGATAATGTCGAAAACAAACTTTTACTCTCGTCTTTCAAATTCTCTTAGCTGCTGTTCCCTGGCTAATGTAACAGCCATAGAGTCTGCACATCTCTTTGGTCGCGATCTTTAGACCTTAAAATTAACGGTTATTAATTAATATCATATTTAGCAAATGATAACAATGTCCATTCGTACGTTTTGAGTTCCTATACCTTACAAACTCTTCGCATAAATCAACATTATTAACTCCGATTCTCGATCCGATGTAATCAGAATCTTTCTTCAGTAACCGTTGGAAAAGATGCTACAATCCAAACACCCTGTTCCCCAGTATTGACATTTGCCGAAAATGTAAGAAGTGAGTTTTATCTTCGGTAGTTTCCAAAACACAAATCCGTCATGTCCAGTGTAGAGCAACATTGGAACATTACCAGGGAATGATCCACCATGAGTGCTCCTTTTTTACTCGGAAAAAAAAACAGTATCAATAATCTCCTGTGCGGAAAAGCCCTAGGATCCACCCTAAATAGAGATTGCATCTGGCAAATTGGGGAGTAAGATGCATTCTCGAAATGTTTAATGGGTGTTTACATAGCTGCAAGAACCATACTTTCTGTAGTAAAGCTCGAGTCATAGCACTCAAAAGCTACAGACCCGTATCACTCTACAGTCACGTCTATACACTTTTCGAGAGAGTGTGTAGAAATACTTTAATTATATTCTGAATTAAACAGTCCTGGTCACGGTATAAGCCATGTGGAAATATTTGCTGTATACAATATATCTCAACTAAAACAGTAGTGACGAACGCGCTGCCATTTAGAAACCTTACGACATCACACTGAATGGGGTATAATATTACTACCTGGCAATCGGAATTTCTATTTCTACTGATTCTTATAAAACACGGTCGCCTCAGTCAGATGGTAATTGGAATAAATTTTTTTATTTTATCGATATACTTTAATGAACCGAAAGGCACAGAACTGTCCAACCACCAGACTGATATTTTACAATAAGTTCAAATACAGAACCAGCAATTATCATTATCCGAAGGTTGCAAGTCCTTTGGCCAAAGATGAAACGTGTTTGTACCAACTAGCCACATTAATTTCAGTTCAGCACGTAAAAGAAACAGTTTTCTTTAATCACTTTATATATATTGGCAACGATAGTCCAACATATTTGATAATACACTCGTTTATTTTCCAACCACAGTTTTTGTTTTGCCAACACGGCAATATGAATTAGTTTAGCTTGTCGCTATCTAATTTTAATGCCACATACTTTAAACATAAAAAAAAACTTTATAACCGTACAATTCTGTCCGGATAAGTTCTCACTACACAAGTGAACATCACGGAACTTACTTGAATACATTAGCAAAGATAATATTTTTACAATCAATCCAGCTATACCGATCTGCAGCAATCGATATTATCCTTGAATGTTCCAGAGCAATGTGATACAATAATTAACCAAACAATAATAATAATAAAATTAGGTGGGCCTTTAATTAGTAATATGACAAGTGTTCCTGAAAAGATACTGAGGATAAACTGATACCTCGGCAGCTACACACGGCCAATAACCAAACTATGCTGCGAAGAATAATGAGAAATGATGAACTCCTAAATGAAGTAGAAGGAAGTAGAAGTAGTGTAGTTACAAACCAAACTGAATTGTTGACTAACGTAAAACTTCAAGAAAACGGCGCCGGGAATGTCGAGACGTTAAATGCTTGGAAACAAAATGGCGTTCACTTATCAGTGACGTCATGTGCTCAGACAGGTGTTAACCTTCACACGACTAATGGCTATATTTTTACGTTCTGATTTATTAAAAATTATATGTTTTTAATTTTTCTCGATAAAATTAAGCTAATTTTCGGCATCATTACAACTTAATATATCACTGACGATATTTTTTTCCCTTTACTGTCCTGTACCCTGTTGATATTGACTTCCTACTGGCATGGTGTATTATCAATCTGAATGTGTAAGGTCTGTTATGGAAATAGAAGTTGAAAATTAAACGACATTAGTCAGATGCTGTTGGGACTAGCAAGATTCGATGGAAGTACGCAGTACATTTGTTGTCAGGGCAGTTGGAAAATTAACTCATAAAGCTATCCAGTGATCTGAAATGAACAATGTGAAAACCGATAAATTGTTGTGAGTGGTTTAACTGCATACGTATGTAATGTCGGGAGAGCAATCAAGTATGGGCAGCCAGAAAAATACAAACTTGAAATTTAATAACTAATTCAGTGTGCAAAGGTATATTATAATTATCACTGTGTGATTGAAATGTGCTTGTGCAAGAAAGAAAAAGAGGACAAATTAGGAAATTCAAGTAAATGAAGATGTTGGTTGTTGGAAATTTTCGAAAATTACGAATTATTCACGGTAATTCTGTAACAATCAAACCAGAGAAATAAACACATCGAAACCTCCCTCTGAAAATCAGCTAGATTATATAATGTCTGTACAAATATTTAGAAACCAGATTGAAATTCAGAGCTAACTGTTTCTGGCGACAATATGAGAGTAATAAAGGTTATATCAAAGGTCAAGATAATAAAGAAGCAACATAGGACAATCAGAACTGAAATGAATATCGAATGAATAGTAATGGCGGAAAGAATAAAATAAATGAGAGTGTTGTAATAAAAGTTGTAAGAGGAGTCGGTTGTCTGGGAAATAAAATTATAGCTGACTGACAAAGGAAAAACCATTTCAAAGGCAAAGTAATACCTAGCGATAAGACCATCCTGTATTAATGGACCGTAATAATTAATGGCATTGAAGCTTTCACATTACAAATTCCAAAAAGAAGCCAAACTGGCACATTTAAAATACTCCAGTGAAAAAGGCTTCTAAAATTGAAATATATGGAAAAAGTACCTAATTAAAATGTTTTAGAAATGATAGCGACCGAAGATATTTCAGAAAGAAAACGGATCATGGTTTAGGTTTTAGATCATGTTCGATTGGAAAATTCGTTGGCGGTTGGAAGAAGAAAACTGAATAGGTAAACAAATTTTAGATGAAATAAATAAGCTAAATTGATATGGGCGTGAGAGCATATATAAAAAAAGGATACAAAAACACATATAACATAGGAATTGACAAGGGGATAAAACCCGAAAATTCCTAAATCATTTTTGTTTTCTGTGTTTTATGTCATGGGAAGCGGTGGTTCAAGTCACTATCGTAATTAATTATTCCGTTTCGTTATTATTTCATAGTTACTATGCATATATAACAATAAGATACCGGGATACATGCCATCCAGAAAAATAAATCTATTCAAACACAATTTGAAAACACAAGGACCTATTTTTTATCGTCATATATCTACAAAACCTCGGAACATATGTATATGTTAGATTGGTACTCAAAGATAAATAGCGATGTAGCATTTAAAGACTATGAAGGATACAATTAGAAACCGAAAACTGTTGTTAGGCTAGGAGTTGTAGAGCCAATTATTTTATGGTGTTGTGTGCGAAAATTCCTTATTTGTGTTATCATTTAATTCAGTAACTGTGAAAGGGTGCTATCTCAAAGCACACTGGGAGGTTGTTGGTGTTGTATGCATAGCATAATCAAGTATTTCATGCCGATTTATTTTGGTTGTAGGGAAATCTAGTGCTTAATACGATACAGGGTTACGATATTTTCTGCGGAAATCATAAGCGAGACAGTTCTGAAGAGTGAGGAAATAAAGATACTTCTTACCTGTCTGATACATCCTTTTCTTCAGGGAAAAACGTACTTCAGGAAAGTATGCTGAATGAGAATATTGAGCGTTTTTTAAGTTTTTGCTACTTATTTTTTGGAATAAGTATCTTATAGTAAAAGTTATTTACCTGTCTGAAACAAGTAATTTCTTATCTGGATGTTGTGGATCATTTTCCTCAATTGCTGATAATTTTAATAAATAAATTACGCCGAAGCAATTGACTTTTTTGTATTTATTGGTCTCCCGTGCGCGTTTCAATTCTTTTGCAGAAGCATCTTCTGCTGGCTTTTTTCTGTACCAAACACAACATAACCTGCTTACAACTTTTGTACGTAATTAACAGAAAAAAAACCCGCTGAAGATGCTTCTGCAAAAGAAGTGAAACGCCTACGGGAGACCAATAAATACAAAAAAGTCAATTTTTATGACGTAATTTATTTATTAAAATTAAATAAAAAGTAATTTCTCGTTTGTATTCCTGTAATTCGAAGCTAAATTGACCAGTAATTCTGTAGGTAGACTAGATTTCAATTCGCAGTGTCATCAAGCAGAACAAAAGCGTATAGGTGCTTAAAAAAAAAATTAGAAGAATCGTATAGAATTAAATGTCAGTTTTGTGGCCTAATCATATGAAATTGGTCACACAAATAAACAAGTGAAATAAATAAATATATAAAATCAGAATAGTATTGAGGAGGAAACTTAAATTCTTGAAGAATATTAAAATCACCATTACGAGAAAAAAGAAAAATAACCTATCAGTGATTATTAAAATAATAAAAGAGTTGCAATAGGATGCATTGGAAGACAGAAGGAGGAAGAAGAGAGTTTACAGAGCGTATATTGGTGATCAGGCGTGGAAAGGTATTGGTCAAAAAATTAAGGGTTTTGGAAAGGAAATGATGATCATGACAACTCACAAACCTGCACTCGAATTCTGACATAAGGGAGTGGGAATTTTTTTTTTTTTTTTTTTTTTTTGTTGGTAATGGTGTCAGGAATTGGAACAAATTACCAAGTGAAATGATGAATAATTTACCAAAACGCTAAAAATAATAATAAAAAATTAATTTCGTATACAATGAAAGTAGGCTGGTTCAAGATAGGGGAAAATGGGTTTGCAGAGAAATTGCCACAGGAGCGTGCGCTCCACTGTAATTAAATTAATTAATTAATCTTATGCTTTCACTTGACACACAACCGTTGGCATGTTTCGTGACTTGTGAAACTCCAAATGTTAATTAAATTAATGCACTGTTCTTACGCTACCATATTTCTTTTTTATACATTGCATATTGCAGTTAACAGTTGCTGAACACAATGACTTCCTACCCAAAAAATGCGATCTTAGACATTTTTTATTTATTATTTTATGCTGTCATCAGTCTTTCGACTGGTTTGATGCAATCCTCCATCCCTTCCTATCCTGTGCTAACCTCTTCATCTCTACACATCCCTTAGAAACCACGTCCTCAATTATCTGCTTCATATATTCTAATCGCTTTCTTTTTCTACAGTTATTACCTTCGACTGTTCCCTCCACTAACAAATTAACCAACCCAGCATGTCTCATAATATGACCTACCGGCCTGTCTCTTCTTTCTGTAAGCTTCTTCCACAATACTTCTTTCCTTATCCATCATTTCCAAAACTCGTTCATTTCTTACTTTGTCTGTCCACTTAATTTTCAGCATTCTTCTGTAGCACCACATTTCAGATGCTTCAATTTTCTTTCTTTCCGGTATTCCTAAAGTCCATGTTTCGCTACCATACAATGCTGTGCTCCACACGTAGAGTTTAAAAAAGTTCTTTCTACAAGGGGTGATCAAATGAAAAGGTACGAAACGACGTAAAAACGTAACAGTTAAATATTTGCATATTCCGCCATGGGAGAACGTAGCGAGACATCTCCGGATGTGATTGGAGTCTCTGACTGGGATCGGAGCATGCGCGGGCTCCCGCATGAGCAGTAGAGAGCAGAGGCTCTTATCAAAAGCGGCGTCGAAATGATGCGGCAGTCCGTATGAGGACAGGATGGCGTACAGGTGGGGGATGTGTACTGTGGGACACCCGACGCCTACGCAGGTCCATAAAGAACAAAAGACCGGGGCTGCTCACGGAGGGTGTGGTTCTGCTCGATGATAACGCGCGTCCACACGTCTCCAGAGTCACACACATGGAACTGGCCAAGTTCAAGTGGGAGACGTTGGACCATCCGCCCTACAGTCCGGACATGTCGCCCTGCGATTTCCATGTGTTTGGTCCACTGAAGAAACACCTGAAAGGGAGGCGCTTTAACTCGGACGACGTACTCAAGGACGCTGTGAAGGACTGGGTCTCGTCACGGCCACAGGAATTCTGGAAACAATGAATCCTGCGGCTTGTTCATCAGTGGGATCGTTGTGCTCAGGCCTATGGTGTATATTTTGAATAAAGTCTACATTTGTACCCACCGTGTCGTTTCGTACCTTTTCATTTGATCACCCCTTGTAATTCCCAGATCAATGTTTGAAACTATCTCTTCACATACAGAGGTTAAATGCTTATTACATAATGAAGTATCAAAAATTTTGCTGGCATGATTCGGATTACTTCAGTGCAGTAATATGACTTATGTCAGTACCAATGAGGGAAAGAGAGATAGAACCCTATTATGGTAGATGGGAAAGTTGTCGCCGGATCAACATAACATTTGGGGACGCATTACTTACATATATGAATTTGAATAGACCGACAGAAACTTTCACTTCGTTATAATTAGTTAAAGAATCTGACGAAGCATTTTTTCCTAAATTACTATTACTACTATTGTTATTAATACTCCGAGATTCACTAAAAGAGGGTGGCTGATAGTGTATTGCACCTATCCTAATGTGTATTCGTTTGTGAATAGGAAGGGATATGCGGGATATGGCAGGAGGTACCCATGGCGTATTTACAGGAACCGTCCCGGCATTCACCCGATCGATCTGGGACTGACTCATCCGCCATAAGGGGCCGCTTTGAACCACAAGGGCAAGAGGGTGCCCTGGATGACTCTCCGCTTTTCCGCCGTTGGCAAGCAGTGAGTGGCACCGTATACCGAGAATCATTCAGTCGCCAGCGCCTCGTACGTGCAAACGGTTTGCACCACCTGCAGGAATGACTGAATACATCGTTGGAAAGCACTAATATAAAAATTATTTTCGGTCGTTCTGCCGGATAAGTTCTGCTAGTTTAGACAGCCATCTCCGCTGTCTTCATTGGATGAAATGGTTTGGTCAAAGTTGCTACTGCGGCAACACGTCTACGACTGTCATCGCAGTATCAACTTCGACCTTCTATTTCTCCCTAAGGAGACAGCGGAGTCAGCTGTCGAAACGTCGCGTATGCAGGACTTATCCGGCAGAAAGACCGAGAAGATTTTTTTTTTTTATCAGCTGTACACCCGGAAAGTCTCAAGTTTCAAACCGAGCGTGGTGGGTGAACGGTTAACGCTCTGGCATCGCACTCGGGAGGACGCGGGTTCGAATCCCCGTCCGGGCATCCAGATTTGGGTTTTTCATGGTTTCCCCAAATCACTCCAGGCGAATGCCGGGATGCTTCCTTCAAAAAGGCCATGGCTGAATTCCTTACCGTTCCTTGTTCCCAGACCCATCGCGCCTCTAATGACCTTAGCCGTCGACGAGACGTAAAGCCATAAATAATAATATACTCTCACTCAAATTCTCACACCCCACACAAATGATATCTGTGCCTTAGAGAAGTTTCTGCAGAAAGGTAAGCGATAAACTTTAAATGTACCTGCTACCTGAAATGTATTTAATCTTAAAATGTTTGCTTACGACGAGGCAGATTTGGCGTCAGGTGTCTTAGCTAATTCTCAAAATCCAGGCAAGCAAAATGCTTGCCTACCTGTAGCACTGGTACCTGTTTTAAGACACTTGGATGATTTGGTGGGTTTGCATGGTAGTTCACTCAAAATCATATAAACAGTTCTGTGAATTATTCAAACGTAGTTCGAGAAACAGGTCAAATAGTTCGTTGTTGCCGCGGTCGCCAGGTGACGCACCAAGTCAGCCCTAAGCAGGAGGTGGGTGAATATCTAACGAAAATATGCCATCAACACACTTCAGTCCACCACAAGTTTATTGTAAGATCTTAAAACATCGAACTGATTGGCCACCACCAAATTTTAAATGCAAAGTCTAATTGAGACTTTGTCATTCCGTAGATTGCAGAATTATTTAAGAAAAAAGGCAATAAGTAATCGAGTCCACTTCCCACCAAGTTGCTTTAATGTCACAGCTAATGTTCTTCTTCACTTTTGTATTGTTCAAACCTTTACATATCACACATACTGTTGCAGCTAAACACATTAAGTTCTCTTCTTTTGGTACTAGATAAACTGCACAATTACTATATTGTCTATCGGATACTCGAGCCGCCCACTACCATACTGAATTAAAATAATGACAGAGCGTGGTGGTGTAACGGCTAGAGTTCTAGCCTCGGATTCGGAAGGATGGCGGTTCGAATCCCCGTCCGGGCATCCAGATTTGGGTTTTCCATGGTTCCCCAAATCACTCCAGGCAAATGCCGGGATGCTTCCTTCAAAATGCCACGGCCGAATTCCTTCCCATTCCTTGCCCCCCATCCTTTCCCGTCTCTAAAGACCTCGCTGTTAGAGAGACGTTAAGCAGATAAAAAAAAAATAATGTATTAGTCCGCTACCCAGGTACTACTTACGGGTCGGCGGAAGGTGACTGTGTCGTCACACTCTTCTCTGTTATACTCTTAATATTAAATAGCTACATCTTAAAACTTTCAGATTAATGCTAAATTTAGACCTTAATATACTGAAATGAGCAATATGCAGCAATCATGTAAAGAGATGCGGTACGTCCTCATTCTACTAAGTTGGCGCTCTGCTGTCTGCACAGCAACAGCTACACACATTGCAGACATCATTTGCCAGCTACCACAATGTGTCAGCGACCACCACTGTCCTTCCCATCTTCAGGAATACACGAGTAAGCTTTTTATTGACTCACTTCAAACGATTCGTCGCAAGCACTCATGACAACTTATCAATAAGCCTCATCTCTTCCCATCCATAGAGATGTTAGGGAATACAAAACACGACTGAAGTCAGGTCGCCCTGCCTGGAAGACTGCTGTCAGTCTAGCATCTAACTCCTTCAGCCCTACAGATAGCTGGACAGCGGAATGGGCATCGTCAACACCACAGGGCACAGTGCAAATTATCAATCCCTGCTCAAAACTACCAGGATTCAGTTTACCGTGGTCAATTTGGTGTAAATTAAATCTTATTAGATGTGGTACGGGAAGAACTGCTTCAACTCTCCAAACCTGGGGCTGGGCAGATTCTCCGTACTGTGACTGCGGTGAGGTTTCGCATTGTGCAGGACTGTCCACTGCGTGCCTTTCCTGGTAGTCTGTAAGACTTAAATTTGTCTACGCCGGAGACGGTGGCCTGGTTGGAGCGCCTCGATGTCACGTTGTAGTGGTTGTGACTGAGATCCTGTCTCAGTTGCCAGCTGCGTTCTTTGTCCGCTGAGCTATGTGTATATATGCGTGTATACTTTGAAACAAGATTGTTCATTGAGTACAGTATAATTGTTGTTGAATGTTGCAAATGTCATGTAGCATCATAAGCAAAATAAAAATAAAATAAAATCGGCCTTATCATCTGGAGCAGCTTCCAATTCCCAGTCGGGTTTGGTTGGAACAAAAGTCTTTCCAGCACTTCCTGTCCGTCCACCATCTCTCTTTTTCTACTGTCACCCAATTTCCTCCTCTTTCTTCAAAACACCTTTTAACACCTTTCACATATCTGTCACTTGGTCTTCCTCCGAGCCTCTTCCATTTCAGCTCCATGTCCAGCATCTTCCTCGGCATCCTCTAGCATTCTCTTCACATGAACATCCCACTGTAACTTTGATTTCTCTGTTCTTTGTTGTAACAACTACTCCTTGATAATATCCCTGATATTCCCATTTCCCATTCTGTACCTCCTCATTACTTCTAATCTACATGTCCTTCAACAGGCATGTTTACGATCCGTATGTCAATAATGACAAAATGTGGCTGTTTTTTTAGATTGCATCCAGCATATTCATACACCCTAACAGACCTCTAATACTCGTTAAAAATGTGTCTGAACATCTTGTGCTGGACCGGCTACTATTTTTTCGCTCTGCTACTAGCGAGAGGAAAACTTATATGTAGGTAGGAAACCTACTGTAGTATGACTGGTAGAATGCATCAGCAATACACCAGCTGGTTACATACAAGTATTTACATTTTTATTCATTTATATTCATGATAACCATTTAACAATCCACTATGCCGACCATTCCCCTATTCCATGCGGTAATTTTTAACCTGCGAGTAATGCCAGAGACTAACATATCTGCATTAACTCCCCATTAGGGTATACTGTACCCAAATGTATGTCAAAGAGTGTAAGCAGGTTCATTGCCACTTGTCGTTATTGTAACGTGTCTGTGTGTGTGTCGTTCGTTGATGCTGCTGTCAGCGTCGGTATCCACGGCCGCCAGTTCGACTCCTGTTCCTTAGTTTTGTTCATCACTCCCCACCACTTTTTACCAGGAGGTGATGACGATTATCCAATGACCTGCTTCCTTGAAGTTGTCATTCCGGCATGATTACGTTGCTGAAACTGCTGACTGTCTTAGCCTACTATCAAGTTCATCGCCTGGCGACTTTTTATTTATTTAAAGGTTTATTTAGCCTGGCAAGATTAGGGCTGTCAAGCCCTCTCTTACATCATACCAGGTGTTTACAATAAATAATATACACCTTACACAAACTAACAGTATACAACACTTACATGACATTTGGCATAAATCAAGTTCAAGAGTAATACTAACAAAAAAAAAATTAATAATATTTATGTGTAAAATACTGACTAAAATCTTAAAATTATTCGTGTTTAAATAGTTAATAATTTAATGGTATAAACTAATGCCAGTGAAAGTTAAAGAAGTAAATGGTACAAACTTAATACTAGTAGGATGAAGAAACGAGACACAAACTGATAATAGGGAAGGCAGAATAAAGAGGTGGACACTGTATACATCAATATTATTCAGATCAAAAATTAAGTTATGCATGGAAGGAGAGTTTTTTTAGCTAGTGCTCCAATAAGTAATGCTTTCTCAAAAGAGGTTTAAATGGTCCGATTTTTTTGGTAGTTCTAATTTTCAGGGGAAGATTCATTCTTGTCGTGTGGTAAAGCCGAGCGAAAATTACCTTCAGCTTACCACGTTTTTGCATGGATTCGCACCACCTTCTCACCTTTAACTCCTGGTTCTTCGGGTTCTCATCTGGTAGTTGTAGCTGCAAAAACATTTAATAACACTCTAACTATGTCTTTGAGGAATTTGAAATGAATTCCAGAAATGAAATTGACAGTCATTTATTCCTGATCTCGACAAAAAAAAAGTGGAATGATACAAATAGCTGGTACAGGTGTGCGACGATTGGCCTACCGGTCGAGTTGAGACTTTAGCAAGTACCAGGGAACGACCTTAAACTTGCAGCCCAACCACATCAAGTATGAAGTAGTTTCACTTGCTTCCGCCGCGGGATTAGGCCTGTCAGAATCATCCGTCATTACAGCAGGGGTGGTGAGGGGACATCCATTAATTACGTGAGGTGAAATAGGGGGGGGGGGGAGGTCCGGCGAAATCTCACCAGATCTCACCAGGGGGGAGAGGGGGGGTCTACGAAAATCTCACGTGAGATTTTGCGAAAAATTTGGGAACAGTAGAGCCAAAAAAAGAGGTCTACAATTTGTGCCAAAGTCGATTTTAGGAGGGTATTTCGTCCGTCAACAAAAGTTTCCTGGGCGATTTCTAGAAGGGGGGTGGGGGGTTCTCACGGACCAGATCTCACCAGAGGGGGAGGCCGGCCAGATCTCACGAAATCTCACCAGGGTGGAGGGGGGTCCAGAAATCCGGAAAAACACCTCTCGTAATTTGTGGATGCCCCCTGAGGTAAAGCGCGTCTCGCCACCCATTAATGGTGCTCACGGAGAGGTACGCGAAAGCAACGCTCGCCACGAACCAGGCCGAGGACCCTTCCAAACCCTGGCCGTATAGCGAAGTCTCTCTGTGTCTCCCAAGGGCCACGGAGCTCCGCGTAACCGCAGCGACCAAGCACGACCCAGGAGTGCCCCGTAACACATTCCACCACGCCCAGGCGACGCTTCCTGTACAAGGGCGCTCCAAGTAAGCTTTCCCCGCACCCATCCGTGACTTGTGCTCTGCGAGTACCAGTTCCCACTCACTCGTCGAAACTCCACGTAGCACCACCGTAAAGCACGAACCCACTGCAGAGGCCGGAAGGCCCCCACAGCGTCCTCAGGGTGTCGCTGCCCCACCTGGTTGAACCCATGCACTACCAGTCACCACCTACCATATACAGGGTGTTACAAAAAGGTACGGCCAAACTTTCAGGAAACATTCCTCACACACAAACAAAGAAAATATGTTATGTGGACATGTGTCCGGAAACGCTTACTTTCCATGTTGGAGCTCATATTGTGGACGGCTGTGATACAATACACCATTCTCCAGGGCTGCATCAGCGCATCAGGGATTCCATGCGACGGAGGGTGCATGCATGTATCCTCGCTAACGGAGGACATTTTGAACATTACCTGTAACAAAGTGTTTGAAGTCACGCTGGTACGTTGTGTTGCTGTGTTTTTCCATTCCATGTTTAATGTGATTTGAAGAGAAGTAATAAAATGAGCTCTAACATGGAAAGTAAGCGTTTCCGCACACATGTCCACATAACATATTTTCTTTGTTTGTGTGTGAGGAATGTTTCCTGAAAGTTTGGCCATACCTTTTTGTAACACCCTGTATAGGAGACCTATTATGGCAGCAGGCCCATATTGGCAAGGCACCGATCGTAATGGGTGAGCGGTTAGCGCTATGGCTTTGCATTCGGGAGGATGGCGGTTCGAATCCCCATCCGGGCATCTAGATTTGGATTTTCGATGATTTCCCCAAATCCCTACAGGCTAATGCCGGGGTGCTTCCTTTAAAAGGATGTGGCCGAATTCCTTCCCGTCCCTTGTTCCCAGTCCCATCCCGCCCCTAATGACCTCGACGTCGACGAGGCGTAAAGCCATAAGTAAAAAAAAAAAAAAAAATTGGCAAGGCTTCCTTCCCACCTGATGAGCAACTGTCGAGGTGATACCTCTACTTCACATTCTTTTGCTGAAACATGCATCCGTTACCCGATCGGGTAGTAACTTCTCCAGCGTTACGGGTAAAAGCCGTGCAGTCTGAACCTTGGGGGCATCAGTCCCGACACTCCCGGTCATTGACCGACGGCCACTCCTTCACACACCTCCACGCATTTTACCTGTTCAGGGGGACCCAATCCCATCCTCATGTTGAGAAGGTTCCCCTCCTCATCTTGATGAGTCACGGTCGGGGAGGCTTTCGCCGAACCCCTATTCCACATCTATTTGAACGATGCCGTATTTGTTACTATTACTATTACTCCGCGATTCCCTAAAAGTGTGTGGCGGAGGGTGCATTGCACCTATCCGGGAAGGTAATGGTTTGGAAGCGATACACGGGATATGGCAGGAGGCGCCCATAGGCTATTGTGCGCAACCATCCCCGCATTCGCATGGAACGATCTGCGGAATCCATGGAAAACCCAGATAAGGAAGGCCGCAGTACTTTATTGAAAACTACTCCTGTCTGATTTTGTGTTTAGTCGCCCGGTAAATCCTTTCTATTCCACTCCCTAATCGCTCGTTGAAAAAATGAGTACAGAAATGAATCAGTTCTGGCCCTGATTTCTCTTATCTTATTTTCGCGGTCATTCCGGGATATGAATGTTGCTGGTAGCAATATTTGTTTGCTGTCATTCCGAAATACGTTAGTCGAGAATTTTTCAATTAGCTTCTGTCGAGAGCAAAGCCTTTGGTGCTCCAGGTCTTCACAACCTAACTCCTTCAACATCGCACTTACGCTTTCCCTCCAACTATATATACCTTCACGAATCGGGTGGCTCTTCTTTGGACCATCTCTAATGCCTCCATTAATCCCTTTTTGATGGGGACCCCATACAGAGCAACAATATTCTAAGTGAGGCCGCACTAGTGACTTGTATGCAATCGATTTAACGTCCGGAGCGCATTGTTTTAAATTACTACCTAGAAATCGAAGCATACGATTTGCTTTTCCAATTACATTTTCGATATGCTCATTGCATGACAAATTATTACGAAATGTTACCCCTAGGTATTTAGCGGAATCTACTGTTCTAAGGACAGTGCCATTAATAGTATATTCAAAGCTAAATGGTGTCACCTTTTTACTTACACGCATGACTTGGCACTTTTTAGCGTTTAACTCCAACTGCCAATCTTTAAACTATGCAATTATTTTCATAATATTGTCTTGTAACAAAGCGCAGTCGTCCTGGGTTGTGATTTCACGATAAATAATAGCATCATCGGCAAATAATCTTTTCATCCCCCTCGTATGTCGCACAAATCATTAATGTATATGAGAAACAACAGAGGCCCTATCACGCTTCCCTGTGGAACCCCGGACCTCACTTCAGTAAGTGATGAACGCTCACCGTCGAGAACTACACACTGTGTTCTGCCCTCCAGAAAGTCTGCAACCCAGTCGCATATTTGTCTAGATATGCCGTAACCACGAAGTTTACTAAGTAACCTAGTGTGAGGCAGAGTGTCGAAAGTTTTTTTAAAGTCTAATAGAACTAAATCAACCTGGGATTGCCCATCTATAATACGGCTCAAGTCGTGAATTAATAGAGCAAGTTGTGTTACGCAGCATCGGCCTTTTCTGAATCCAGGTTGATTTGGGAATAAAATTTATTTATTTATTTTCCATATGCAACATAGCCCAGCACCTAGTATCTAATCTGGGCCCTTATTTCCACTCTTTTACATTTACATATATTTGTATCTTATATATATATAACATATAAATAAAGCTCACCTTCATCCAAAAACCACATGACATTGGAATACATGATATGTTCTACAATCCTGCAAAATATTGAGCCTATAATTATGAGGATCATTAACATTCCCACTTTTAAACACTGGACTTACGATGGCGGTCTTCCATTCGGCTGGTATTTTTCCTTGATCCAAGGAGGCGGTATATAATTTCATCAAATACGGCGCAATTTCCTATGTGTACCTAGAGTTACTTGATTCTACACGGGATTGGGTAGCTAAGCTCGAACTTTACGGGTGTTCTCGTGTAGTCTGCGGACTTAGGAGGAATACCCAACCTATTCCACACGCCCTGTCCCCCAACACCAAGCTTGTAGCCACTCAGGATACAAAACAGGAAGTCGGGGGGGGGGGGGGGGAGGGAGGGGGGAAGGGGGTGGAGGGGGGAGGGGCCCCGGGGACGCCAATCCCGTATCTATGGAAATCGAGTGTATGACAAAGACGCCTGCGTCAATATATGCTGAATCGAATTTTGCCTTCTCACTATAGTCAAATCTATATATATAAAGATGAATGTATGTTTGTTTGTTAGTTTGTTTGTTCTTCATACAAATCCACAGATTTCATCCTCTCTCGATGAAACTTTGCACACTTATCCTTTGAAACAAGGAGAAAAATACTGTCTACATTTGGTTGAAAAATTATCTGTATAAATAATACATGTTGTCTCATAATTTCGAAATACTACTGAATGGCGATAGACAGACGCGTTGGATATGGACGTCTGTGTACTGCTTTTGCGTGTATCGGTCAGACAGCTCAGTGGTTTAAAGCGCTTGCTTACAAATGTTTGGGTCGTGGTCTCCCGTTCAAATCTCCGTGGAGGCTAAGATTTTTTCAAAATTGTTGTTTGATCGTAAGAGTCACGCCTGGGCCATAGGTTACTCGGATTGAATGTTAAACTGTAGATATCACAAAGTTAGGGGTGCAATGCGAGGCAAATCGTAGGTAGTCTTGCAATGTTGTAGGTGTACACTTTTTTACGTTATAATGATTCCTCAGGGGTTG
This sequence comes from Vandiemenella viatica, assembly GCA_031002005.1. Taxonomy (NCBI): domain Eukaryota; kingdom Metazoa; phylum Arthropoda; class Insecta; order Orthoptera; family Morabidae; genus Vandiemenella; species Vandiemenella viatica. The sequence continues at coordinate 224,408,296 of JARYHS010012519.1, read as the reverse complement.
TTCGCAGTCAAAGAGAGAGAGAGAGAGAGAGAGAGAGAGAGAGAGTGTGTGAACCATAGTAATAATACTATAAATACGGAAGTAAATCTCTGTCCTTTTGTTACGTTTGGACGACCAAATGGCTATATCGATGTTGATGGAATTTGACAAGAAAATCTGTATGAAGGGCACAGGACATTTTCTCCGGTATGTTTAATACTTGTAGTTACGGAATTTTGAGACCTTATCGAATGGTGACTGAAATATGTTGGAAACTGATTCTCTTCAAGAGACTAGTTCGACGGTAGAATGAAATAGTGATAGCTTTCGTGTCGTATTATGCCGACTCGGTGTTGTTTGGGTCCAATGCTTCGTTACCAACAACTTTCTATATTCAATTCTGGCAAAAAAATTCTTAATCCAGGCGTACGAAGTCGCGGGTACGAGCTAGTGGGTAAATAAAATAATTGTAGTTTCGGTACGATCCTCGCCCTTGAGCTTACGGAGGGTTGAGACCGGCGGTGAAGTATTCCCTAATATTGTCTAAATCACTGGTCTAAAGAGTGGCGAGATTACTGTGATGTCGGCTAGAGCCGGTATGGAACTGCCCCTCGCAATGTCGCCCCATAGTGGGGTGACTGATTTCTATTGGTTAGCTCGCATCATGTGTGGTTCATGCAGAGCTCTGATTGGCCAGTTGGTGGAGGTCTTTCTATGAGGTTCCAGAACCACGTTTGCCACTATGAATTACTGGCTCTGTGTCTTTGTATGAGGGCTTCAAGTAACAACGGAAGCAGTTTCGTGCTCTATTCTTTCCCACTCAACATGGCAGCTCAAAGCGTCTGGCTTGTACCGCACTAAATTACTGCATTTTACTTACCAAATTATTAATATATGCTACCTTCTTTCTGGTTCAACTGTTTACATTATTTGTCTCAACTGACCTATATCTTTACAGTTCTCAGTAAAAATCATATAACTTCGAAATAAATTCAAGTAAAACTTTTGACCACTGCAATCTTCCCCTCTGATTTATCACCAATATGTTTCCTAGATTTCTTTCAATCCAGCATAGCGAATATGTCAAATAATCCACTTCATTAAGTTGATCTCCTCCCAGTAATCCTTTCTTGTTCTGATTACGACTTCACTCGTCCTTACAGACAGCTTCGAGCCATTTGATCTACATCTACATCTACATATATACTCTGCAATTCACAAAATTGTGGGTGGCAGAGAGTGCTCAGTACCAAAGCTAATCTCTTTGCTGTGCATTCCAATCCCTAACGGTACCAGGGAAAAAAGAATTCATATAAGAATCAGTGAGGCACCTTATTTCTCTAATTTTATCTTTCCTGCCCTTCCGACTCAAATAAGTTGGTGGAAGAAGTATTGCACTACACTCAAAACTGAAAGTGGGAGCACGCATGTTTACCAATAAGTTTAAACAAAACGTGTGTCGTCTATCTACCAGAGACTCCCAACCTAGTCTACCAATCAGTTCTGTGATGCTTTCATAAGGACTGTAGCAAGCGGTCACGAATCGAGCGGCTCTTCTCTGTACTTTCTCTATACTTTCGATCAACCCCTTACGAAACGGGTCCCAAATGGCAAAACAATAATCCAAATGTGGACGCACAAGAGATTTGTACGCTATCTCCTTTGTTTGTTCATTATAATTTTTCAAGATTCGACCTATGCATCGCAGCCTAGAATTTGCTCTGCCTACTAATGTATTAATGTGTATGTCCCATTTCATGTTCCTTTGTACTGTTACTCCCAAATATTTCATAGAATCGACCATATCAATAACTGTATTGTTTAACTCGTTTTTCTGAACAATTACATGCTTTTTGTTAGTTATGCTCATTGTCTTGTACTTTTTACAATTTAGAGTAAGTTGCCACTCAGCGCACCAAGCCAAAATAACATCCAGATCGCGCTGAATTTTTAAGCAATCAGCCAAATTTCTTACATCCCTATAAATAACCGCATCATCAACAAACAATCTAAAAAGGCTTTTCACATTGTCTCCGAGATCGTTTATAAAAATTAAGAAATGAAGTGGTCCTATTACACTTCCTTGTGGTACACCCGATGAAACATCTAGATAAGAAGAACTTTCTCCTTCAACGACAACATACTGCGACCGACCAGTTAGAAAATCCTTGATCCATTCTCAAAGCTGATCCGATATACCGTATACTCGAAGCTTCGCTAAAAGGCGGTTGTGTGGCACAGAGTCAAAGGCTTTCTGGAAATGTGCTTGTGAACCTGCATCGATAACTTTCATTACGTCGTGTGGAAATAGGGCCAGCTGTGTTCTACATGATCTTTTCTTCCGAAAACCGTGTTGATTTGTTGTAAGCAAATTATTATCAACTAGAAAATTCGTAATGTTCGAGCATATATTATGCTCCATAACTCTACTACAAACAGATGTTATAGATATGGGTCGATAGTTTCCAGGATCACTTCGATCACCTTTTTTTGAAAATCGGAGTTACTTGCGCGATTTTCCAGTCTGAAGGTACTTTTCGCTCTTCTAATGATTTACTGAATATATCAGACAGAAATGGCCCGATTTCCGCCATATACTCTGTAAATACTCTTACTGGAATTCCATCTGGGCCCGGTGCTTTCCCCCACTTCAGGAGCTCTAATTGCTTAATGATACCTGCAGTATCTATTCGTAATGATTCCATGACCGACTCGCCACGGCGTGGGAAAACGGGAATACTATCCCTATGTTCATTTGTAATTGAATTTTTGAATACAGTATTTAGTACGGTAGCTTTATCGCGGCTTTCATTAACCTCGGAACCTTCACAAATTAGTACTGGAATATTGCTGTTGGTACAATTAACTTTTCGTACATACGACCAAAATTTCTTTGGGTTTTCTGTGAGACTCTTAGGGAGAGAGTTGGAGTGAAAATCGTTAAAGACCTCGCGCATTACATTCTTAATACGTCCTGTTAAATCAGCTAAGGTTTCTAAATCGCTGCGACACCCCTTCCTTCTTGAGCGTGCGTGTATTTTCCTTTGTTTTTTTGAGTAATCTTTTGACTTCGCATGTGTACCACGGTGGATCATTCTCCCCCTTTATTGTCCGCTTTGGTATATATATTTCCATGCCTTCCCTGACTATATGTATAAAACGATGCCACATCTCTTCAACGGTGTCCTTTGTTGACTTGAAGTTATGGTAATTATTCCTCAGGTAGGTTCTAAGACATTCCTTTGAGGCCTTACTGAATCTGTATACAATCCGCCCTTTTTCGCTTGGTCATTTATTTGATAGTCGCAAGTACCGCTTTGTGATCGCCTATTCCTGTGGTCGTTGAAATATCGGTGAATAATTCTGGCCTGTTGGAAACCAGCAAGTCTAAAATGTTTTCTACCATGTACGTTCATTAACTAGCTGCTCGAGATGATTATCTGACAACAAGTCGAGAACTGCTCTCTCCCAGAAATGCAGCCGATACTGCACTTCTCTTTCTCCCCAAACTTATGACCAGCCAAATTTTTGCTACGTCAGACTGAACATTTCAGTTTCAGCCAAGTGGACGTTTAAAATGAATGCCAAATTTACGCAACAACAGTGCAATAAGTTTATTTAAACATATCATTCCAATTACAGGTTTTTATCGTGCATTATATTTGTGAGTTACATTTCCAGGCACAGTCGACAACGGCAACCCATTACATATTTTTATATGTGACGTCATAGCTGGTCACACCATTTCCAACTTAAGTTTTCCGTTGTAGCAGAAGAGGATATCTCCTTTCCCGTTTTCTAGCGAAACTTCAAATAAGTAATCGCTGAACATAAGCCACTTGAATGGAATATATGGGTTCTTTATTTTGTATCCGTTCAACCTGTAAGTGCCCTGAAAAACAAAGTGAACGAAAGTATGAAACATCATAGATCCTGTGAAATCTCCAGTTGGTAGAAAAATTAATCATCCGGTTATAATCAGACTTATTTACCTTTTTAATTGGGCAGTTAACAGTCGTACCTCTCACTCCATCGCAGACGTTGGGAAACTCGCAGGTGCCAAACAATCCATCAGAGCACTTGACTTCTGTGCATGTTACCAGCCGCTGTGTCGCAACTTCGTTATTTTTGCATACTTTGGAGACACCCTGCAAGTAATGAACACAAGATACATCGGTCAATTAAAATAACGCTGAACATATCCACTTAGAGGAGAAAATATACAGGAAAATATTAATAAATTACTTCATGAAATATAGTGCCTTTAACTATCATACACTGGTCAGCCATAACATTATGAAATCCTACTTACTAGCATATTGGTCCATCTTTCGAAAGCAATAACAAGAACGGTTCGGCGTATCATTGATTGTACAAGTCCTTGGTAGGATTCAAGAGGTATCTGATACAGATCTCCGCACAACTCACCAAATTGCCTTAAACTACAGTCCAGTGGTTTGTGGGCGCGGTTGCTGGGAACGAGCATCACGGAAACGGAGAGGGTGGTCGGCTGTTCGCGTGCTACTGTAGTGAGCATCTATGGAAAATGTTTGAAGGACGTTGAAACAACGAGGACGCGACAGTGTGGTGAAAACCCACGACACATCACAGAACGTGGAGGTCGGAGGCTTGCCCGCTCTGTAAAGCGGGATAGGGGTCATTTGTGGTAGATCTGGCGGAAGAGAACAATTCTGGTGCTTCCAGAAGTATTTTAGAGCACAAGAATCGTAGATTCCATGCTACGGTTAATCGCTGCCGTATTGTGTTCGAAAGGTGGACCAATATACTAGTAAGTAGGCGTTTTCACTTATCAGTGTATATATTATTTCTGAGAGGTAATTTTTTTTTTTTTTTTTTTGTCACAAGCCGTTATCTCACTTCATGTCAAAAATTTTATTTTAGTAGAAGTCTCGCCATTTTCGAGATATTGGTATTGATAAAAAAAATCGAAACATGAGACTTTTTTCAATTTATTCCACGCCATTTCTACAAATTAAGACTTTTTGAATCCTTGTATTTTTTAATTTACTCAAAGATATTTGAGTCATCTTTTTTCTTAAAAAGTTAAAAAAAAAACATAAAAATTCTTAAGCGGTATAATTATTTTATACTTCTTTTAAAATGATTGTTTTAGGGTAGTTCACTCTGGTAAAGAGACCATTGTGCATTTTAAACGTGTAGTAAAGTATGATGATAAATGATTTATGCTATGGTGTGCGTACTTAAAATAGACAGAATAAATGCAAGTAATATGGGAACAAGTCATTGTGCAAATGTCCCAAACAATGAAAACATACTTGTATGGTAACTTCAATTTGAAAGACAAAATAACAATCTTCGTGCATTAGAATTACCATAAAAAATACAGTTTTTAACAATTATACCATATTAAAATTGGGAATAACGAAGCAATTAATCAACGTAATTGGTACAATATCCTTATAACCATTTTTTTTTCACCACAGGCTTGTGTACGATTTTTAAATAAGATTTTTTAAAATTCTTTTTACGTTAAAAAAAAGAACAGTCTTGAGTAAATTAAAAACCAAAAAGTCTTAATTTGCAGAAATGGACTGGAATAAACTGAACAAAGTCACATATTTCGAAAAAAAAAAAAATTAAAAATCAATATTTGGAAAATGGTGACACTTTTACTGAAATAAAATTTTATCATACAGTAGCGCATGATGTCACCTATGTGGTTGCAGGATTATTCTTTAATTCCTGGACACAAAATTCATATATAACTTAGATAGGAAATGGATTGAAAATGTCCATCCTGAAATAAATATAAGTAACATGGCATTTATAAACACTATTATATTTGCAGATGATCGATTTATCCTACGATACAATTAAGATGGCCTCCAAAAATCCATACATATATTAAAAATTTTTAGTAATGAATACAATTTAAAAAATCAAAAGTTATAGCACGGCAAGGGAATTACCCAACTAGAGTCAAAATAGTGACTGACATTCAACCAAAAGTACAAGTCTCAAACTCTACCAACCTACCTATTAATGAAGATAATGAAGTGAAGAGGATATTTGGCCAATTTCAATTACATGTGTGGAACAATTTGACGAACACTAAAATTTTATAAAAATATGGCGGCACCAATTCTGATGTATGGCAGTGAAACGTCGGTAGACAAAATCCAATTAAAAAATAAAATTCATTCATCCAAAATGAAGTTTCTAAGATCAGTAAAAGGATATTCCCTGGGTTATAGAAGGGATGAAGAAATAAGGGAACAACTGAACGATAAAATTTCCCGAAAAGGGAAAGTTGGATGAATCACTTTCTAAGGATAGGTAATGACTAATTTCCGAAGCTTCCCTTGCATTTCTTTTTTCATTTACTTATGGCTTTACGCCTCGTCGACGGCTAAGGTCATTAGAGGTGGGATGGGACTGGGGACAAGGAACGGGAAGGAATTCGGCCATTGCCTTTTTGAAGGAAGTATCCCGGCTTTTGACTGGAGTGATTTGGGGAAACCATGGAAAACCAAAATCTGGATGCCCGGATGGGGATTCGAACCCGCGTCCTCCCGAATGCGAGGCCAGAACGTTAACCGTTCACCCACCACGTTCGGTCTGCCCCCTGCAGTACCATCCTACAGTAAGAGAGGTTGTGGGTAGACCCATGAAGAGATAGGTATAAAGCTGTTGTCCGAACAGGCTTTTGTCTATTCATGAAGAGAAATTAAGAAATAACTAAGTATTAGACGGATCTTTGTTTATATGCAAACAGTTACGTAAAAAAATACAATAATAGAAACAATGTGTCTGTGTTCTTTACTTCTTTTTATGAATGTGTGTCCTAACTGTCATCAAAGACAACTTTAGGAATTCCAAATTCAACATGCTAAGAATGGTTTTTATTTTCCTTGAATGTCCAGAAAGAATTTTCGGAGGCCTCTGCATCTCCCGGGTCGTGGCGCCGAACCAATCCTGTATCATGCCAATGTATCGTAGGGAATAAAGAGCTCCACCTCCACCAATCTTATCAGAATGTTTCCAGCGGCCATTAGAGGAATGACGTTTAGCTTTATGTCGGTTTTGCCTTCTGTTCGTACTGAGTGCAAAGGAGAATCATATTCGCGATCGTGAAAATTCCTTACGAAATCTCAGTATGTAGTAGTCGAGGCAGTTGAAAAAAATGCTAGTAATGGCTTTTAATTTATATAACTTTAGGACGAGAGGAGGAAAATTCTACCAACCGGGAACAATAATAATAAAATAAACATGTCATGTCATCACCTTATTTACGCCATATCTAACCTGCCATTGTGGTCTGCGACACGGATATTTTATGCCCCAACTGTTTTATACAGGATAAATCAAAAAAAGACTTTACATCTTTTGAATGATGTAGTTATTTATTGAAATAACTTACAGAATCGGTACACGCGTCATCTTTTAGCAAACAACCTCAAGTTTTACATAAAAATGACAAGTGTCATTTTGGTTTGATGTGACTACCATTTGTCTTGCGGCAAACATCCCACCGGTAATCAATTTCTGCCCACACTCATTGCAGCAAATCTGGCGTAACTTGTGCAACGGCAGTGTAGATTCGATTTTTCAGGTCGGCCGAATTGATTGGTAGGAGAGGAAAAAACACACGACCTTTAATGACACCCCAGAAAAAGAAATCTAGTGATGTCAAGTGTGGGGAGCGAAGGGGCCATGGGATTGGCCAATCCACCGACCTGTGAAGTGATTGTCGAGGAATCGTCGAAGAGTAAACGGTAGGTCGGCTTGGAGGTTCTTTAGTGTACTCGGTACGAAATTTACGCCGAACAACTGTTGCAGAATTCGTTTCATGAAATCAAAACACAATGCGAGCAAGCGCTGCACTAATGAAAGTAGGAACATTAACTCTGCATTACGCTGTTGCTCCTGGTGGCGGGATATTGTACTGATGCGCTATGTCCTTCAAACTTGAGGTTGTTTGATACAAAATGACACATATACGTATTCTGGAGGTTATGTCATCAAATTTCTATATCATTACAAAGTTGTAAAGTCCTTTTTGACTCATCCTGTGTTTATTACATGAATCCTCATTCTTCCGAAGATTCCATAATGTTTACGTATCGTTTTGAACATTTCATGAATATTCAAGCTCCACTTATTATTATTACTCCGCGATTCACTAAAAGTGTGTGGCGGAGGGTGCATTGCACCTATCGAAAAGGGTTATGGTTTGGAAGGGTTTTAAGGGATATGGCAGGAGGCGCCCATGGACTATTGTGAGGAACCATCCCCGCATTCGCGTGGAGTGATCGGGGAAAACCATGGAAAACCCAGATCAGGATGGTTTAAGACCTATTTACCGTAAACATATAAATTACTTTGATGAATTTGTTTTCGGATGAGTGCGGTATGATGTCTGTCAACAATTTATTCAAGCAGTAATTTCGTATTGTAATATATGACTGAGTATTTGGTATTTTAATAGTACTTATCTATCCAGTAAGTCATTTCTCCATCACCCCAATTATTATTCCCAATTTTTTTCAGTTTTATATTCTGGTTGGCATCAGTGTTTAATGATTTCAAATGTAATCAAGAAACTTGAGACTTTATTTAAAATTTGTTTCCAATAATTTTGCTTTAAATTTTTAAACGTTTTCGTTGTATTTTAACCAGCATTGACTCTAAATTAAGTCGTATATTGTTGTTGTAAATTAGTTATATCTTTTTCAAGCTCACTTCGTTCAAATGTGCCGTAAAAGTTGTATATCTATGTTAGGTGGGACAAGATGTTCAAAATTTTAAAGAAGTCAGGTATAAAATATCGAGATAGAAGAATACTTTATAAACTATATAAGAATCAAGTAGCTCTAATGAAAGTAGATAATATTGAGAGACATCCATCAGTTAAAAATGGTGTGAGACAAGGTTGTAGTCTATTTATCCCCGTTAATATTCAACTAACTTGTATGTAGAAGAAGCAATAAAGGAAATAAAAGAACAATTTTCATGTGGCATAAGTGTTCAGACAGAAAAAAAGATCAGTATGTTACAATTTGTTGATGACATTGTCTTGTTAACAGAACAGGTTGAGAATACTGTGAAGTTACTGAATGGCATAAAAAAAACTGAAGGAAGATTTTGGACTGAATATAAACCAAAGCAAGACTAAAGCGATGAAATATAGCAGAAATAATACCAATGAGAGTAGATTAAATATAAATATAAGATCAGATGTAATAGGAGAAGTAAGTGAATTCTGTTACTTGGGAAGCAAAATACAACCGATGGATGAAGCAAGAGTGATGTTAAAAGCAGAATACCACTAGAAAAATGAGCTTTCATGAAAAAGAGAAACCTTTAAGTTTCAAACATTGATCTAGGAATTAGAAAGAACTTTTTAAAACTCTATGTGTATGGTAGCGAAACATGGACTTTAGGAATACCGGAAAGAAAGAAAATTGTAGCATTTGAAATGTGGTGCTACAGAACAATGCTGAAAATAAAGTGGACAGACAAAGTACGAAATGAAAGAGTTTTGGAAATGATGGATGAGGAAAGAAGTTTGTGGAAGAAGCTTACAGAAAGAAGAGACAGGCTGGTAGGTCATATTTTGAGACATGCTGGATTGCTTAATTTGTTAATGGAGGGAACAGTCGAAGGTAAGAACTGTAGAGGAAGAAAGAGATTAGAATATATAAAGCAGATAATTGAGGACGTGGGTTGTAAGGGGTATGTAGAAATGAAGAGGTTAGCACAATATAGGAAGGGATGGAGGATTGCATCAAACCAGTCGAGAGACTGATGACAGCAGACAAAAACCTATGATGCGGAGTTGAGACTAATATTAGAAGTAGAAATGATTCTTACCTGAACGAAAATAAAGGCCCAATGGTGACTGAGACCTTTTTCTGCACTGATGTCATTTCGGCAAATATAATATTGTTCATCACAAAATTCAAAAGTAAGAAGCGAGAAGTTTACCATAGAATTCGAAGATGTTACTTACCTTTAAAGGAGACTCCAAATCTCTTTCGGTGATAAAAGATACAGTTAGCAGAATGTCGCCGTTATTGTCGTAATTGATTTCCAGATCATCGATTCGGACGGGACCATCCTTAAAGCAGGGTACAAATTCTAGATTCATTATCTTCACCCGCACCTGCAACAAGAAACGTCAAGTTAACAACAAAGCTATGTATTGCTATTATCAGTGTCTAGACTTACAAGGGGACCTTACAGTCTCGGAAATTCGGTTCGGGACAAGGCTTCGCAGGTTAGTAGTAAACCTTAAGGGTGTCCACGCAGGAATGTTGTATGCGCACTAACCAGAATATTCCGAGAAAAGGGGCTTTAAAGTTTTAAGCGCAGCTCATATGTTGGTTTTCAAGCCACGCTAGCTCAGTGAAGTGAGTGAGTCTGCAGTGGACTTGCATGCTACGCGGGCGAGCCGGGTTCGATGCTACCTTGGGCTATAACAACTTTTAAATAATTTATTACTTTATTTAAAGGTTTATTTAACCTGGCAAGATTACGGCTGTCAAGCCCTCTCTTACATCATACCAGGTGTTTACAATAAATAATATACACCTTACACAAACTAACAGTATACAACACTTGTTTAACATTTGTCTTAAATTAAATTCAAGATTAATACTAACAAAAAAACTTAATAATACTTATAATTAAATCACTAACTAAAATCTTAATTGTAATCATGTTTAACTTGTCAATCATTTAATGGTATAAACATTTTTTGTCTTGTTGCTTTACGCCTCATCGATGGCTAAGGGACTGGGGACAAGGAACGGGAAGGAATTCGGCCATGGCCTATTTGAAGGAAGCATTCCGATATTCTCCTGGAGTGATTTGGGGAAACCATGGGATACCCAAATCTGGATGTCCGAACAGGGATTCGTACCCATGTCCTCCCGAATGGGATACCAGAACGCTAACCGTTCACCCACCACGCTCAGTGGCGGTATAAACAAATGCTAGTGCAAGTTAAAGAGGTAAACGGCACAAACTCAATACAAAAGACACAAACTAAAAATAGGGAAGGCAGAATAAACAGGTGGACACAGTATAAATCAATATAGCTCAAATCTAAAAATAGGTTATGCGTGAAAGATGAGATCGTTTAGCTAGTGCTCGAACAAGTATTGCTTTCTCAAAAGAACTTTAAATGGGCCGATATTTTTCGTAGTTCTAATTTTCAGGGGAAGATCATTCCACAATCTGGCCGCTAAAATGGAGAAGGAATTGGCTAGGGTTTCCGAGCTGTGGGAGTGGTCGGTTAGTATGTTTGAGTTCAGGGATCTGGTGATAATATTATAGGAAAGTCCTAGGAATGAGATGTATGAGTATTCAGATGTATGAGGCGGTGAATGTTAATGACCGAAAAATATTATAAATTACATCATAAATTATTTTGTATTTACGTAAAGACTATTACAGCTGATTAAAATGTGAATTAAAGATAATATTTATTTTTAAAAAAGTTGAATAATTTCAAACGCATTTTGAATGGAGATAAATTAATACATTAATTACCACTATAATAAAGTTTAGGATATGGTTTTATTTAAACAAAAAAATTTACAATATTTATTTTTAATTTTTTTAATTTACATACAACCAAAAGAATGATAATTATCATAAAACAAAAAATATTTTGACATCTTGCACAGTTTTTAAATTAAGATTGTTTACACGAACAACCTTTATGTAGAAGAATTTTTGGAAAACACATCATTTACATTCATGAATTCAGAAATCCGGGAAGAATACTCGGCATACCGGATAATTTTATTAAAAATTGACGATGACAGATGATGAGGCACTATTAGCTGTAGCATAATATTTTTAGGTCATTAACTTTATTTAAAGGCACGAAGACGGAGATTAGAGTTTGTGGACGTTGCGTTTCCTTATTTGTTAATAATATTAATAAATAAATTCAGCCAAAGTAATTCAATAATTGTTCGTTTGATAACTTTCTGAACGCGTTTCACTCCTCTGGCCTCTCATTCGGGAGGACGGTCGTACGAATCCCCGTCCTGATTTGGGTTTTCTATGGTTTCCCCAAATGACTCCAGGCGAATGCCGCTATGCTTCCTTCAAAAAGTCATGTCCGAATTCCTTCCCGTTCCTTGTAGCCAGTTCTATTCCACCTCTAATGACATCGACGTCGACGAGGCGTAAAGCCGGAAGTAAAAAAAATAAAAATGTTTTGCTGTACAATTCTTACGTAAACATTTTCCTGGAGAATTGTTCTCACGCGCTGTGATCGCAGCAATCAGTCAAAAATATAGGGATATGTTGTGTGTATTTTGTTAAGGTTAGCTGTATTGCAGTTTGTCATATATATGTTTTACGCGCCTTAAAATTTTTCTTAATTGTTTCGTAATATGTTGGCAGTATTTTGGTACGTACCTATTACACTAAACAAATAAATTATTGCTACAAATATGGCGACCCTTTTTTTCTTTCATCAAATTACAAACTACCAACCTCACTATTAACACTATTTTATTCGCAAAATTTCCGCACGGATCATCTAGTAGTAACCTTTTTACCCGATGATAGAGTGGTTAAAATCGTAAATTGTGACAATTGTGTCAATATGTAAGAGTATTCCCCAAAAATTGCTGAACGAACTTCAACTATACTACACGTTTTGATTGCTTTTGACACTACGTCAACATGTAGGATATTTTTCAACGAAGCCTTATTCTACCAGTAATCTCCGTGGCTTCTGGCAGAAGATTTCTCTTGAGTCTTATTCTGAGAAACTTGACACAGTAGAGTTCTTCATAGTATAACTAGCGGAGTTCCCGGCGTTGCCCGGTATAGTTGGCGTAGATTTACCCGTACCCTATTTTTTTTCCCGCAATGAGAAATATTTGTACAAAGTTTCATAAAATCCGCGCCAACTTTTTTTCTGAACCTAGATTCAACCGCCCCCTACCAAGAAACGGGTGGGTTGAAGTTTATTTCCACGTAGACTATTTCCACTTCTCCGAAAAGATTCATGTATAACAAGCATCGTTAATTTGGTTAAGAAATTGCATTACTACATTACTGAACAACGCTGGATTATGTTAGATTATATTAGAAACTCAAATTTGATTCAATTGCGAAGCGGATGGATATACTTTTTGCTTGAAACTCCAGATACTTTAACTCCGCAAATTCAGCCTTTTATACAAATATCAAAAGTGAACCCGGAATAATATTATCGTAAACAGAATACTAATGCTGATGGCCAAAGACATTGTCCAGAGATCGTGCTTAAAGAAAATCTCTGTTGTTTTTTATGGTTATCTATAGCGTTTAAAAAATGAATATCCCGAATTAAAGGAAAGATACTTCAAGTTTAGTTTAGTGTGCAATATAGATATTATTGTAAATTTATCTTATTGCTTTCATTAAAGGCTATGATCAGAGATATTGTTGTTCTGTGTTTAGTGAGAAGTATTCAACATCTAATCCTTCCATCTTTGGGATTTGTCATCATACTTTAAAAATTTCATTTAATGCTCCTGCGTTATATAACTTTGAAACATAAGACATGCCAAACAACTGAATTGTGATTCCAAGCTTTAAAACGGAGAAAACCTCATCGAAATTTGCTCCGTACTTTCCGAGTTTTTATGAGACAAATGCATCCGGTTTCCGTTTTACAGATACAGATACGTGGTTTATAGTACACACTCAACAGTTTTTGGAATTGATAGTGATGCCCAGTGTTTGCAGTGCTCGCACTTACCTTACGTCTTAGCTCCGTCAGCGACATGTTTGCATTTTTTAATGGGGTTTCAGTTCCAGCACTCTGCAAAAAAGAAATGAAATATTTACGATAAATATAGGAGAGTAATTTTGCGACTAAAAAATTTAAGAAAATATTTTTGTTTAATATTTGTTTAGGATAGATTAGGTATGTCGAGCACTTACTTACATTGTACACAGTGTTCACGATGTAGGTTAAATAAACTAGGGAACGTCTGTAAACCAGGAAGCTCCATTTTGGCCTCCTGTGAACCCCCCCCCCACTCCCCCCACGTATCCTGACGTAGCTTTTGCCTTATATCACCCCCCCCCCCTCCCGCATGGCACGTACCTTTTTCCCTATTGATTCCAAAAGACATTTTTACTGTTTTCTCTTGCCAGACTATCGTTAATTACATACGGAATAATCAAATGACGCAAATAAATATTCACATGCTTTTGTATCTTCTGTACCTTATTTTAACTGTGACACGTAACATAAAAGAAAAGCTACGTGGCTTGGCTCGGAACCTCCAACGTCCCCCCCCCCCCCCTCACGTAGCCCAACGCAGCTTTCTACCGAACACCCCTATTTTTTTAGACCGAGCCCTTTTGTTTTAGACCGATCCACTAGTAGAAACAATACGTATTTGATGGTATACTTAAATTTTTCTTATTATCAGGCGTAGATGATTCCACCATGTTACCACTGAAATGAAGGAGGAATTTCCGAAAACCTCCTTGTTATGGACGGATGATTTGTTTACTGGATTTTCTGCCTCTAGTATCTATATTCTCACGAGGTAGTAAATATTGGAAAATTGAAGAATGACTGGTGCACAGTTGCAAGGGCATATAGAGTGAGGAATAGTCACCGATCAAAGGCGAACAACCATTCAAGTGACCATATGATAGGGAGTCATGAACATAATGTCACGGTCCACTGATTACCTTTGCAGCAATGTTCGTAACAAGTTCCTGATTTCTAATCTTGTCCAAAGTCACATATTTCTAAACAGTAATCGAGGTAAGGAAGCACATGGGTCTGTACATTTTTTTTTAATTGGATTTAGAAGATTTTCTTGTGTTTCTATAGGGCATGAAGGGATGAGAAAGCCTTAAGGTATACTGCAACCAGATCTATTGCACTTTGCTATTATGAGAATACTGGTATAAAAATTTTGAGTAGTACTCGCGGAGAAATGGACCATTACCACAACACGGTATTCAGCTGCACGCACAAAGGAGTGGGAAATTTTTATTTTGTGGGCAGGGCAGTCAGGGATTGGAATCAATTATTAACAGAATTCCTGAATCACTTACCAAAAACACCGAAAGAATTGAAAATGCGTAAAGGGTAAAAGTAGCTGGATGGAGAATTTGCATCCATCATCATCATCATCATCTAAGGACAGCTTCCAGCCGCTGGCCGGGTCTGCTGGGAACAAAAGACTTGCCAGCACTTCCTGTGTAACCACCATCTCTCTTCTTCCACAGTCGCCCAATTTCCTCCTCTTTCCTCCTCACATTTCTTAACGCCTTTAATCCATCTGTCCCTCGGTCTTCCTCTAGGCCTCTTCCCTTTCAGCTCCATGTCCAGCATCTTCCTTGGTAGCCTCTCCTCTCCCATTCTCTTTACATGCCCGTCCCACTGTAACCCAATCATCTCCCTTATTCTCTCATTCCTTATTCTGTTTCTTCTTGTTGCTCTTACTCTACTCCTCTGAAATTTCATTTCCACAGATTGTACTCTCCCTTTGACTATCTCCTTCATCACCCACGTTTCCGACCCATACCTTAAAATTGGCACAAATGTATGCTTTATAGATTGCCTCTTTGCTCTTTTCACGGGACGTCCATACTCCATACCAAACTTCCCACCACTGATGGGGCAGAATTATAGTGACTATTCGGCTCTTATAATAAGAATATTTCTATTCGTAAAGCATGGTCTGAAGTTCAGAGCTCAATTGCAGCAACATTACAACCTTGTAGAATGGGGCGATATTTCCTGAGATAAGACTTACCCGCATACCCTTGATCGCTACCGTTGTCACATCCTGTATAGCCGCAGAAGCCTGCAAAAGAAGTTAAATCATTTAGAACAAATTGAGGGAACACATTTTGTAACTAGTATTAATGATTCAAAATGTAAATATACAAGTAGCTTTAGCGATAAACATAAAACAGGCGAAAATTCAAATGACAAGAATATCAGAGGAGAAGCTAAATCTGGAGTAAGATACCGTGTAGGATCAACTGTTGCTTTTAATGTTATTTTAATCCCCAAAATCGTTTCGCCCATGTGGTATTGGGCATCATCAGCCCAGGTATGGTGATAACCATCAGATGGTGTTCTTGAACAGCACTTTATGCACTTTAAATGAGCTTTTTTTACAGGTGTCACTATCTAGCACATTTACAGACTTGTAAATAAACCCTTGACAATATATTCAAACTAAAATGAAGCTAGGTTGCCAGCATGCATTTAAAATCATAACAACACAGGTAAACATGATGTGTGTAGCATACATGTACAGCAATAAAGGAAAGGCTTGTTTTTATCGATGTTGTAGTTAAATTAGAATCAATGAGATTAATAAATAAATACTTTGATGTAAGAGGAAAAAAGAAATATTTTGTGCTCAAAATCACAGTAGTTCATGCGAATCTCACTTAGTAGACTACATGTAAGATATTTCATATGAAATGGATAGTGGAAACCAAGTGGATAGCGTAGAACTAGATCTTTCAAATGCTTTTTTACATAGTGAGTATAAAATGGTAGTAAATAAGGTAAAAACTATTGCAGTGGATGCAAAAGTGATTTCCTGGGAAGAAGAATTCTTTGAAGGTAGAAAGAAAAAAATCGGGGTAGGAAATGCACTATCAAAAGAAGTGGAAGTGAAAATGGGTGCGCCACAGGGTAGCGTATTGGGACCATTGCTATTCGTTATTCTAATGAAAGATTGTGTTGATCGTTTGTTTTAAGAGGGGATGTAACAGAAAATACACAGCTGGCTATAAACTATCTGTGAGGTCACCATATACCGTACATATTTACACATACACCGTACATATATCGTACATCATAAAACTATGAAACTCTGCACATTTACTTGCATATGTTAACACCCTTCTATCACATAGTATATGGACCCTATATGAGAAAAAGGTACTTGTATAGTCACTTGCAATTTTTTTCACTTCTCCCGATAGCGGTACCTGTTCCAGAAATAGGAGATATTATTCTCATTCCTTCCCACCATTAAATGTATATAAAGATCTCTAACTATATGAAGAATGGAGAAAATACAAGTACAAACAGAATTATACCTTCATTTTAATTTTGGGAGCACTAAAATGTTGTAAAAATTTCAATACAAATATCCTTAAAAGCTCTGCACAAATCTTCATAACTATTTATCGCAGCAATCCATAAGTCCTCCCTGAAAATTTCATCTTTGAATTCCTTAGAGAAGTTTAGAAAATTTATCCTAATTTCTAAAAAGTAGACAGCTGATAAAAGGTCCTCTAAGTTTAGGTAGATCTTTTTAAATTGTGTTTGTTATGCATTATTTTAAAAATAATTCCAATTGGGTTAATATCCTATTACTTTCATAAAATAAAATAAGTAACCATACAATCGGGATACATAATTTTCAAAAAAAAAAAATAAATAAAATAATTGAGGTCTGATCGGTTAGATCCCTTCTTAAAAATGTGTGACGAACGACACCCTATGCAGACTGTGAATCATAAGCCTGGAACTGGAAGAAACATGAGAATACATCGTAATATGAAGTTCCAGCAACCGGAACAAGCCAAAAATTAATAACAGATATTTCCCAGATACTCACCTGTCCCAGGCAGATTGTCAGCGTCAGCAGCAGAAGCAGCGGAAAGTAGTTCCCCATGGTCGCAGCTGTCGCTATGTCTCTTCTGGCTCCTAATGATCTATGCAGCTCCTTATAAACAGATGACTCCACCAGCAGCTATACTCTCTTCACCCAATCGCAACGATCCAACACATCCCCGCTGGATGATCACATTACACAACTTTTATTGATACTTAACATTCACGGACCACGCCATCCGCCACATTCCTTACACTTGAGTTGAATTATTGCTAATCTGTTCTGCTACATCAAAAATGTGCCTTATTTTTCCCGATCATACAGAATCGAAGGGATGATATAAACTTAAAAAATGTAAATAGTCTATTTATGCTGTATAAACGATATGTTTCAACCTTTCGACTTGTAACGTCACCTTTAAAGTTTATAGAACAAGCAGTATTCCATGTAACAAACACCAATTTCTGCCATAAAAGAATGTCTGAGTTAATCTGTTGGGTTAGTGCATAAGTAGGTAACATTTTGGTTTGGCGTGTTGTTATTCTCTTTGTTACGGGTTTATGATTCAAGTGTCAGTTTCATTTTGAAGTTTAGTTGTTGTGCTTGAGTATACTTACTGGTTTATTCATTGTTACAAATGGGTGGAGCCATTGATACTAGAAAATGAAGAGTCAAGCTGAGTAATTGGAATATATCCTGCATATTTAATTCAATTTAATTGCGATGAGTTCACGCTCCGGTGGCAGTTTCACTACGAACTTTCCTGCACGAACTTTTATCCTCGAAAACTTTCAACTTTAAATTGTTTAAACGTTTGTAGTAAAATATTCATCAATTATCTTTCTCACTTATTCCAATCCCTCAACCCCCAAAAACGAAAGAAAATTTTCCCACACCCTTGTGCCTGAAATCTAGTGCCAGCTTGTGATCATGGTCATATTTACCCTTCCATTCATGACTTTTAATTCTTACACCAATACCTTTTCATGCATCATTACTAATATACGCCTTGTACTCTCTCATAACTCTCTTAACCCTCCTCCTTTCTTCCTATGAATCCAATTCCAATTCTTTTATCATATCTGTTACTGATATGTGGATTCCATACTACGCCACCATATTCAGGGAATGGTCTGACCAAAGTTTTGTAACCCAATTCCTTTACTTCTCTCGCTCTAAGAAGTGCAGGAATTTGAAACCTTTTGCTACTACTTGTCCAATTTGTGCTGCCAAATCTAGAATGTTATCAAATGTAATTCAAAGATATTTACATTTCAAGTCTCCAACAAGCAATTCTTTCCCCATCTAATAATCCAAATCAACCTTTGGTTTTTTATCTGCGTATCTAATAAGCTGACTCTTCTTTGCATTTATGTTCATCCCATGATTCCCAACCCAATTAGATGTCCTGTTCAGATCACCCTGCAGCTGTTTAAAGTTCTATACCATTTTGGTCCTTTTATATAGAATTATGTAATTTGCAAACAATCTAATTTGTGATAGTAAACCATCATTAGAATAATTAACAAAAATGGTCCCAACACGCAACCCTGTGGTATTTCCATTTTTACTTCCACTTCTTATGATACTCCTTTTCCTACCCTAACTTGTTGTTTTCTGCCTTTTAGAAATTCTTCTACCCACGAAAACACTTTCTCTTCCACTCCAATAATTTTTACCTTATTTACTAATATTTTATGGTTCACTTTGTACAAAAACCTTTGATAGATCTAGTGCTACACTATCATTTTCGCCTCCCTTGTCCATTTCATCCAAAATGTCTTGCATGTATTTCACCAACTGAGATTCGCGTGATGTTGCCGACTTGAAAAACACTTACACTCCTGACATATGTTTTTCTGTTTGAGTTCAGTAGAGACGCCAAAGCAGTAGATGGTGGTCAGTAACATTGGCACTATGTGTGGGGACGATTTCATCGGAGAGAGAAATATAAGAAACTGGTTTTCTAGTATTAGGATGACAGTGACAATCCACTTTCAGGAAGACCTTTGAAGTTTGATGAAGACCGTTTAGACAAATTAATCCACAATCACCTTCGATAGTATATTCGATAACTGGCACGTGTGATGAACTGTGGCCATTCCACCATCGTGCAACACTTGCGTTCAATAATCGAGGTTCAAAAATCGGGTGCATAGGTACTGCTTGAAGAACCGTATGAACAAAATACGGAAGAAAGAGTTTGGACTAAACGTAAATCAAAGCAAGACAAAAGTGATGAAATGTAGCAGAAACGATACCAATACTAGCAGGTTAATTGTAATAATAGGATTGGATACGATGGAAGAGGTAAGCAAATTATGCTACTTGGGACATAAAATTACATCTGATAGCCGAAGCAGGAATGATATTAAAAGTGGAATAGCAATAGCAAAAACACCTTTCATAAAAAGGTAAATCTTATAGTTTTAGATATTTAATTTAATTTAATTGCAATGGAGCACAGGCTCCTGTGGCAATTTCCCTACACAACCATCTTACCCCTATCCTGCACCAACCTACATTTGCCCTTTACAAATTTTATTTTTAAATTCTTTCAACGTTTTCGGTAAATTATTCATCATTTCTCTTGGTAACTCATTCCAATCCCTGACACGCTTATCTAAAAAACAGAATCTTCTCACACCCTTGTTCCTGAAATCGAGTTCCAGCTTGTGGTCATGGTCATCTTTTCCTTTCCATGAGCTACTTTTCATACGGTGTAGCGGTTAGCGTTCTCGCCTCGCATTCGGGAGGACGGTGGTTCGAATCCCCGTCCGGGCATCCAGATTTGGGTTTTCCATGGTTTCCCAAATCACTCCAGGCAAATGCCAGGATGCATCCTTCAAAAAGGCCATGGCCGAATTCCTTCCCATTCCTTGCCCCCCATCCCTTTCCCTCGCTGTTGAGAGACGTAAGACAGTTAAAAGAAAACATACCTACTCAAATATCTCTCCACGCCTCATCGCCAGTATACGCCCTGTACACTCCCATGACCCTCCTCATCCTCCTCCTGTCTTGCAATGAATCATTTTCCACCTCCTTTATCATATCCGTAACTGATTGCATTCTGCGATAATTCCCAGAAACAAATCTATCAGCACATTTTTGTACCCTCTCTAACTCCTGTATTTGATACGTAAAATGAGGGTCCCATACTACACTACCATATTCGAGCAATGGTCTGACCAAAGTTATGTTACCCAATTCCTTTACTTCTCTCATGCATCCCCTCATCACTCTCTCCAACAAGTGCAGAATTTTGAAACCTTTTTCTACGACCAATCGAATGTGTCCTGCCTATTTATGCTTGTTATCAAATGTAATGCCAAGATATTTACATTTTAAGTCTTCAGCAAGCAATTCTTTCCCCACCTTATATCTTGTCCAGATCACTCTGCAACTGTTTACAATCCTTTATCGTTTTGATTCTATTATATAGCATTATGTCAACTGCAAACAATCTAATTTCAGATAGGAAACAATCAACACAATTATTCATTAGAATAAAGGATATCCATGGTCCAAATACGCTACCCTGCGGCAGTCCCAAGTTTACTTCCACTTCTTTTGATACTACTTTTCGTACCATAACTTTCTGTTTTCTACCTCTTAAAAATTCATCTACCCAGCAAATCACTTTCTCATCCACTCCAATAGTTTTACCTTATTTACTACCATTTTATGGCTCACACTGTCAAACGCCTTTGACAGATCTAGTGCTACACTATCAATTTGACCTCCCTTGTCCATTCCATCTGAAATATCTTGCATATATTCCACCAACTGAGATTCGCATAAATATCCTTGCCTGAACCCATGTTGCCTGCTTTAAAACCACTTACGTTCCTCACATATAATTCTTATGTGGTTGCATTAATTTACCTACCACTGATGTCAACTGATTGGCCTGTAATTCTCAACTCTATCTCTCC
The DNA here is from genome assembly GCA_031002005.1 of Vandiemenella viatica. Classification (NCBI taxonomy): domain Eukaryota; kingdom Metazoa; phylum Arthropoda; class Insecta; order Orthoptera; family Morabidae; genus Vandiemenella; species Vandiemenella viatica. Next base: position 224,386,770 of record JARYHS010012519.1, on the reverse strand, counting down.
TTTATGTACCGGTACTACTATTGCACTTTTCAGTCCTGTGGTAAGCAGCAAGTAATCAGACTAAATTTAAATAATATTTCAAGATAAGGTACAATATTGATCTAGGACATAGAAAGTACTTTCTAAAACTTTATGTGTGAAGCACAGAACTTTATGGTAGCGAAACACGGACTTTTGGAATTCTAGAAAGAAGAAAAATTGAAGTATTTTAAAAGCGGTGCTACAGAAGAATGCTGAAAATTTGGTGGGCAGATAAAATAAGAAAAGAACGAGTTTTGCAAATGATGGGTGAGAAAAGAATTTTTGTGGAAGAGGTTTACAGAATGAAGAGACAAAAATGGTAGTTCAATTTAGAGACAAGAAGGATTTAATTTCTGATTTTTATTTGATATCTGATATTTATTGACTGATTGTGATATTTTTGTTGTATTTATTTGTTCCTTACCCTCCCTATAAATAAGCTACAGTTTTTTGGCTGCGTATGTAAGAAGCTGACTCGTTTTTGCACTTATCTTCATACTAAGTTGACCTAGCCTGTTGGATATTCTGTTATGGTCACCGTGCATCTATTCGCAGTCTTCTATAGATCTGATCTTACTGTACAACATTATGACACATTCATTCTTTAGACTGATGGATAGCCATAGTCCTATTGCAATATCCTGTAGTATTTCCATATTAACATCAATAACATGGTGATGAGATGGAAATAATTTAGCGAACAGACTGAGACAATGCAATCTGATGTTATGAATGGAACTAAAATAAAATCGGTTCAGAACAATAAAGATCTTGCAGTTTTTATAGAAAACGAGCTTACGGTTGTGGACCATGTATAAAAAGTAGAAAAATTGTAAATTTTTCAGCATCATTAATTTCGTTACTCACATTTGTAGTATGGATGTCTGTTTGATTGGATAAACGAACAAATACGACCCACCATGCGGGAACTGGAACGGTTCGCCCAGCGACTAAATGAGCCTGAATGGAATGTGTTTGAGTATCGTGTTTAGCATATACTAGCTGGTACCCACGACTTCGTTCGTGATTGTAAAGAATTCATATTGACAGCTATAGACATCTAACCACCATAGTGCACGATGGGAGACTCGATACTATTGCCACACACAAATACCAGTCTTCTGTGCTATGTAGTTCCGGCAGCAAAGTAAAATTTACGGATACCCACAAGTCTTTGGATGAAATACGAAAATATTCATGATCGACCAATTTCAAACACCATATCTCACACACTACCACAGTTACCGAATTTCGGCCAACGTTGTGATCGATGGGAGACTGTGTTACTACCACACACAAACGCCAGTGATCTGCGATTGATAGTTTTCACTTAAAAGTGATACACCGTGACACATGCTTCTTTGGCAGAAATATGAAATTGCCGCAGGTCGACCATTTTCATCCCCCATATCTTCCACACCCCCATAGCTACAGACATCCAACAACAATAGTGCACGACAACAGACACGATTCTACTACCACACATAAACACCAATGCTCTATGCTATATAGTCGTGTCAGAAAAGTGAAATCTGCGGAGACACATGCCTTTCGTCGAAATACGAAAATATCCTTGGTCGGCCACTTACAACCACCATATATCCCACACAACCACAGTTTCTGAAATTCGGCCGCTGTTGTGATCGAAAGGTGACTCTGTGCTACTACTACACACAAACGCCAGTTATCTGTGATCTATAGTTTTCGCTTAAAAGTGATACACCATGACACTTTTGTCTTTGGCAGAAGTATGAAACTGCCTCAGGTCGACCACTTTCAACCCCCATTTCTCCCACACCCCATTAGCTACCGACATCTAACAACCATAGTGCACTACATGAGATACGATTCTACTACCAAACACAAACACCAATGCTCTATGCTATGTAGTTGTGGCAGAAAATGTACATATGCGGAGACAGTCAAAATACGAAAATATCCTTGGTCGGCCACTTACAACCACCATATCTACCACAGTACCACAGTTTCTGAAATTCGGCCGCTGTTGTGATCGAAAGGTGACTCTGTGCTACTACTACACACAAACGCCAGTTATCTGTGATCTATAGTTTTCGCTTAAAAGTGATACACCATGACACTTTTGTCTTTGGCAGAAGTATGAAACTGCCTCAGGTCGACCACTTTCAACCCCCATTTCTCCCACACTCCCATAGCTACCGACATCTAACAACCATAGTGCACTACATGAGCTACGATTCTACTACCAAACACAAACACCAATGCTCTATGCTATGTAGTTGTGGCAGAAAAGGGACATATGCGGAGACAGTCGAAATACGAAAATATCCTTGGTCGTCCACTTACAACCACCATATCTACCACAGTACCACAGTTTCTGAAATTCGGCCGCTGTTGTGATCGAAAGGTGACTCTGTGCTACTACTACACACAAACGCCAGTTATCTGTGATCTATAGTTTTCGCTTAAAAGTGATACACCATGACACTTTTGTCTTTGGCAGAAGTATGAAACTGCCTCAGGTCGACCACTTTCAACCCCCATTTCTCCCACACCCCATTAGCTACCGACATCTAACAACCATAGTGCACTACATGAGATACGATTCTACTACCAAACACAAACACCAATGCTCTATGCTATGTAGTTGTGGCAGAAAATGGACATATGCGGAGACAGTCAAAATACGAAAATATCCTTGGTCGGCCACTTACAACCACCATATCTACCACAGTACCACAGTTTCTGAAATTCGGCCGCTGTTGTGATCGAAAGGTGACTCTGTGCTACTACTACACACAAACGCCAGTTATCTGTGATCTATAGTTTTCGCTTAAAAGTGATACACCATGACACTTTTGTCTTTGGCAGAAGTATGAAACTGCCTCAGGTCGACCACTTTCAACCCCCATTTCTTCCACACACCCTTAGCTACAGACATCTAACAACCATAGTGCACTACATGAGATACGATTCTACTACCAAACACAAACACCAATGCTCTATGCTATGTAGTTGTGGCAGAAAATGGACATATGCAGAGACAGTCAAAATACTAAAATATCCTTGGTCGGCCACTTACAACCACCATATCTACCACAGTACCACAGTTTCTGAAATTCGGCCGCTGTTGTGATCGAAAGGTGACTCTGTGCTACTACTACACACAAACGCCAGTTATCTGTGATCTATAGTTTTCGCTTAAAAGTGATACACCATGACACTTTTGTCTTTGGCAGAAGTATGAAACTGCCTCAGGTCGACCACTTTCAACCCCCATTTCTTCCACACCCCTTTAGCTATCGACATCTAACAACCATAGTGCACTACATGAGATACGATTCTACTACCAAACACAAACACCAATGCTCTATGCTATGTAGTTGTGGCAGAAAAGGGACATATGCGGAGACAGTCGAAATACGAAAATATCCTTGGTCGGCCACTTACAACCACCATATTTACCACAGTGCCACAGTTTCTGAAATTCGGCCGCTGTTGTGATCGAAAGGTGACTATGTGCTACTACTACACACAAACGCCAGTTATCTGTGATCTATAGTTTTCGCTGAAAAGTGATACACCATGACACTTTTGTCTTTGGCCGAAGTATGAAATTGCTACAGGTCGACCACTTTCAACCCCCATATCTCCCACACCCCCATAGCTACCGACATCTAACAACCATAGTGCACGACAGGAAAGACGATTCTACTACCACACACAAACACCAAAGGTCTATGTTATGTAGTTGTGGCAGGAAAGAGAAGTATACGGAGATACGAATTTTTGGTCGAAATATGAAAACGCCCACTTTCAACCCCCATTTCTTCCACACACCCTTAGCTACAGACATCTAACAACCATAGTGCACTACATGAGATACGATTCTACTACCAAACACAAACACCAATGCTCTATGCTATGTAGTTGTGGCAGAAAACTTTAATCATTATATCTCCCACATCCCCACTGCTATCGGCATTCGGCCAACGTTGTGCATGACAGGAAACTCCATGCTACTTCCACCCACAAACATCAGTGATCTGTGCTTGGTAGTGGTGGCTGAAAAGTGAAATATGGGAAAAAACACGTCTATTTTTATATATATATAAGATTTGTGAATTATGATTTGAATTCACTTCGTAACAAAGGAAAATGTTTAAGTACAAACATGTTGCACGTACATTATTTCAATATAATTAACATCATTTACTGTAAAGTGTTGATATATTTACCGAGGTAAGTAATTTTAACAACATAAATAGTTATTTTTCTAGTTTTGCTTTTGTCCAACATTAAAATATACAGAGCATAATTTGTAAATAGCATATTTGTATCGATAATTTGAGATGGTTATCGTTTTTTTTATTATTTTATTTAATTGATCAGACCTTTGTGAGAATTTATCGATTTCATACATTTATGAAATGTGTTTAATCTAAAATGCGATATTCTAACTTCTATTTTAGTTTACAGCGCAAACAAATAATTTATTTAAACTTCAAAAAGCACGAACGAAGTCCTCCCGTAACCCGTACGTGAAGCGACTCGATGCGATGCTTCATACTAGTGCTCGATTGTGTCAAAAGCAACGAGTAACGAAACGACAAGATAGTAACGAGTTTTCATTGGTTTCCCCAAATCAGTCCAGGTGAATGTTGGGATGCTTCCTTCAAAAGGTCATGGCCAAATTCCTTCCCATTCTTTGTACCCAGTCCCATCCCGCCTCTAATGGCCTCGACGTCGACGAGGCGTAAAGCCATAAATAAAAAAAAGATAGTAACGTTGTGCTCCGGTACGCGGCGCGACTAGCTACAACACTTCATGCTAGCTAGCGCTCGATTGTACCAAAAGTAACGAGTAACGATAGTAACGAGTAATGATTGGTTTACTAACGAATACATACGGGTAAAGTACATAATTTCTCGTTACTTTTACAGCTCTAGTAGTGGCCGGCAGAGGACGACGCCATGTTCTCTTTGTTGTACCAGCCAGAATCACTATTCAGAAGGGTATATGCTTTCCTGCCAAGTTGCATTCATCAGGAAACCTTGATATCAAGCCCGCGAGTGTCCTCCGAACAGAGACGGACCTACCCCATCATCCGCCAATGTCGTTCTTACTTCTCATAGGCTGAAACCTACTATAATATCTGAAAAATATTTCAATAAAACGCCTCACGTTTGGCTGAAGTATTATCACAGATGTCCAACCCAGCATTCTGTGAATTTTTATCTCTGGAATTAAGTAGAGAGAGATGAAACTTCTCATAGGCCGAAACCTACAATAATATCTGTAAAATATTTCAACAAACCGCCTCACGATTGGCTGAAGTACTATCACAGATGTCGAACCAAGCCTTTTGTGAATTTTGATCACTGGAATTAAGTATAGACGGATGAAACTTGTCATAGGCCGAAACCTACGACAATATCTGTAAAATATTTCAACAAAACGCGTCAGGATTGGCTGAAGTACTATCACATATGTCCAACCCAGCCTTCTGTGAATTTTGATCACTGGAATTAAGTATAGACGGATGAAACTTGTCATAGGCCGAAACCTACGATAATATATATAAAATATTTCAACAAAATGCCTCAGGATTGGCTGAAGTACTATCACAGATGTCCAACCCAGCCTTCTGTGAATTTTTATCTCTGTAATTAAGTATAGAGAGATGAAACTTCTCATAGGCCGAAACCTACAATAATATCTGTAAAATATTTCAACAAACCGCCTCACGATTGGCTGAAGTACTATCACAGATGTCCAACCCATGGAGGAAGGAAATATATGGAGGAGAAGTGACGTTAAATCGGTGAAGCAGGCTCGCGCATGCGCAGTGGCGGCAGCGGCGATATTGCGCTTCCAAACAATTGCGATGTTCACATTGTGTTAGATGTAGTGATTATTTCATTTTGTAATGTGTATAAGTGTTTTATAATGCCATCTTGTGTTGCGTACGGTTGCACAAATAGGCCAGACAGGAAAGAACCTGGAATATCATTTCATAAGTAAGTTGAATTCTAATTATCGTTGTTGAAGTGAGCTGTAGAAGTTGCAAACTTCGCTGCCTGTCTATAAATATTTAGTCATAGCTCTCAATGGGATGACTTTGTTCTCAAATTTTTGTTGGTGTAGTGTAGAAAATCAGCATACCTTGCTATTTTGCACATAATAGACTAGCATTACTTTTTAACGAGTGTTGAAAATGAGATTTAAGGGGTGTGTTTTACATCGCGATTCAGTGAATTTAGTATTGCGCTTTCTTTCGTCACGTTGCAGTTTATACTGTATGATGAAATGAAATGTGTTAAATTATGCTATGCAATCTAGGAATCTTGATGAAGCAAACGATGTTGTTACTGCAAATACAGTTTGCGATTCAAATACGCGTGTGTGGGTATGTCTACATAGTTTGATTCTGTAGCGACAATTTAATGGAGATTGTGGTTAGGTCTAAATGCAGTCTGTACCAGAATGGTTTTGTTGTTCCATGAGGGACAAAGAATTTATCTATTACTGTTAGTAATTTCATGAGAACCAAGTTAGTGACAAAACGTATATCGCGATGGAAACTACTTCCAGCCATTTCCAATTAAGCTTACGATGTATGTTAACAAGATAACTATTTTTATTCTGGTCTAGGCCGCATTTCAACCTAACCACAAGTGGTAGTAAAAAAAACTGAAATATCCATTCTGCATGTAATTCATTGTAGCTATTGGCAGAATTAATTTTTGGTCCAGGCCGCATATCAACCCAATCCCAGTATATCCCGAAAACTAAGCAAGATATCGAAAATTTTATTCTTTATTTTCGATTTGTCTCGTCGTGTTACATAAGAATCGATCATTAAATTTGACTTTTGCGAAATTTTTCTTCTCCATTTCAACTCAAGACACCTCACTTTTGATACAGTATATCTCTAGAACTAGGTGAGATATCGAAAATTTTTATTCTTTATTTTTCATTTGTCTCGTCTTTTTAAATAAGAATCCATCATCAAATTTGACTTTGACCAATTTTTTCTTCTGAATTTCAACCAAAACCATTTCACATTTGGGACAGAATATCTCGAAAACTAAGCAGGATATCAAAAAATTTTATTCTTCATTTTTTATTTGTCATATCGAGTTACATAATAATCCATCACCAGATTGCGGCGTCACGTTTATCCTAGAGTCCCCTTGAGGTTTTTGTACATATTCCCCGTGTCTGTATGGAAGCGGCCATGCCCCATCCACTCCGGCCATGCCCCCCCACTCCTCCTCCGCCCTGCTTCACTTCAATGCGTGGTGAAGGTCTCTTGCGTCGTCTCCATATATTTCCTTCCTCCATGGTCCAACCCAGCCTCCTGTGAATTTTTATCTCTGGAATTAAGTATAGAGAGATGAAACTTCTCATAGGCCGAAACCTACAATAATATCTGTAAAATATTTCAACAAAACGCTCTCACGATTGGCTGAAGTACTATCACAAATGTCCAACCCAGCCTTCTGTGAATTTTCATCCCTGGAATTAAGTATAGAGAGATGAAACTTGATATTACTTTCATGGAAGTATTCTCTATAATCGATGTGTAGTAATAATTATAAGTAGTGTAATGTGTGATTTATTAATTGAATGCTTGTAATTATGAATGTTGTATAAACTCCGGTGCTCTGAAGACGATTTTCAGCTATTTGGAAGTGTTTATGTATTTTGTTTCATGTTTAGATTTGTGTAAATAGCTTTAATTTCTATTTTCAAGTATTTAATAATGATAAGATGTAAATATCTTGGCATTGCATTTGACAACAAGTCTATCTGGTCAGATCACATTGGACAGGTAGTAGGATAAGGTTTCAAATTCCTGCATTTGTTGGAGAGGGTGATGAGGGGATGTGCGAGAGAAGTAAAGCAATTGGGCTACAAAACTTTGGTCAGACCATTGCTTGAATGTGGTAGTGTAGTATGGGACCCAGATTTCGAGTATCAAATACAGGAGTTGGAGAGTATGCAAAGAAGGGCTGCTAGATTTGTTTCTGGAAATTATCGCAGAATGCAATCGGTAACAGATATGATAAAAGAGCTGGAGTGGGATTCATTGCAAGACAGGAGGAGGATGAAGAGGGTCATGGGAGTGTACAGGGCGTATACTGGCGATGATGCATGGTAAGATATTGCAGTAGGTATGAAAAGTAGTTCATGGAAGGGAAAAGATGACCATGACCACAAGCTGGCACTCGATTTCAGGCACAAGGGTGTGGGAAGATTCCCTTTTTTAGGTAAGGGTGTCGGGGATTGGAATAAGTTACCGGGAGAAATGATGAATAATTTGCCAAAAAACGTTGACAGAATTTAAGTTAAAATTTGTAAAGGGTAAATGAAGGTGGATGTTGAAAAGGGGGAAGATGGGTGTTTAGGGAAATTGCAATTTAAATTAATTTAATTTAATTCTTAGTGTTTCTGTACAAGCCGTAATTATTTTTGTATGAATTTGACTGTCAACGTTATTGTTATCGCTCGATGGTGAACCTGGTAATAGTTATTGAGAAATTTCAGGGTTCTTTTTATGAGTAGATCAACAGCTTTTATTCGTGGAAATTTTTCATTGTGTTTTAGTATCTCTGGCCGAAGCTGATGTCTATCCGTGTTTTGTTATGAAGATTTTGACTCAAGAAAAAGGTAGATAATAAGTATCTATCAACAGTATTGTTGTTTTACTGAACCATTTAATACATTCAGAGGTCATATTAATTCTTATCCATTGGTGAAATGTAAAATCACCGGGCGACCGCACTACTGTAATTTGTTAATTGAAGAACTAATTAATTAAGTTGTAAAGAGCATTATCTGAAAGGACCATCCAGCAAGATCCTTCCAGTGATGCCCCGTATTTCAAAATACTGTAACGGGTGACAACTTCCCACAATCGTGTTTTGAGTCGGACACCTTTTTATTTGATGTTGGAACACGGTGCTCATAGTATGGAAATGCTTTCTTGGCTCCAATATCGTTTCGTTATTACACTACTATTATGCAGCTGTTGTTAATGAATCCCTGGTTAAGTCAAAGGCAGTGGAGATTGAAGCCAGAATTTGGGGCCAACTGCTCGTATCAAAAACTGCACACAGTCTAATAAGATTGTATTGATATTTTGGAATTTGTAAATGACTTTTTTGAAGGTGCTACAAAGATATACAGTTGGACTGTCCCACGAGAAAAAGAATATACGAATTTGAGGCCTTGTTTTAATGAAAGGTGGGACAAAGAATAATGTATAACGGTTAACGTTCTGACCTCGCATTCGGGAGGACACGTGTTCGATTCCCCGTCCGGACATCTAGATTTGGGTTTTCCATGGTTTCCCCAAATCACTCCAGGCGAATGCCGGGATGCTTCCTTCAAAAAGGCCATGACCGAATTCATTCACGTTCCTTGTCCCCAATCCCATCCCGCTTCTAATGACCTTTGCCGTAAAAAAAAGAGAAAGGAATGTAATCCAAAATCTAGGAGGGATAAAGATACACTGGCGGTAATATAGATGGGTGACATTGATTTAAAAAAAGAGGAGTACCACAGGGTATTATTATTTATTTATTTAATTACAGTAGAAGTTGTAGAGACATTGTAACTTGAATAAAATTATCTGAAATTTATTGTTTACAAAGCGAATACATTAAATACATAAGATATAAATAGATATGCATGTAAATATAATAGAAATAAGGGCCTAGATTAGATTCTTGGTGCTGGGATATGTAATATATGGGAAAAATAAGTAAATAAATAAATACCAGACGATTATTATAATTTTTTAAAAATATCAATTCATGGGAATACGGGAAGCAAACATTTCAATGAGAAAATTTTTTGAGGGGCCTTACGGATACAATAATATTGTTAATGCAGGATTATCAAGAGGTTCATTCATAAACAGAAAAATTTTCAGGACCAGAAAATTTAGAAACATCCATGCATATGTGCGAAAGAGAAGTGGAAGCATGTAAGAACAGTGCAATAGAAGAACAGTTGTGATTGATGAAAGAAGAAGGGAAGTGATTAATGAGAAATAGAAATGGTATATTTGATAATCTGAGAATGGATACTCCGTTTGAGTTAGATTGATAATACGAGACACCGAAAGAAGTAAATGCGTTGATAAACGGGCAGTAAAGTGGGGTGGAAAAGACAATTGAGTCGGAATGAGATGATTTTAAATATTATTTAATTGTAAAGTAGACACCGGTTTTTTTTATTTATATTTGTAAATTGCTGTGTGTGTTTCATACTCTTCAGCTGTTGTTTGTTTCGAGGTAGGTTCTTATCTCTAGGAAATTTCTACTTTCTTTATCGTTCTTTCTTCTGCCATCGTTTTAATATTTTTTTTTAATTACATCATTACGTTTTTATGTTTTCTGCCATCGGGTTTGATATGAGAATCATTTCATGTCTGACTGGACTTTCTCTCTTCAATTCTTTGACCTTATCTGCACATTACTATCAGAAAAATGTCAAGGTCTATGTACGCTAACGTGAATACATTTCAGACTGCAAAGTGGCTACCGAATACTTGTTAAACATTATATAAATACTCTAATTTCCTTAATATCCTGTTATGTATCCTGGAGGTTTTGATGTAGTGTGTGTGTGTGTGTGTGTGTGTGTGTGTGTGTGTGTGTGTGTGTGGTTTTTTTTTTTTTTATTATGAATTTTAAACACTCTGTAATATCAATTCACTTTTTCACAAATGTCAGTGAGCCAAAGAAAATCCTTCAGAAACAAAACTTTACAGAATTTTCCCACGTTTCTTTCTATTAAAATAACATTCCAATTTTCCACGATTATTATAGTGTGATCGTCTTTCAGGTACGGAATTATCTGTTCCATCTTGAGATATCTGCCAAGCGTGGTGGGTGAGTGGTTAACACTCTGGCCTCGCATTCGGAAGGACGGCGGTTCGAATCCCGGTCCGGGCATCCAGATTTTGGTTTTCCATGGTTTCCCCAAATCACTCCAGACGACTGCCGGGATACTTCCTTAAAAATGCCATGGCCTCATTCCTTCCAGTTCCTTGTCCCCAGTCCCATATCGCCTCTAATGACCTCAACGGCGACGAGACGTTAAGCCATAAGTAAAAAAAAAAAAAATACCTTCTCAATTTAGTCATCGCATTATTGTTAAGTTAGCTCATAAATTATAATCATACCTTGGGAGTCATTGGAGGAAAGGGGGAAGGTGAAGAGAGTGCTGGGAATGTCCAGGGCATATGTTGGTGTTTGGGCTTGTAGGGATATTGGTCAAAGAATTATGAATAGTGCATGGAAGGCAAAAGGCGATCATGACCACAAGCTGGCGGTCGATTTCATGTATATGGAAGTGGGAAAATTTTCTTTTGTTGGTAAGCGTGTCAGGGATTGGAACAAATTACCAACTGAAGTTATGAATAATTTACCAAAAAAGCTTAAGGAATTTCAAATTAAAATTTGTAAATCGGAAAAGCGAATGGGGGAGGAATTTAACACTGCAGCTATAAAAGAAAGTTTTAAAAATAATATTAAATGGGGTAATTAATGACTAGGTGAATTGTCAACAAAAAATCTATGTCAAGACGGACGAAAATTCGTCATTAGAACACAGTCATAAAACCAACAGTCCTCTATGCAAGTGAAACATTAACACTTAACAGAAAACATGACCTTGAAGAAATAAAAAAGTAGAGAAAAATCATTAGAAAAATTCTGGGAGCAAGACTCACTAAAGATGGTTACAGACTACAATCAATCAAAACAAAAAGTTTTCAAACATCGAAATTGACATCAAGAAAAGGCGAATGAAATTCTTTGGTTACCTTAAGAGATTACCAGAAAGTATATTGACAAAAAAAGATAATAGATTATATAAGTTCACTTAAAAATCCAACACCTTGGCTGGATGAAATTCGGAAGGATCTTAAAAGTGCTAGCTTAGGAGCAACAGACATCTTAGAAAGAGACACCTTCAGACACAAAGTAGACAAATGGGAAGTTATAAATGAACAACCAAAACAAAAACAATACAGACCAAAGTATTCGGAAGAACGCAAACCAAGCTTTCTCGGAAAGAATGAAAGCCTATTGGAACAATAGGAAGAATCCAAACAAAACTTGATTCAGTCATTTGCTTGACGTCTTCCATTTATTTGGAGAATTCGCCAATAATAATAATACACCTTTGCTAATGTGGAATACGCACAGTTCCTTTTTCCAGTGTGTGTTTTGACTGAGAATGCCCGTATGAGTGATGATGTCACCGTGTGTTGGGTGTATCTGTGTTTGAGTTTGGTGTCTGCCTGTCGCTGAGGTAAGTTGTTAGGTTGCTTCTTGGCTGGAGAGTCCTTGTTTATCTCGGTGTGAGTGACTTTCCAACAGGACTTGTTCGCTGGAAGAGCCTACCTGCCATCCCCCGTATCTAGAATCTCGTGGGAAATGAAAGAGTAGCAGTAATTCTAGCTGGTTAGATTCACTCAGCCATCTGACTGCACTCCTCAATCGTCGCAGTGGGTGAGGTCCGTATCGATAACTGGACCCACGCCAAAGATTCCAGTGCAGACAGAAACACCACTCGTCAACCGCCACTGCATGGCAGCAATTAACACTGTCCATCACATCATAAAGTAGAGGCCAGTAACTTTCAGTGTCGAACACATCAAACGATTAGTCTCCAGCTCAATACTTTAAAACCTGCTATGCAGTATTTAATTGTTTATCCATTTTAAAATGTTTGATTTCGATAAATACAAAATTGAAATACCTGTTTGGGAAAATGTAATTAAAATTGTTAGTTTGTCACGGTAAAGAATTCTTTGGGATTTTGATTCATGACAGCGTTTTATACCGAAGGATTACTTCTACTTTATGGCATTTTATGCACAATTGCTAATTTTATTCAACCAAACAAGATTTTTTTCCATATACCTGCATGGCACGAAAGTTTCAGTTATTATTTATTTATTTCATCGTTTAGTCAGCTAAGGAGCGCGTGGAACCATCAATTGGCATTGTCCTTCTTATTGTTCTTGTTGTTCTTCTTATCTTCCCAAAACCTCTTCATCCTTTCGCTGTTGGCTTGACGTCTCTCTTACGTCCGTGCATTTCCGAGACCGAGCGTGGTGGGTTAACGGTTAAAATTCTGGCCTCGCATTCGGGAGGACGTGGGTTCGAATCCCCATCAGGGCATCCAGATTTGGGTTTTCCATGGTTTCCCCAAATCACTCCTGAAGAATGGCGGGATGGTTCCTTCAAAATACCATGGCCGAATTCCTCCCCTTTTCTTGTTCCCAATCCCCTAATGACCTAGACGTCGACGAGGCGTAAAGCCCTAAAAAAAAAAGCATTTCCGAGTTTCATTTTTTTTGCTGTGGGGTTCTTAGGCTGAAATTTATGTGAATTGGTTAATTGTTTATATATACTGCGTGTAGATGTCAGTGGGTCAAGGATGAGTTCTGCGAGATTCATATGGGTTCCTACAAACCAGTGTGCTTTGGTTTGTCGGGGTCCGTTGACGATGTGGAAAATTTTCTTGGTCATTCGAGAGTCATCCATTCGTGCTATATGTCGGTAGACTTTCATGCGTCCTTTCCGTGCGAGTGAGGGGAATCGTTCTGTTAGTGAATACAGTTCTTCCAAGCTTTTGCGCATCCAGATGCCGTCTTGGATCTTGGCACCGAATATTTTTCTCAGTATCAGTCTTTCTATTGTTCCGATTCCTTTGACAATTACTGTTAGTGATTATGTCTCCGTCGCGTACAGTGATCCTGGACTTATAAATTTCAGTTATTATTAACCACTTTAATAAAATGCGTTGTGCCTGGGTAACAGCCCTCAGACCTAAAATTAAATGGAATTATATTTCATGAAGCACTTATAGTAATCTAGAGTTTGGTTGAATATGATCTGGTAGGTTTGTTTTGCAGTTTGCTGTAAATCAATGCATATAGACTTTTTTATGAGAAGAATATTTAGAGGCCATCCTATTATATAAAACGCTAAGCTGGAGTCTGGATGCGTCGTCTATAGCTGCTACAGCTATTGGCTAGAGAATGGCCAATCATCAACCACCATATTACATTCGTACCATCATCTTGCTTTTCGTTTATTTACAGCTAGACGCAGAAATTCATGTAAGGAGATTCAATATTTACGCTATTTTATCTGTATCAGTTATCAAAACTAGGTTAAACCATAACGTAAGAATTTTTTTGGGCAGACGATAAGAAACAATGAAGTTTATTAAAAACTCAGAGAAACGTACGTAATCGCGCAATGTATCAGTCAAATAAATAACAGTTATCCGTTTTCGAAATTATAAAAATGCATTTATTTAAATAAAATCTAACCAAATATTCTGATAATATAACCAGAATAAGGTACTCATATCACGAAAGATATAATTAAAAATGATTTCAATTTATAATTCGCAATTCAACAATGATATTCTTGCAGCCAAGTGCGGCGAGCATAGAAGATTAATTCGAGGTAATCATACGTTACAAAGTTACAATTGGTACGTTCGTTTAAATTTACATGTTGCTTTTTGTTTATTTATGACAACTAGATGCAAAAATTAATGCAAGGAGGAGAGTATTTCAGGTTTGCATTATTTTATCTGTAACAGTTATAAGAACGAGTTTAAAACATAACCTAAGAATGTTTTTGGCAGATGATAAGAAACAATGAAGTTAATTAAAAACTCGAAAAAAGTTTACACCAAATTTACGAATCGCGAAATATATCACCGAGATAAATGACCGTTATCCGTTTTTGATATAATGCTTTCCGTTATTAAAGTAAAATGTATTTATTTAAATAAATCATAGTCAAACACTCCGATAGTCTAACCACAGTATGGTACTCATATCACGAAGATTTCATTAAAAATGGTTGATATTCGCTTTTTCAAGCAATATTTTCCAGAATAAATTCAGACTACCACCATAGGTGCTGCCTGTCGTTATTCATATGAGGGTACTAAAAGCTATGATTTTCGAATACAATGTTAATGGAGGTTGGGGCTAAGTTGACCAGAATCGCAACTGACACATTTTGTTACAGCATAATTCGCTCTGAAATGAGTTTTACAAACCATTTAAACTGCTTACATAAGCGCCATGTTACTGGAAGAATTATTTATCATGCTGAACTGTGCCTGGACCAGGAATAAAACTGATATTACATTGACAGCATAAGTTTTTGTGGGATTCGTAATTTGTTTTTAATTTTATTGGTTCTATACTTCCATCGTCATTAATTCAGTATCGCTATGTGAACTGCAAATGAAATATATAGAACATTACAAAATCTAGGCCATTAGCATTATGTAATAACAATTCCATATAAATAACCAATTGAAAAAAAAGAACTGCCAGGATATTTTATTGAAACCGTCATTTTTGACGGGCTCGAAGCTAGTTTAATATGTTTAAGAACAGAATTGTGCAAGAGAATTGCTTAAATGTTCGTAATTCCAAGTATTAAGGCAAGTTACGATGTCTAAAAGACAACTTGCTACAGTTTAAAATGATTTCTGTGAATAATTTTGTGTTTAAGTATCCTTAATTTCCTTTTCTGACCAATTTGTAATGATTGTAAGTGTTTGTGTATTAATTCTGATTGTTTTTAACATGTTTCAATTGTTTAAGTATTGTTAAGGTTCGAGAAATATCTGTCGGAATCTTTTGAAGTGTTCTACAAATCTCAATGTTGCTTATATAAAGCAAACATCCGAGACAGAGAAACAAGTTTTCACCGACTCAATTTACGACGGTCAATAAACTCTATTGTCTATGGAAGAAGTGTTGTATACAATCGCTGGATTGTATGTATTCATGTAAACAGTTTACAGTGAACTCTATGGTGGACTGGTTTTTTATCATATTAATTAAACCACACACAATCTAATACCTGGATACCAGGCTGACCTCAGTCGCTCGGGAACCTTCGCCGAATCACGATAATGCCCAAGTGCTATTTGCACTGACTGACACAACAACGCTACTTAGTTCACAAGAAAATTTGAAGTAACTATATGTATTTACCTTATTTGTGATTTTATTGTTTAAAGAAAGCGTAAAGGTCAAATAAATAATACGGTTTAATTTCACTTATATTGTTTAAAGGAACTGTAATTGCGTTGCTAGCTAAAAGACAACTGTCTTTAGTGGAAGTAACTGCAAAGAATTATTATGGACATATATAAAATATTATAATTCTAGGCAGAGATTAAACAAAAATTGCAGTGTGACTTTAAAAAAAATTACAGTTGGTTTTTAATTTTTTACTGCAACTAGATGCATAAATCCATGTAATGAGAAGAACATTCCATCTTTACGCTGTGTTCTCTGTAATAGTTGCTGCTACTAAGTCACAACATAACCTAAAAAAAATTTTAACAGAAGATAAGAATTTATTAAAAACTCAGAGAAAGTTTACTCGAAACTAACTGCGAAATATATCAATGAAATAAATAACATTTATTCGTTTCTGAAATATAATTTTCTTCTTTTAAAATCAAATTAATATATTTACACAAAAAAAATCCTAGCCAATTATGCGGAGAATCTAACCATGCGAAGTTACTCGTGTCACGGAAAATATCAGTCAAAATGATCGTTACTTGTTGTTCGTTACAAGCTTTTCCAGAACAAATACATACTACCATCATGAGTCAAATGTGTCACTTTTGCTGGGTGGTTATATACCATTTATTAATAGTTGGCAGAAAGTATATTCAACCTAGCTGTACTGTGTAACATTTTATTGCCTCAGTCAAAACATTTCATTGTCAGACGAAAGGACATTATAAAAATTAAAAAAACAAAACAAATTTATTCGACACTAATGTAATTACTTTATTTGAAACATATCACTCTGAGTTCAGATATTTTGTTATAAAGCATGTTTCAAAGATGTTACATTTCTAGAAACAGTAGAAAACAAAACGCAAATAGTTTTTTTTTATGTGTGATGTAAAATAGGTTCCAAGGTAAATTTTCCGTTGTAGCAGAAGAGTACATTTCCAGCAAAGTCTTCCAGTTGTACTTCGAATAAGTAGTCGTTAAACATAAGCCACCGGTATGGAATCGATGGGTTCTTTACTTTGAGATTGCTCAACTGGTAAGTGCCCTGGAAAATAAATGGAAGAGAAAATAAAAAATAAAAGGTTAATTATGAATATAAGATGGGGAAAGAATTGCTTGCTGAAGACTTGAAATGTAAATATCTTGGCATTACATTTGATAACAAGCTTAACTGGGCAGGACACAGTGGTAGGAAAAGGTTTCAAAATTCTGCACTTGTTGGAGAGAGTGATGAGGGGATGCACGAGAGAAGTAAAGGAATTGGGTTACAAAACTTTGGTAAGACCATTGCTCGAATATGGTAATGTAGTATGGGACCCACATTTTGAGTATCAAATACAGGAGTTGGAGAAGGTGCAAGGAAGGGCTGCTAGATTTGTTTCTGTAAATTATCGCAGAATGCAATCAGTGACAGATATGATAAAGGAGCTGGAATGGGATTCATTGCAAGACAGGAGGATGAGGAGGGTAATGGGAGTGTACAGGTCGTATACTGGCGATGAGGCATGGAAAGATATTGCAGTAGGTATGAAAAGTTGTTCATGGAAAGGAAGATGATGATTATGACCACAAGCTGGCACTCAATTTCAGGCACAAGGGTGTGGAAAGATATTCTTTTTTAGGTAAAGGTGTCAGGGATTGGAATGAGTTACCAAGGGGAATGATGAATAACCTACCGAAAACGTTAAAAGAATTTAAAGTTAAAATTTGTAGAGGTCAAATATAGGTGAGTGTAGTATAGGGGAAGTTGGGTGTGTAGGAAATTGCCACCGGAGCGTGTGCTCCATTGCAATTAAATTAAATTTTAAAAAAAGGAACCAAACAAAACTTGATAGTTCTCTCATAGGAAGAATAATTAATCGATTTGTATAAGTTAGATTTGTTTACCTTTTGGATTGGACAGCTAAGTCTCAAACCTCTGACTGCGTTGCAAAGATCAGGAAAGGTGCAAGTCCCAAATATTCCATTTATACAGGGAATAGTTGTACAAGTTATCAGCCTTGATTTCGTGACATCGTTATTTTTGCACAGATTGACGTAACCCTGCAAATGTTAAGCTGTGTTATTATTTCGGATATTGAGAGTAACGGTCAGTTGAATCTGGATGAAAACCTGATGAACAATATATACTTTTTCCATTTTGCTAGAAACTTCGTACGCTCATTTACGTGAAAAAATATAACAAATAAAATAATGACATATTTGAATGAAACTTTTAGTTTCAAACAAGTTTCCAAGCAGTCCCCACACCAGATAACTATAAATTGGTTGTTGGCCATTCTTCCGCAGTTGTTTGTTAACGATTTATAAATGAAAATACCGTCTCTTATATTCCTAAGCGCTCAGATGCGTTTCGCCGTTGTGGAAACATCATCAGTGTGATTTTTTATACAAAACATTCACACATTAGTTAGGAAATAGTTCTAGCTGCACTTTTTCAAAATCAGTGAAACAGTGATGTTGAGCAACGCGGGACGGCAGCATGAGGTTGTGTTCTGCAAAACACGGCAAATAGAGCTTTCTCCTGACAGACAAGTGACTGTATAAAAAAATAATATTCACTGATGATACCCCATACGACAAGGACGAAACGCGTCTGAGCGTATAGAAATGAAAATAACAGTTCTTATAAGACGGTATTTTCATTTGCAATTCTAGATAACCAAGTACTCTTTCGGGGTGGCTACACTGTAGTAAAACTTCTCGGAATTCTAGCCGCGTCAAATTCGAATCGTCTGGCACTGCTTCCTTTGTCAAGCACTTAGTTGGGGACCTGCACAAATCTGTGAACAATTCACAGAGTAAAGCACAACATTTAGTACTTACTTTTGTTACATATAGTGTGGGTGGTAACGTTCTGGCCTCTCATTCTGGAGGACGCGTATTTGAATCCTCGTCCGATTATCCAGATTTGGATTTTCTATGGTTTCCCCAAATCACTCCAGGCGAATGTTGGGATACTTTCTGTGCAAAAGGCGAAGACCGAATTCCTTCCCGTTCCTTTTTTCCCCAGTTACATCCTGCCTCTAATGACCTCAACGAGGAGTAAAAAAAAAAAAAAAAGAAATTGTTGTGAGTTGATTGTGGGATGGTTGAGCCGTTCTAGGCAACATCGATGAGCAGGGCTACTTTGCGTCTTTCTTTCAAAACTATTTCTAATGTTTCCTGATGGACTTTGTAGTTAATGATACACTAGCTGTGATGCAGGTATAGCAGATACTGCGTTCTGGTGTATGCAGAGCCTACTACAGAATTTTTCTGAATCATTTGGAGACAAAATTATCGGTTTGTAGTTTGAAAACCAGTAAACTAGCGTTTTTTTTTGGTTTGGGGATGACATTAATAACAGCTAGTTTCCATACAGTGTGCATTTCGTGATGTGTTATTCCGATACATTAAAACTAACACTATGTCATCGGCATAAACCTTCCTGCACGTTCTAAATGCTGTTTCAGTAGAACAGTTTTAGATTATAATAGAATATCACATTTTTCAAACAATTTGGTTGTTTGGAAGACAAAAATTCAAAATAAGCTAGAAATCATGATAGGTATAAAAATGAAACACTTTGTTTGTTGACAAAGTTTGAAGATAATACACTGGCAGAAATTAAAAATACAACACCCATACCGGAATGGTGTAATTTTCCCAAACTTTGTAATATATCCAGGGTCACACACAGAAGAAACGATAACAAACTGAAATGGTTAAGGCTAAGTTAATTAACTTTAAATACAGTTATCAGTAACAAAAGCGCCAGTGTTGATCATCAATACATTCGAGGATCCTTGCCTGCATTGAATCAATAAGTGTTCGGATGTTTTCTTGGGATATGTCTCTCTACCCTTGCATGTATTGTACAGTCAGTTGTTGCACAGTTTGTGGCGGGTGACCATGTGATCTAATGTGTCTACTCCTGGCATCCCAGACAGGCTCTACTGGGAATAAATCTGGAGACCAATTTGTGATCGTAACCTCCTGCAAGGCTTGTGTGGTGATGGCCACAGTATGATAACGGGCACTATCCCGTTGCAAGATGTGATTTGGATGGTGGACATGAAGGGTATCATAATAGTGTGCAGCACCCCGTCCACATAGTGGTGGGCTGTCACTGAACCTTCAGCAACAACCAACTCAGTCCTGCTGTCGAAACTGATTGCTCTAAATCATGACACCAGTGGCTGGACCTGTGTGATGTTCTGGAATCGCTGCAGGGTGAGTCGTTTATCCACTACGCCTGCGGACATGTTGTCGATTATCACTTTACCACAGACAGAATCGAGACTCGTCTCTAAACACAAATGAACGCCATCCACGTGTCCATTTGCGTTTTTCATTACACCAGGTTAGACGATGCTGGCAATGAAATCAGGTTAATGGAACACATTGCATAGGGATCAGAGAATGTAACCCAGCTTCAAGCAACTGGTTTACAATCGTGCGGGTGTGACTCTCTCTGTAACCACTGCTTGGATCTGGCCAGCAGTCACCTTTCAGGCAGCAACAGCCACCCCACACGATTTGGTAGTCTTCATGTGCTTGTCCTTCTGTATGGACCTGTATGGACCTGCTCTAGGAGTACTAGAGCCTTCTTTCTAGTCTGTATACTGACATTGCACTACGGCCAATCCTTCAGGAGAATTCATAATATTGTAAGAGGTCATTTTGAATACCATTACTGTTTGTGGAATTATAGGAATATTCGGTCGTCGAGCTATTGTCAATCGGCGATCATTGCCATGCTGAGCGCGCTCGGGTAGTCACCAGCCAGGAATCTGCACGCTTGCAGTCAGCACCTTAGAGTGCAGTCTCCTTCATAATTGTAGGTCAGCCGAGACGGCTTGGGCAGTACAAGCGATGAAGTAGGGTTTTTACTGTCGGGCAGTCGGCGAGAGTAGTGGAGTATACTTCGATAGCCACCTGTTAGGAGCCTGCCACCCTCCCATGCATCTCGTATCCGGGGCGACCATCTGCCTAACAATTAACTATTACAGTTCGGGGCTTAAATAAGTTGGTGATAGTTGGAATCCACTTTGCGGCACGCTATAAACTGTACTACTCCGTGTTAGAGGCCAATAAACTGGTTCTGTTGCAGGTCTTGCATTCTTCATGTAGTAAGAACTTATATAAATTTCTAACCTTCGGTCTGTGGCCTTCAATCCATAGTAGTGACAATCATTAGCCCAAACAGACCAATGGTAAGATTCTAGTGGTGCTGCCAGAAGAACAGAAGAGACGCTTCGAGCAGAACTGGAATTCCCTAATGTTAGTTCGTCAGCACACCAATCCACACACACGCCCACTAGCCTTGGCCAATCAGCCCCTGACTATATGATCCACCAATTCGAAACACGCCAATTCTTCGACCTCTCTCCCAGTTAGATAATCGGGTGTAGAGACTGAGCGTGGTGGTGTAACGGTTAGCGTTCTGGCCTCGCATTCTCGAGGATGGCGGTTCTAATCCCCATCCGGGCATCCAGATTTGGGTTTTTCAGGTTTTCCCAAATCACTCCAGGCAAATGCCGGGATGCTTCTTTGAAAAGGCCATGGCCGAATTCCTTCCCATTCTTTGCCCCCCATCCTTTCCCGTCTCTAAATACCTCGCTGTTAGAGAGACGTTAAGCAGAAATAAGAAAAAGGGTGTGGAGGGTCGTCCCTCTTCGCCTTGACATACTTGGTCAACAAGAACTTGTTGACAAAAATGTGCCATGTTACACCACGCTGTTCACCATTAATGAACTAAAAAAAAAAAAAAAAAAACTCTTCCTGTGGGGATACTTGGGGTCAAATTTAATTCATTTATTACAATTCCATCTGGGTGTTGCGGTTTAATTTTCCGCCATTGTGTATTGAACAATTTTCCTACGTATGTTCCTAAAAATTTATTTTTTCCATGGGCAGCAAAGCCACATCCAGCTCCCCATTAAAGACTTCTGCCAGCAATTGCTCCTTCCAATTAAAAGCAATCATACACAACATATATTTTTGTATCTGTGTCCCTAATATGACAACTTTTTGTCACTTATCTTCACTCTGTGTCGTACCACCCATGTTTACGGTAGAGGAGTATGTCGTTGATTGGACTGATGTCATCCCGGCCAGTGCAGAAGCATTGAGCTCTAAATTACTAATTAGGAAGCAATAAAATGTTCATATAAATCAAGAGATGTTACTTGCCTTTAATGTTGTATTTAAAGTGGTGTCGACGGTCAAACATATGCTTGCTACAATGTCGTTGTTACTGTCGTAATCGATTGTCAGTCCGTCGATTCGAACTTTACCTTCTTTAATGCAGGGAACGTATTCCAGATCTTTTACCATCGCTGACACCTGCAACAAGAAACTGCAAGTGGACAACAAGGAAATCACTTCTGCAAACACACCAACACAGTTCTAAAAAGCAAAAACTCAGTGGATTCACAGAAAAGATAAACGGTGAAAAGGCCATAATTCAAATCGATAATAAAAATTTAGAATGGGATCCAAAGTAATTTTTTTTTTTTTTTTTTTTTGCTGTCATCAGTCTTTCGGCTGGTTTGATGCAGGGTTTCTCCACTTAATTTTCTCTCTACTAATTTCAACGTTAAAATCTTTTAGCGCTTTTTGTAAATTATGCATTATTTCTCAAGATAACGTATTTAAATCCCTAACGAGGGGGGCGGTGTAACGGTTAGCGTTCTCGCCTCGCATTCTGGAGGACAGCGGTTCGAATCCCCGTCCGGGCATCCAGATTTGGGTTTTCCATGGTTTCCCCAAATCACTCCAGGCAAATGCCGGGATGCTTCCTTCAAAAGGCCATGGCCGAATTCCTTCCCATTCCTTGCCCCAATCCTTGCCCCCCATCCTTTCCCGTCTCTAAAGACCTCGATGTTAAAAAGAGACGTAAAGCAGTTACAAAAAAAAATAAAAAAAATGTAAATCCCTGATCCCTTTACATACGAAAGAAAATCTTCCTACACCCTTGTGCCTGAAATCGACATTCATCCTGTGGTCATGGTCATCTCTTCCCTTCCAAGCATTAATTCTTATACCAATATCTTTCCACGCCTCACCACCAATATACGCCATGTGTACACCCATGACCCTCTTCACCCTCCTCCTGTCTTCCAATGCATCCCATTCCAGCTCTTATTAAATATCGGTCACTGATTGTGTTCCACGATAATTTACAGAGAGAAATATTGCAATCCTTCTTTCAACCCCTTCCAGCTCCTGTATTTGATACTCAAAATGTCGGTCTTTTATATGTTCTGAGTAAAGCAGATTTAAAATGGGTTGGTGGAGCGGACTCACATGTTGACTCGCGGCAGAGGAACATAACTCAAAAATTATCTTCTGTAATGAATGTGAATTCTATTTCAGTCTAATATCCATAAAAAATGGCGCTGATTGAACAGCTGTGTCATCTACGAACCAGTTCTTCCATTAATGAATAGTGTCTTCAGGCAGAAAGATTTCAGTGTAGCCTGCCTCTTAGAAACTTGAACCAGCAGAGTTCTTTAAAGTTTTAGATAAGGTTCACAGCTCAATTTCAGCATCTTGACAAGTTGGCAGAAATGTCCACTGTTTGCAGAGAATGCACTTACCATTCGGCCAACCTTGAAACCGTATTTGTCTACACGTTCATCCCCGAATGCAGGCACACCAATCTAAAAAAAGAAAAAATCATGGTGCAATATTTAAAACAAATTGAGCTATATTTTGCAACTTGCATCAGTAACAAAAATGTTCCTCAGTCCTTACCTCCATCGTAACAACACAAGTTTTCCACCTCCAATAAATTAATAATAACAAAATTTATTTCACTATATACTTTAAAAAAATTCTTATTATGAGGCATAGGTGAAGATCAATTTGGGTTTAGGAAAAATCAGGGTACAAGGGAAGCAATTCTGTCTTTAGTCTATCCCCGTTAATATTCAACTTGTATGTAGAAGAAGCAATGAAGAAAGTCGAAGAAAATTTCCATGTTGCATAAGTTTTCATGGAGAAAAAATGAGTATGCTACGATTTGCTGATGACATTGTCTTGTTAGCAGAGAGGGCTGAGGATATTGAGAAGTTATTGAATGGCATGAACAAAATACTGGAGGAAGATTTTGGACTGAATTTAAATGAAAACAAGACATAAGTGATTAAATGTAGCAGAAATGATACCAATACTAGTAGATTAAATATAAAAATAGGATCGGATTCAATAAGAGAAGTAAGTGAAATCTGCTACTTGGGAAGAAAAATTACAACCTATGCGATGGTCGAAGCAAGAGTGATGTTAAAATCAGAATAGCTCTAGCAAGAAGAGCCTTCATGAAAAAGAGAAATCTTTTAGTTTCAAACATTAATCTAGGAATTAGAAAGAACTTTTTAAAACTCTATGTGTGGAGCACAGAACTTAATGGTAGCGAAACATAGACTTTAGGAATACCAGAAAGAAAGAAAGAAAATTAAAACATTTGAAATGTGGTGCTATAGAAGAATGCTGAAAATTAAGTGGACAGACAAAGTAAGGAAAGATCGAGTTTTGGAAATAATGGGTGAGAAAAGAAGTTTATGGAAGAAGCTTACAGGAAGAAGAGACAGGCTAGTAGGTCATATTTTGAGACATGCTGGATTGGTTAATTTGTTAGTGGAGGGAAGAGTCGAAGGTAAGAACTGTAGAGGAAGACAGAGATTAGAATATATGAAGCAGATAATTGAGGACGTGGGTTGTAGGGGGTGTGTAGAAATGAAGAGGTTAGCACAGGATAGCATCAAACTATTCTAAAGACTGACAACAGGAAAAAAAATTAAAAAAGATTGTTCCATAATATTGCTGCTGAATTGAATTACGAATTACCAAGAACTGGCTATTTTTAGTGGTTGGTTATTATGCATGAATATGTGAACCTTTTATTACATGGGGATAAAGTACGGAATATGAGAAGTTGAAATATAGATATGGCAAAGAGATGGAAAAAACATATTTTAGCCAGCTGGTGGTAAGGGAAGGTGATCACTTGTCCATTTTTAAGGCCAATTTTTAAAATGAACACTAATGATGGAACGTCCGTGGGAAATTTACGTCTGGTAACTGGTATCCGCTTCATTACCAGTCATCTAATTCATACCCTTTCAACCTCGATTCGATGATGTTCACTCTTCTTTGAACTGATACGAACAGGCATTTGCTGGCAGGATTGAACAGGTTGTAATTGATACTCCCTAATACAACCCTTTTTTCATTGATATTTTGGTAACCTGAATTACTCAACACGAAAAATTTCTAGTAATTTTTGAACGGAAGAAGTATTAAAAAGTGAATAACCAATTACCAAATAATTTTATACACTTATTATAACCACTTACTTAAGAGCAATTTCGTCCACCTTTCGCACGAAACACAGCAGCGATTCGGCGTGGCATGGACTCTACGAGTCCTTGATATGCTTCCAAAGGAATCTGACTCCTGATTTCTACGCAAAGATCACGAAAGTCCCTTAAAATGAGAGCCAGTGGTTGTGGGCGTTGTGCCTTGGAACGAGCATCTCCGAAACGGAGAGGCTGGTCGGTTGTTCGCGTGCTACTGTAGTGAGCATCTATGGAAAGTGTTTGAAGGACGGTGAAACCACGAGTAGGCGGTGGTGGACAGCCACGCCACATCACAGAACGTGGAGGTCGGAGGCTTGCCCCCTCTGTAAAACAGGTGTACTATTACGTCAGATCTGCCACAGATCACCTACATATGAAAATGGTAAATACGTTCTTCAGAAAAAAATATGTAAATAATTTAACTTGGATATCAAAGGGAACACATAATTCTTAATTAAAATTTTGGTAACCTTGCGCGCAACACCCACGTCCATAGGGGCGCAGCACTCGAATAAGTTTAATAAGAACGTGAAGCCAAGAAATGAAGATAAATATAAAACACTTTCCTGGGAGGAGAGAGTATTAAACTTGTGTATCAATAGAGATTATCTAATTACTTTCTTCACTATCAAGTGGAAGTGAGCATGGAAAATTAATTAAGCAACTTAAAAAAACATGGTGCATCAAGCTGTTTATGAAACTGATATGACGAGAAAAGACTGGCAACACATATTAAAGTTATGGAATGAGAAAACTGATTTATCCTTACAACAAGACGCTGAGGAACAGAGCTTCATAAAATGACGATTTGTACAACGACAAAATAGAAAGAGCAACGACATCAAGAAAGGTATGAAAGGTGCATCTCTGACATTGAAGATGTTTAGAAAAGAGAGGATAAAGCTTCAAAGAACTAAAGAACTGTAAAAGCAAAGATGAAAAGATTTAGATAATTGCGATGGAGCGGTGGCAATTTTCCTAGTCATTTAGTTACACTTTTCTTAGTATTTGTTATTACTATTGTTTTATATACGTTCAGTATCAAAATTCATCCACCACCTACTTTTTAGATTTAAAAATTTTAATTTTAAATTCCTTCAACCTTTTTGGTAAATTATTCATGACATTCCTAGGTAACTTATTCCATCCCTTACACCCTTATGAACAAATGAACATTTTCCGGTTCCCTTATGCATGAAATCGAGTGCAAGATGTTGCCCATGGTAACATTTCCCTTAGATGCCCTACTCCCTTATCATATCGGTTACTGTCTGAGTCCTGCGATAATTTCTACAAACAAATCTAGCCGCTCTTCTTTGCACAACCTCCAAATTAGGAGTAGAGAGTTGTTCATGTATTAATTACGCTGTGATATAACATGCTAATGCAATTGCATTTATACCAGTAAAAACGAAAAGACTGCTCTGCTACAACCATTGTTTAGTTCAAATCGTATGAACATTCCATGATAAGAAGAGTTAGCTTATTAGATACACAAATAAAAAACAAAAGGTTTATTACGATTATAAGGTGGGGAGAGAATTGCTTATTGAAGACTTGAAATGTAAATATCTTGGCATTACATTTGATAACAAGCTTAACTGGGCAGGACACATTGGACAGGTAGTAGGAAAAGGTTTCAAAATTCTGCATTTATTGGAGAGAGTGATGAGGGGATGTACAAAAGAAGTAAAGGAATTAGGTTACAAAACTTCGGTCAGACCATTGCTTGAATATGGTAGTGTAGTATGGGACCCACATTTTGAGTATCAAATACAGGAGTTGGAGAAGGTGCAAAGAAGGGCTGCTTGATTTGTTTCTGGAAATTAGTAACGCAATCAGTAACAGATATTATAAAAGAGCTGGAATGGGACTCATTGGAAGACAGAAAGAGGGTGAAGAGGGTCATGGGAGTGTACAAGGTAATGAGGCATGGAAAGATATTGGTTTTGGTAATTAGTGGCGGGATGGGACTTGGAACAAGGAACGGGAAGGAATTCAGCCATGGCTTTTGAAGGAAGCATCCCGGCATATGTATGCCCGGACCGGTATTCGAACCCGCGTCCTCGAAATGCGACAGAAAAGATATTAGTGTAAGAATTGAAAGTAATGTATGGAAGGGAAAAGATGACCATGACCACAAGCTGGCACTCGATTTCAGGCACAAGGGTGTAGGAAGATTCTCTTTTTCAGGTAAGGGAGTCAGCGATTGGAATAAGTTACCAAGAGAAATGATGAATAATTCGCCAAAAACATTGAAAGAATTTAAAGTTAAAATTTGTAAAGGGTATATGTAGGTGGATGCAGAAAAGGGGGAAGATGGGTGTTTAGGGAAATTTGTTTTAATTTTAAATTTAAAGGCTTCTTTTTAAAGCTTCTAAACTAGATCTACTAGCAGTGAAACATTGTATGACGTTATTTGTTGGCATCAGTTCAAAATAATTTCACTACGCCGATTGGAATGCAAATATTTTATGACAAAGCATCAGAATTATAGGTAAATCACATAAGTAATGAAGTAATGTGACGAAATTTAAGAGATTGAAATGGCACTGAATTTAGTTGCGGAGAAGTGCATGATTCGTTAGCAATTTACCTCGTCATCTAATTATCTCTTTTTACTATTTTTATTATATCTTGTTCTTTAAGTGTTAAATCTGTCTAATTTTTCCATTCATGAATTTCACAATCATTAATAAAATTGAAAATTACTTGGCGTGATTAGGTGTTCCAAATAATGGAAGATAGCTGACCACAGATGGCTGAGGCATATATGGAGTTATATGAGCCATTTTTGACGTGGAGCAGGCGGCCAGAACAGACCAAGCAGCTTAATCCGTGAAGAACTCGACGTAATATTTTCTGTATACTTACCTGTCCCAGACATATTAGAAGCCTCAGTAGCAGAAGCAGTGAAAAGTAATTCCCCATAGTTGCAGTTCTATACCTGTTTCGCGCAGAGCA
Organism: Vandiemenella viatica; assembly: GCA_031002005.1. NCBI lineage: Eukaryota > Metazoa > Arthropoda > Insecta > Orthoptera > Morabidae > Vandiemenella > Vandiemenella viatica. Next base: position 224,358,351 of record JARYHS010012519.1, on the reverse strand, counting down.
CAGATGCTCGGCTCACGTCAGCTGATTCCCCCCCCCCCCTCCTCCCGTGTTAGCCAATCACGACTGCACAACACATGAGAACACAGAAATTTTCATTGCGCCTGTCGTGGTTTAATGACTACAACAAAACAATTTTTATGACTACTTATTATTAATAGCCAAAAATTTCTAAAGAATTATATGGACATTAGTTATTGCTTAGCTAATCTGGAATAACGATTTTATAGTCTTAATAATGTCTTAATTGGTTCGATCATTCACTATCTCCAGACTTTTTTTATATTTAACATAGCAAGATTACCAGGTCTAAGCAGATATTTTCAGTAATCCTTTAAATAATAAAATTCTTATTATTTGATGAATCCAAGCAGTACTGCATTTTTTATTACATCTTGTTACAGCGTAGGCCAACACCTAGAGCACATCGTGGAACCGGCTGTTCTATCATTACCGTGGCGCCACAATCTGTTGATGAATTCTTGTAGATCTCGACTAAACAAATCGAAAATAATGAATAACATGTTTTGATATCTCGCTTGGTTTACGGGATATAGCATGTTAAAAATCAGTTATAGGTATAGTTCCTTGTTCTTTAGGTGACGTTTCTTCTGGTCCAGGCAGTATTTCAATCTAACAACAACCACTAAAAGGAAAATAAAACTCCTATATTGCATTTTCACCTTGTAGGTATAGTGGTTTTGGTGGAAAAAGATTTTCGGCTCCAGTCTGGATCTCACCCTAACCACCTCACATTTGAGATACAATATCTCTAGAACTAAGTGAGATTTAAAAAACATGTATTCTTTAATTTAGATTTGTCTCGTCGAGTTACATAGGATTTCATCCTCAAATTTAGCGGTGGCGAAATTTTTCTTGTGGTCCAGGCTGCATTTCAACCTAACCACATCAATTGAGATACGATATTTCAAGAACCAAGCGAGATATCAAAAAATATATTCTTTACTTTCGATTTTTTTCGTCGAGTTCTGCAAGAATCCATCATCATTGGGGCGCCACGGTTATCGTAGAATCCCCCTGTGACCGTATTTTCAATTTATTACTATTTTTGTTTCTAAGTAGAATTTTGTTTTAAAGTATTTTGGTCAGGGTTGTACTTTAAATTAATAGAAATAGATGCATACAAACTGATGTTTACAAACAAATATAAATACAAACTAACATTTACCCGTTGCTTCGCACAAGCGGGTCTTGGTGTGTAAAGAAATACTCTGAGCTTTATTAGTTTAGTATCAAATATTAACTTGGAGAAGCAAAAAATATAGATTTCATATAAAGATTTTCCTTTCTTTTAGTTACTATCTGAGATTCCGTTTTCATACTATAGTTCGAAAATTTTTGTTATACTTACATTTCAGCACAGTATAATATATGAAAAATAAAAATTAAAGCTTCATGAAACAGTATCGCTAACGGTCCAATAAGAAATTTGAGACACATTTTCCGGAGGATAGAAACTTCCTATTAACACAAAAACAACTGTACCTTAGATATAAAGGCGACACTAATGTTACCGTCTGCGATAGTTTTGACAATACATTCAATTGATGGCCAGTTTTCGTATGCCATATATGTATAGTACATTCCCATGCCGTATGTAATAAAAAATTTTTTTATATATAACTTCTATGCATCCACCCGAACTTCTAGCCATCTTTCATCATCGTATCTCAAAATTAAAAGGGTTAAATTGAATTACGGCCTGGACCAGAAAAAAAAATGTCGCCATTGCCACACGGAAATATAGACAAGGACATGCACAGCGGTTGGCTTGTTTTCGTGATTACACTTCATCACTAACATAATTAAAGCAGCTTATTAACAATAATTGAATGCCTCATGCCTTTTGTTGTTCCAAGAACATTCTTGTTCAGGCTGCATTTCGACCTAACGACAATCTATACTGATATTGCCACTTCAAAATCGAGAGATGCAGATACACTTAAATGTATGAAATGCGTAGCTAAATACATATTTTTAATGATAGGATTTCAAGATTCAAAGTTCGCCCAGCATAAATTATAACAATTAATTTCAAAGTACAACTTCAGTTTGAATTGAAGGATTACTAAAACACACGGAATAATACAGTGCTGTATCGCCATGTAGAGTTTATTCTTGTGGTTAGGACGAAATGCAGACTGAAGCAGATTAAAAACGTCACCAAAGACACAAGTAACTGTATATATAACTGATTTTGACTTACGATATTTCGAGAACTACCGCTAAACGATATAATTGTTTATCACTATCAAATTTCGGTGATACGGTGTAGTGAAAACCCTGTACTATCTATATTAACCACAAAATCACTTACCATAAATATTACACATCTGTTACTCGTATTGAGGAGTTAATATATTGTGTGGTGGTTTGAGTAACGCTTTCCCTTTAATTATACTTTTCAAAATGCAGGGAATATATGCTCAAAGACAAATAAAATATGAACAATCCAAAGATCTGTATATTCATCTGTGATAAAACACTTCAAATGCATAATTTTTACAGTTAATGAAGTATTAGTAATGATAATTACAACTTATTCAGGTATTACATTTATTTACTGTATTCAAGAAAACCTAAAACAGAATTCTAAGTTAAGTAGTGTGACATTTTTGAGTAAGGAGTGAACATCTCAATTACACTGTGATCCGTATCTCTTAATTTTTGTCTTGAAATGTATTTAATTATTTCCTCCATCCCTCGGTACGTATAAGTCATTAGCCATTAGCCATTTCCGCAGATTTAGATATGGACCATTGGCTCAAAAAATTTGAAAACCCCGTCCAAAATGCTGCGGTAGTTTTTCGCGGTACCCGTTCAAATAAAGATACACACGCAGCTTACTTACAGATTTATAATAGTATATAGGTTACGTACACGGGTACACATACGTACTTGCACATATCTAACACATGTAAATACATACACATGCACTTACCTCTATACACACACACACACACGCCGATATATACGAGTATATATATAAAAAATACATTATACGTACAAATACATATGAACGTACGTAGTATCAATTTTCAAAGTTTTTTCTATTTTTGTATCAATATATGTCACTTTTTCACCATTTCTTCACTTTGTCTCATGGAACAGGCAATTTTTCCATTATCTTCTTACTTCATTTCACTTATCCAGAGTTTTGTTACTTTTTCTGAATATTCCTTGTATCAAACACTACACAAACAAGCAACTAGGTACATACGTATTCGTTTCTACACACATGTCGGTAATGGTGTATAAACATTCAAATGCAAACATACCTACAAATCAAAATTAATCATTTACTTAACATACAAAATTTTTCTATTTTGATATCAGCAAGTCATTTTTACACAAATTGGCCAATTTGTCTCACTATTGCATGTAACATACCTCATTTCTGTAATAAAAGAAATAACGTAATTATCCCACTGTCCATACGTTTTATACATTCTTGCATCCGTAACATCAATTTAGAACGGTCTGAAGTAAGTAGTAAATAATTTAATAATTCCACTTCTCCAATTTTGTGATATTTCTGTTGCTTCTGAAACGAATCCTCCATCCCTTACTATCCTTCATCTCTACGAATCCCTTACAACCAACGTCCTCTATTATCTGCTTCATATATTCTAATCTCTGTCTTCCTCTCTACAGTTCCTACCTTCGGCTGTTCCCTCCACCAGCAAATTAACCAATCCAGCATATCTCAAAATATGAACTACCAGCCTGTCTCCTATTTCTGTAAGCTTCTTCCACAAACTTCTTCCCTCACCCATCATTTCCAAAACTCGTTCATTTCTTACTTTGTCTATACACGCACACATTTGAGATAACTTATAACAGCCTACGAAAGTGTTTAATTGTTCTCTATTCTAAAGCATTTACTTTCAGTAAATTTTCAAAAAGAATTCATACTTGGCAAAATGTAAATATCTTGTTATTTAACATCGTTTATGATCCATTGTGGTCTTGATTCATTACCATAATATTATACCAGCGTACTATTTCCATTTCATGAATTTTATGAATAACTCTGAATTTATACTCACGCCATATCTATTTTTGAAAAAAAAACTAACCCTGGCACCAAACGTCCAGTCATTATTGTTAGCAATAATTTGACTTAAACAATAATCAACCTAGATTTACTATGAAAACCTGAATGTAAACATGTCAGTATAAAATTGAAGGTCGTTATAAAATAAATACAAAATTTACTTGACAGTACTGCAATGACTATTTTTATTCTGAGTTTGAAAACTCTTAATAAAACATATTAATAAGCAGTTACAATTCCA
>JARYHS010012519.1:224193636-224353035 GCA_031002005.1 Vandiemenella viatica | reverse complement strand
ATCTGTATATTCATCTGTGATAAAACACTTCAAATGCATAATTTTTACAGTTAATGAAGTATTAGTAATGATAATTACAACTTATTCAGGTATTACATTTATTTACTGTATTCAAGAAAACCTAAAACAGAATTCTAAGTTAAGTAGTGTGACATTTTTGAGTAAGGAGTGAACATCTCAATTACACTGTGATCCGTATCTCTTAATTTTGTCTTGAAATGTATTTAATTATTTCCTCCATCCCTCGGTACGTATAAGTCATTAGCCATTAGCCATTTCCGCAGATTTATATGGACCATTGCTCAAAATTTGAAAACCCGTCCAAAATGCTGCGGTAGTTTTTCGCGGTACCCGTTCAAATAAAGATACACACGCAGCTTACTTACAGATTTATAATAGTATATAGGTTACGTACACGGGTACACATACGTACTTGCACATATCTAACACATGTAAATACATACACATGCACTTACCTCTATACACACAACACACCACCCGATATTACGAGTATATATATAAAAAATACATTATACGTACAAATACATATGAACGTACGTAGTATCAATTTTCAAAGTTTTTTCTATTTTGTATCATATATGTCACTTTTACACCATTTCTTCACTTTGTCTCATGGAACAGGCAATTTTTCCATTATCTTCTTACTTCATTTCACTTATCCAGAGTTTTGTTACTTTTTCTGAATATTCCTTGTATCAAACACTACACAAGCAACTAGGTACATACGTATTCATTTCTACACACATGTCGGTAATGGTGTATAAACATTCAAATGCAAACATACCTACAAATCAAAATTAATCATTTACTTAACATAGAAAATTTTTCTATTTTGATATCAGCAAGTCATTTTTACACGAATTGGCCAATTTGTCTCACTATTGCATGTAACAACCTCATTTCTGTAATAAAAGAAATAACGTAATTACCCCACTGTCCATACGTTTTATACATTCTTGCATCCGTAACATCAATTTAGAACGGTCTGAAGTAAGTAGTAAATAATTTAATAATTCCACTTCTCCAATTTTGTGATATTTCTGTTGCTTCTGAAACGAATCCTCCATCCCTTACTATCCTTCATCTCTACGAATCCCTTACAACCAACGTCCTCTATTATCTGCTTCATATATTCTAATCTCTGTCTTCCTCTCTACAGTTCCTACCTTCGGCTGTTCCCTCCACCAGCAAATTAACCAATCCAGCATATCTCAATATGACCTACCAGCCTGTCTCCTATTTCTGTAAGCTTCTTCCACAAACTTCTTCCCTCACCCATCATTTCCAAAACTCGTTCATTTCTTACTTTGTCTATACACGCACACATTTGAGATAACTTATAACAGCCTACGAAAGTGTTTAATTGTTCTCTATTCTAAAGCATTTACTTTCAGTAATTTTTCAAAAAGAATTCATACTTGGCAAAATGTAAATATCTTGTTATTTAACATCGTTTATGATCCATTGTGGTCTTGATTCATTACCATAATATATACCAGCGTACTATTTCCATTTCATGAATTTTATGAATAACTCTGAATTTATACTCACGCCATATCTATTTTTGAAAAAAAAACTAACCCTGGCACCAAACGTCCAGTCATTATTGTTAGCAATAATTTGACTTAAACAATAATCAACCTAGATTTACTATGAAAACCTGAATGTAAACATGTCAGTATAAAATTGAAGGTCGTTATAAATAAATACAAAATTTACTTGACAGTACTGCAATGACTATTTTTATTCTGAGTTTGAAAACTCTTAATAAAACATATTAATAAGCAGTTACAATTCCAAAAACAGACGTCGATGGTAGTTGTAAACAAAACGCATTAGATCATTTTTGTAAAAGATGTCAAATATGGTTAAACCGATTCCAAAGTAAATTTTCCGTTGTAGCAGGCAATACTCTCACCGTCGCCATTTTCTAAGTTGATTTCAAACAAATAGTCGCCAAACATAAGCCATCGATACGGTATCCTTGGGTTCTTTAGTTTGTGTTTGATCAAGCGGTGAGTGCCCTGAAAAATAAAATTGAAATAGTAAAAATGCTGTGATTTCAGATATCGGAAGGAACCTAATCGTTTTATAAATTAGATTTATTTACCTTCTTGATTGGGCAGTTAAATTTAAAACCTTTCATTGAATTACAGAGGTTAGGGAACTCACATGTCCCAAATACTCCTTCAATACAGCTGAGATTCAAACAGGTCACCAGTCGAGTTTTTGCGATCATATTATTTTTGCATAAACTGGATTTTCCCTGCAAATAATAAGCTCAAGTTATTTTGGATTTTGATAACAGCGATAAGCGAAATATTGTATGAAATATGATAAAGAACATATCATGACTTATCAGGAAAATATCACAAACTGATATGTATATCAAAATCTTTCAATCTCAGACAATTTCAATTTTTTTAAAAAATTTTTTTTTTTTACATATTCCTATTCAGTTGTAAGGTATTGACCATGAATGGGTGGCTAATAGTTTCTTTAAATTAGATAAATTATGAATTTTTCTTTAATATTTATTTAAAAAAACGTTTGTTGGCTAATAGATTTAGTTTTTGTTGAGCTATATACTTTTAACGTGTTACACATATGAAAGTGAGTATGTATGAGGTGGATGTGTTGTTGTTTTCTACAAATTTCGACGGTGTGTATAAGTGAAGTTTGCAAGTGGACGAACGTGCAGCATCTGTGATTTGAGGTGACAAATTATAAAAATATTAAAAGGTTCACCGTTTTTACTGTGAGACTCGGTGCACAAAAAAACATATCGTCTGTAATATTTACACCGGTAGCTATGCCTGTGGTGAATAAGTACTTTTAGGTCAGCAAACACTTAAAATATACCTTCGTTGTCAAGTTTAAGTATCCAAAATAGAGTTGTCGAGAAACTAGGAAACCTAAAATCACCTGATGGCGACAAAATCCAAAATTTGTACCTCAGAAATCTACAAAAGAACGGGCTTGTCCTGATCTCAAGGATTTTTAGTACCTGCCTAGTGAACTAATAGTTTGCGAAAGTAATTGAAATCGACTAAAACCATTGCGCTACCAAATCTAGAAAAGACGCGTGATAACAGCAAACTATAAACAAATCTACATTCAGTCCTCGATGGGAAGCTACAGGGAAACTGACTTAAAAAGAATATTGCCTCTTTGGACTATTAACCGACCATTAGGCTAGAATACTACGCCTCACCAAAGACATCATTAGGGGTTTCAACACGTTTAGTTCCACAGCAACTGTTATCCTGCAGGTAGAAAAGGCGTATGATACGGGTGCATTTGTCCATCATTGTAAAGCTGAAGCAACAGACAGGTTATACAACGTTACACCAAGTTAATAGGAAGCTACATGAGTCTCATGAAATCTTCGTTTCAGTAGATGGTCAAAAGTCAGGATTGCACCTAAGAGAAGTAGGAATACCACAAGGCTCCATGTTAGCTCCGAAGCTGTTTAACGCCTATGTATGCTAAAAACAGAATAGCACTATCAAAAGGAGCATTCGTGAGAAATATAAATATTTTGTTTATTTATAAACGTTTCTCTGGAAACAAATCGAGTAATATTGTTATTAATGCACAATATTTCGGCGACTTTATTCTCCGTCGCCATCTTCAGGTGCAGTTGCAAGTCTTGAAGTCTGCCTTGAAGTCAGCCTTGAGCGTGAAATTACATTCATTTATAAATATTTTGGTTTCAAATACTGATCAAGGACTTCTTAAAACTTTTTGTGTGCAACACAGCACTGTATGGTAGCTGAGCATAGACTTTAGAAACAACAGAAAGAAGTAAATGGAAATATTTGAAATGTGATGCTATGCAAGGATGCTGAAAATTAAGTGGGCAGCTTTTTTTTTTTGCTGTCGTCAGTCTTTAGACTGGTTTGATGCAATCCTCCATCCCTTCCTATCCTGTGCTAACCTCTTCATTTCTACATACCCCTTACAACCACGTCCTCAATTATCTGCTTCATATATTCTAATCTCTGTCTACCTCTACAGTTCTTACCTTCAACTGTTCCCTCCACTAACAAATTAACCAATCCAGCATGTCTCAAAATATGACCTACCAGCCTGTCTCTTCTTCCTGTAAGCTTCTTCCATAAACTTCTTTTCTCACCCATCATTTCCAAAACTCGTTCATTTCTTACTTTGTCTGTCCACCTAATTTTCAGCATTCTTCTGTAGCACCACATTTCAAATGCTTCAAGTTTCTTTTCTTTCCGGTATTCCTAAAGTCCATGTTTCGCTACCGTAAAGTGCTGTGCTCCACACATAGAGTTTTAAAAGTTCTTTCTAATTCCTAGATCAATATTTGAAACTAAAAGGTTTCTCTTTTTCATGAAGGCTCTTTTTGCTAGTGCTATTCTGCTTTTAACATCATTCCTGCTTCGGCCATCGGTTGTAATTTTGCTTCCCAAGTAACAGAACTCACTCACTTCTCCTATTGCATCCGATCCTATTTTTATATTTAATCTGCTAGTATTGGTATCATTTCTGCTACATTTCATCACTTTTGTTTACTTTGATTTATATTCAGTCCAAAATCTTCCTTCAGTATTTTGTTCATGCCATTCAATAACTTCTCAATATCCTCAGCCCTCTCTGCTAACAAGACAATGTCATCAGCAAATCGTAGCATACTGATTTTTTCTCCCTGAAAACTTATGCCACATGGAAATTTTTCTTTGACTTTCTTCATTGCTTCTTCTACATACAAGTTGAATATTAACGGGGATAGACTACAACCTTGTCTCACACCCTTTTTAACTGATGCATGTCTCTCGTGATTCTCTACTTTTATTACAGCCACTTGATTCTTATATAGTTTATAGAGTATTCTTCTATCTCGATACTTTAGACCTGACTTCTTTAAAATTTTGAACATCTTGTCCCACCTAACATTATCAAAAGCTTTTTCTAAATCAACAAATGCCATAAAAGTATCTTTGTTTTTCTTGATCCGCCCTTCAAGTCTTAAAGACAGAATTGCTTCCCTTGTACCGCGATTTTTCCTAAACCCAAACTGATCTTCACCCACTATCTCTTCTACTACCCTTTCCATCCTTCTGTATATTATTCTGGTTAGTAATTTTGAAGCATGTGATGTTAGACTAATGGTGCGATAATTCTCACATTTGTCTGCTTGTGCTTTCTTTGGAAGTGTGAAGATGATATTTTTGTTAAAATCAGTTGGAATTTCTCCAGTTTGATAACTTTTTGATATCAGCTTGAATAATCTTTCGATTCCTTCCTCTCCTAGAGATTTAAGAAGTTCTGCAGGGATCTCATCAATACCAACTGCTTTATTTGCTTTCAAGTCATTCAGAGCTTTATTAAATTCTGTTCTCAAAACAGGATCTCCTAAGTCATCAATGTCGACATCGCCTTCCTTTTTCCAATACACTATTGTTCAAGTCGCCCCCATCATACAGTTTCTCAATGTATTCCTTCCATCGGTTAGCTCCTATCTTCTGAGCTTAAAGAGGTTTCCCATCGGCAGCTTTAATGTTCATACCTCTTTTCTTCATTTCTCCAAAATTCTGTTTGATCTTTCTATATGCAACATATGCATCTACTTTTCCTACGACCATTTCCTTTTCTACTCCTTCACACTTTTCTTGTAGCCATTTTTCTTTTGCTATTTTGCATTTCCTATTTATTTGATTTCTAAATTGCCTGCACTGCTCTTTTCCTGCTTCATCCTGAGCATTTTTGTACCTTCTCCTCTGATCCATCAGCTCCAAAATTTCTTCTGTGATCCAAGGTTTTCGGGCAGCTTGTTCCCTAAAGCCTAATGTTTCTTTGCCAGCTTTCATTATTTCGGTCTTTAATGCATTCCATTCGTCCTCGGTTGAGCTCCTTTCACAGTTACTTCTTAGACGTAAGTCTGCCATTTCTGCAAATTTTTCTCTTGTGCTAGATTGTTTCAGCTTATTCACTGCCAGTCTGTGCTGCTTATGCTGCTTCCTTATCCGCTTGAGTTTCAGCCTGCACTTCATTACTATCAATTATGGTCCGAATCTATGTCTGCTCCTGGGTACGCTTTACAGTCTAGAACTTGATTCCTGAATCTCTGTTTGACCATGATATAATCTAGCTGATATCTGCCTGTATCCCCAGGACGTTTTCCAGGTGTATGTTCTTCTTGCATGGTTCTTAAACAGTGTGTTCGCCACTACTAGCTTATATCTTTCACAAAATTCTAGCAACCTGCTTCCTCGCTCATATCTTTCTCCTAGACCAAAACTTCCTACAGTATTCCTCTCTTTTCCTTCTCCCACTATTGCATTCCAATCACCCATGATTATTAGATTTTCCTCCCCTTTCACATATGGGATTAATTCTTCAATTTCAGCGTATATTTTTTCTATTTCTTCGTCATCTTCCTGTGACGTTGGCATATATACTTGTACTAATGTGGTTGGGACGGGCTTAGTTTCTAACCTCATCAAAATAATCCTGTCACTAAACTGTTCATAATAACTCACCCGTTTCCCTACTTTCTTGTTCATTACAAATCCTACACCAGTGACTCCATTGACAGCTTGTGTGCTAATCATCCTGTGTTCCCCAGACCAGAAATCCTGTGCATCCTTCCATTTAATCTCACTAATCCCAACAACATCTAACTTAAATTGTTCCATCTCCCTTTTTAACTTTTCTAACCTACCTGCCCTATTCAGACTTCTAACATTCCACGCTCCGACTCGTAGAATGTTTCTATCCATTCTGATGACTCCTGCCTGAGCAGTCCCCACCCGGAGATCCGATTGGGGGACTATTTTACCTCCGGAATATTTTACCCAGGAAGAAGCCATCATGATATATGTAATTTGAGAGGATTACATGTCCTCGGGATACCCTTTGTGTCTTTAATGCAGTGGTTTCCCGTTGATCTGCATCCCCATGCCAGTTGATCATTTCTGATTCATCCGCCTTTAGGTGCCGTTTCCTACCCCAAGGGCAAGAGGGTGCCCTGAACCGCTCCCCGCTCTTCCGCCCTCCTTTCGGAGGCAGTTGGCAAGCAGTGGATGACTCCTTATACCGGGAATCTTTCAGTCGCCAGAGCCTCGTCCGTGCAAACAGGGTGCACCACGTGAAGGAGAGGTTGACATTTGGTTGGAAAAGACTAGTATTGTCTCTCCCAAACCCTTACACCCCCGGGGATAAAAACGAATTAAACAAGTTTAGGAAATGATGAGCAAGGAAAAGAGTCTTAGAGAAAGAATAGACAGAATGGTATGTCATTTTCTGAGACAAGTAGGACTGATTAATTTCTTAGTAGAAGGAACAGTCGAAGGTAAGAATGAAGTGGGTAACTGAGGATGCCGGGTGTAAGGGGGAAAAAATGTTTCCAATATCAGTTTGCAGACGATACCTCTTAAAAACACAATCAGTCATCGCCATGGCACAAACATAGAACGAATAGAGACAGCATTAGCCGAAATTGAAAAATGGAGTTAATGAAAAAAATTAAATATGTGCAGTGGTAGATTTCACGTAGAAAAACAACATCTGATATTTGTGAACCATACTATGCCCCGGGTATCCAACTATCGGTACCTGAGTGAGACAACAAAAATTGATTTTGCAAAGACGAATCTTCATCGGCCGAAGAAGAAGATTGGGTTTATTAGAAAACCTGAGTACAATAATCCGAAGGATTAATTTAACAGCAGAAAAGAAATTACGGATATATTACGTGGTCGTATTCCCCTTCTTTGTGGACGGTTGTGAGTATGGGGACTAAGTCTACAGAGACTTCAAAATGTATTTGTAAGACAAATTCCGAACGTGCCAAGATTCTCGTCAGTAGTGCATGTCTCGCCACCACAAATACTCCGTTCGTAGGAGAATAGTTTATAAACAAAACAAAAATAATTATACGATAAAATAAATTGCCAATGACAATTAGAACGAGATTGGGGGACGACAAAACCATGGTCATTGCATAACTATACAAAGTGCCAGGGATAGTCCATAAACTACGTGGCTTGGTCTATGGGTAAGGGGATGGCTGGGGGAGGGGATGGCTGGGGGAGGGGGGAGGGGGTATAGCAAAAAGCCACGTCGGGCTAACTGGTAGGAAGGGAGGGTTCACAGGAGGCCAAAATGGAGCTATATAGTTTATGGACGCTCCCCTGTTTGCAATATAAGATATTTTTTTTTTTTTTTTTTTTTTTTTTTTTGTGAAACCTCATACACCGAATAAATATTAATAATTGTAGAAAATAGCAAATCAACAAAACTTAACCAAAGTGATTGGTTTCTTTAAAGGCCTCTATTGCAGGGGCCACTGTATTATCCCAGAAAGACGTAAACAAATCGTGAAAACGAAAATTATTCCGTTCTGCATGTGTAGAGTGACCGAAGTCTGCGGAACATTTTATTGGTGTCGTAAAGTGTAAATAGTTTATTTTAATTTCTTTCTCTCTTACTTTTTTTAAGTAAAAATAGCTATTTGTAATGAACTACTTTTAAAATAATACCGTTACATTTTCACAGACTATGGAAAAAAATTAAATCGCACAACGCTCCTCTACGTTACTTCTTTTTTTAAAACAAAATTTTGATAATCGTGTCATATAAATTATATAAGCATTATACAGAGCTGAACCTAATATGGAAGGATAACTGATCTTCATGTAAACTAAAATACAGGCTCAATGTCCACAGTGATATCCGTTCATGCATTCCCACTGCTTTTTAAACAACAGATGACATAGACAGAGCAGCTGAGGAAAACATGGTGACAGCACTGATGTCGTTTCAGCCACGATAATACTGCCCATCATCATGTTAACAAGTAAGAAGTAATGCAGCACACATAACAGTGATGTAACTTGCCTTTACCGGACCAACTATCTCGTCCTCGGTGGTAATAGAAACAGTTAGAATGATGTCGTCGTTACTGTCGTAATCGATTTCCAGTTCGTCGATTCTAAAGGAACCTTCTTTATAACAAGGCACGAATTCTAGACCCATTATTTTCGTCAGCACCTGCAAAAAAAGAAACTTCAGGTCACAAACAATTGCCTCTGGGAAATCAATTACCATGAATTCGTAGAAAAATGTTTCACTTACTAAGCTGTTGATTCTTATATGTAGAGAGTGGAAATCAATCGAACAAAAATTTATAAGAGGATGAATGAAAAATACTTCTATACAATACAATAAAGTAGTAGATAATCTTTATCTGTATATACATTTTGTTTTTTTAAGGATTACTAGCCTACTGTCGAATATGATGTGTTTCAATGATTATAAGCAACCGATTGGCATTTCTCTCAATGCAATCTCTTAACTCATTTGCTATAAATCTATGTATTAAATGTCACTGGATAAATTAAGGAGGAGTTCTCTACCTAATGACTCTGGGATACAATTATATTGATGTGTAAAAGTACTTTCACTTACAAAGTCTCCTTTGTCATTGATATGAATGTTAAATTAATAATATATATATTTACGAACATAAAAGATTCTCCAAAATTTTTAATGACACATATTGACCATTTTGAAAGGGTAAGGAATTTCAAATATTTAGGGGAAATAATTCAAGAAAATGGATTAAAAAAGTTTACAATAGCAGAAAGGATACGCAAAATGGAAAGAGCGTATAGCAAAACTAAGAATTTTTACAGCAAAAAGTGTCACTATAAAATCCTTAAAATAAGACTAGAGAAACAGGCAGCCAAAGTAGGATTACATGTATCTTTTGAAGAAACACAGTTCATGACAAACAGCAACGATGCTCCTGAAAATTTTAAATTTCGCAACGGAACAATAGCTAAAACAAATTGTTTTAAATATTTAGAAGAATGGATAACGAGCAACATAAAAGAAAAGACTGCTATAGAAACTAGAATACAAAAAATGGAAAAAGCATTATATATCACAAAGAACATATGTGATAAAAAATCTTTATCATGGAACACAAAACTAAGGCACTATCAAGCAGTAGTTAGACCAGAAACATTATATTCGGCAGAAACACTTAAGCTAAGAAGATATGGGGATCTTGAAAAACTGGAAAAAGTAGAAAGGAAAATTTTGAGAAAAACACTGGGACCTAAACGTAATAGTAATGCTGAATACAAATTAAGACCAAACCGAGAACTATATTTGGAAATAGAAAAATTGACAGTTATAATTATGAAAGGAAGTCTGCAATTTAACGGGCACTTATACAAAATCGATAATAATAGAATAACAAAAGAGATCTTTACTTTACTAGACAAATAAAAATCCAATCCCACAAGGTTCACTGAAACTGAAAAACGAAAAACGCTGGGGTGAAAACAGATATAATAGACAACAGAACACTCTATATAGAAGTAATTCCAAAGGCAGGTTTTCCTGAAAGACAGAAATACACAAAGGGTAGAAAATGGACCCAGGAAGAAAAGGATTACATTCTCAAAGAATGAAGGAAGTTTGGAAGCTAAGAAAATTAAATACATAGAATCATAGCCAAAGTTGATTATCGTACCCTGCAAATGGGTTATTCGGAAGAAGAAGACACTATAATTCAGTAGTGAAACCGGAATGTCTCTAAGCAAATGAATGGCTGGTATTAAATTATAAACTGGATAAGCTTGAAGTATTGGAAAGGAGAATTATAAGGAAAAATTTGGGTCCGTTGAAAAATACAGTACAATGGAAGTTAAGAACTAATGAGGATGACAGAATCAATCACAAAAAGGAGAATGATATTTTTTGGACACATCTATCGCATGAATAACACCAGGCTAACAAAAAAGATATTGAAATATTTTTGGGAGAAAAAATCAACTATTACCTGGATTCAAGAGATTAAGAAATATTTGAAACGAAATAATATCGGTGAACAGCGCGCTATGGAAAGAAAATATTCTCGAAAGCGGATTTCGAATGTGGCAGGATTCCAAGGTAGAGAGGAGAAGAAAACGGCTGCACAATGGTCTGAAGAGAGAAAGAGAAAAGACAGTGCAATAATGAAGGAGTACTGGAAAGGACGTAAGAAAAAACAACAGGAGAGGACTTGGAGTTGGCACATGGTCCCTATCTGGCCATAACGAAAAGAAGAAAATATATATCAAAATTCAGAACAATGACATCTAAGAAGTGAATTTGCATTTATGAAAGATTTTGCAGTTTGGTAGTTGTAATTGAACACTTGTGGCAAGCGTATCAGGCACAATTACTCCTAAATGAGCAATGTCGCAAAATATCTACATCGAAAATCCCAGCTATATGTGTCTTTTCTGTATTGACTCTGGCATTAAGCCTTGTAGACGAAGGTCATTAGAGGCGTGAAAGGACTGGGGACGGGAAAGAATTTAGCCATGGTCTTTTGAAGGAACCGTTCTGGTATTCGCTTCGAGTGATTTGGGGAAACCGTGGAAAACCCAAATCTGGATGCTCGTACGGGGATTCGAACCCGCATCCTCCCGATTGCGAGGTCAGTGCGTTAATGTTCATGCGTGATGCTAGGTGATATGTGTGTCGTTGACGACAGCTGTTTTCATTGAGCAACTGACACTGCTGCACCAAGCAGTGGAAGATAAAATGGAAAACTTTCGAAATTTTTAGAAGTTCAGTGCTCCATGGGGGGTCTACGATAACCGGGGCGCCACAATTAGATGATGGATTCTTATATATTTCGACGAGACAAACTGAAAGTAAAGAATAAACTTTTTTTGAAATCTTGCTTAGTTTTCGAGATATTTTATCTCAAAATTGACGTGATTAGGCTGAAATGCGTCTTGGACCAGAAGAAAAATTTGGTCACAACCAAATTAGATGATGAATTCAAACGTAACACGACGACTCAAATCGAAAATAAGTAATAAATGTTTTTGATATCTCCCTTAATTCTCGAGATATTCTATCTCAAAATTCAGGAGGTTGGGGTGAGATACGGCCTGGAAAAAAAAAAAAAATCATTGTGGAAATGCACTATACAGGGGTGTTTTATTTTGTTCCTAGTAGTTCTTGTTAAGTTGAAATACAGCCTGACCTAGAAGAAACCTCACCGAAAGCAAAGCGAACTATACCTATAACTGATTTTTTAACATGCTATATAGCTCGATAAACAAGCGAGATATTAAAAAAAAAAAAAAAAAAAAAAAATATTTTCGATTTGTTTCGTCGAGTTCTACATGAGACGGTGGCACCACGTTAATGACAGAACAGACCGGCAAGCAGTTATGTCATCTTTTCTGAGGAAATTCTTCGCGTGTGCGGTATGTAATTCAATCATAAAAAAGCACAGTATTTACAGATTGATATAATAAATCTGTTCTGCAAGCTGGGTATATTTTGAAAGCGAGTCTTCATTGATAATACGAGGTGCTTCCAGAAAGTAAGTTCCATTTCAATTTATCTCCGCTCCAGCGCTGCGATTGCAGTTCCGCACATGTGCTGTAGACGATGTGTATCAAGGGGAAGAACGTCCGCCATTTGGAGATCGCTGTCAGTTACGTACGCTTTGTTGTGCTTGTTTGAAATGTCGGCGTTGATTGAAAATCCCGCCGCCTGTGAAATCAGGTCTGTAATTCGGTTTCTGAATGCGAGAAAAGTGAAACCAAGTGAAATTTATCTGCAAATTTGCGATGTTTACGGACCAAATGCGATGAGTGATTCGATGGTGAGAAGATGGGTCCGACAGTTCAATGGCGGGCGTAGTGATGTGCACGATGAAGAACGAAGTGGGCGTCCACCTTTGGTTACAGAAAAACTGGCAAGACTTTCATCTGTTCTTACATCTCAAGTCTTTCCTTGGCGGTCATCACTTCACCAATGACGACGAGCTGAAAGAAACTGTTTCCAACTGGTTGAAGACACAGGCGGCAGATTTCTATGAAGAAGGTATACAAAACCTGGTGCCACGCTATGACAAATGCCTGCAAAATTTCGGTAGTTATGTGGAAAAGTAGTTTAAGAGTTGTAGAATTTTGTGCAATAAAAATTTCTTCTGTATCTGTGTACAATTTCATTTTATTACCAAACGGAACTTACTTTCTGGACGCGCCTCGTATATCTTGAACAGATAGGTATCAGAGGTTTTTTTTTTTTTTTGTTCAGATCCAATTTTACCCAATGCAAAAATCTTTATTTTTTCCATTTTGGTTGTTGGATATGGTTTTTAGAGTGATTTTGGTAACCAATCAAAACTGCTGGTGTGTGGAATGAACTCGTATGCCCTTGAATCCAGCTCTAATTTTGGCGGCTGTACTCTGTTAATTGTTTCATACCACCACTATTAGCTTGGCCAAAATCCTCCTAGATCCAATTCAAACGTTTGATATCCATAATATGGATCCATTAAGTCACACAGTACTCAACCAATTGTCTCAGCAAATTTTCCTTGTACATGCACTCAAAATCCTTCACCTATTGCAAAGAGGGGATGCACTAGAGAAGTAAGGGAATTGGTCAGACCACTATATGGTGGTGTAGTATGGGACCCACATTTTGGGTATCAAATACAGGAGTTGAAGGGGGTGCAGAGGAGGGCTGTCATATTTGTGTTATTACAATCGGTACCTAATATGATAATGGGGCTGGAGTGGGTTTTATTGAAGGATAGAAAGAGGGTGAATAGGGGAATGCGAGTGTACAAGGCCTATATTGGCGATGAAGCAAGGAAAGACGTTGTTGGGAAATTAAAAAGGGGTGCTTGGAAGCGAAAAGATGACCATAACCACAAGCTGCCACTTGATTTCTGGCATAAGGGTATGGGAAAATTTTCTTTCACAGGAAAGTGTGTAAGGGATTGAAATAAATTGCAAAGAGAAGCAATGAATAATTTACCAAAAACACTGAAAAAATTTAAAGTAAAAATTAGTTGACGGCAAAAGTAGGTTGGAAGAGCAATGTCATCAATTATTACCGTTTATGAAATATTCCGGACTTTTAAAGAATCCAAATTTTTTTATCTGCTTAACGTCTCCCTAATAGCGAGGTCTTTAGAGACGGGAAAGGATGGGGGGCAAGGAATTGGAAGGAATTCTACCATGGTGTTTTGAAGGAAGCATCCCGGAATTTGCCTGGAGTGATTTGGGAAACCCAAATCTGAATGCCCGGACGCTTGCCGTTACACCACCACGCTCTGTAAGAATTCCCGATAACCTTTCTAAAATATCTTTGGCACCTGAGTTCATTGTCAAACAAAATGTCTACACCAATTCACCATGCATATTGTAGTAGTTCAACAAATCATTCCTCTGTCGGAATGAAATACTATGACTCTCTGACACATATTCGCACATAAACGCCTTATATGATCAACGTTAAATCTACTTCGATGTTCTGTCTTTCAATAGCTAAGGCTGATAGATCAGCTATGGTATCTTGCAGCCTGAAAATTGTTTTGTGGTTGCCTAAAAAAGATTTCACTTGGACATTCCCTCAGAAACTTGACAGTGGAAAATTCTTTGAAGTACGATATAATGTTCACTGCTCGAATTTGGCAAGTTGGTAGAAATGTCCAACGTTTCCAAACATTCCCTTACCTTTCGTCTTGCTCTGAGGTCAGATGGGTCGTCAGTTGTTGCAGGCACGCCACTCTACAAACAGTATGAAATATTTAGAACAAATTGGGTACATGCATTTTGCAACATTAATTAATAGATCAAATTTATTAAGTCACAAAAAAAAACTTATTTATCCCAGCAATATAAGGGCTGTCACGCCTTCTGCTACATCTTACCAACTGATCAAAAATGCATGTTTTCCACCTTAAATAAATTAATGGCAACAATACTCTGTGACGGAACAGAAACATTTTATAAGAAAATTATATTTTTGTTCCTTGAGAGTAGACAAAAATCGATATAATAGGGTATTCAAATAATTTTCTGCGACACAATTACTTTAATAAACTATTATTTAATTTATTTTATTTTATTGATGTGCGTGATGCGTTTCGAGAAATTATTCTCATTATCGAGCGCTATTTTATTACATTTTTGGTGTGACGAGTGCTCGTGTCATCTTCTGTTTGATGTTATCCGGTTTTACTTTGTATTTCCTGAAATTGATATATTGGATTATGTACTAAACAGTTTTTTGCAAAATAATAGGGAGTGGAATAATAAAAGTATACTTTGGGGAAACCTTCATAAAATGTAAGTTTTATTTAAAAAAATTATTATTCCACTCCCTATTATTTTGCAAAAAACTGTTTAGTACACAATCCAATATATCAATTTCAGGAAATACGAAGTAAAACCGGATAACATCAAACAGAAGATGACACGAGCACTCGTCACACCAAAAATGTAATAAAATAGCGTTCGATAATGAGAATAATTTCCCGAAACGCGTCACGCATATCAATAAAATAAATTAAATAATAATTTATTAAAATTACTGTGTCGCAGAAAATTATTTACATACCCTATTATATTGAAACAGTTGCAGACTTTCACAAAGTCCATATATCATGGACAAAGTAAAAAAAAAATTCGATATATTTATTATTAAAGAAAAGAAGGCGTAGTTGCTATGGAGATGAGAAATAATAATAAGGACTGAGGCTAGCGACATAGAGACAGATCGGTTGCTTTTAAAACATTCATTGGTGTAAAACCTTGCATCTTCGGATACTACAGAAGTTCGATGTAGTTCCTAAAGGAATACAAATTTTGTATTATAAACTGAAAACTGTTGAAAAGAAAAGGATTGAATTCTTTATATTTATAATCAGTACACAAAATAGACGTTATATCATAACTCCTTTAACGATTTACTTCGAAGAATTATAACGCCCAAGCGTTCCTGAAAGTAAATGTGCCACAGATATACCGAAAAAACACAAAAGAGTCGCCACTAATTGTATTGATCTGGTGGAACACTCAACTATTCTTGAATATTATTTGTTGGAGACGATTTCAAAAGGAATGGCAGATGTTAAGGTTATGCCATTATTCACAAAAGGTGTCAGGAGAAATACCAATAATTATTGGGGCAACAGGTTGCTAAAATCAGGGTGCAAAGTATATGCTCGCTTAATCGATGTAAGATATCAATATATTGGCATATACCAGAGTATCCATTAGGAGAAGAACAAAACGCTTTCCCGAAAACCTCATATGTCAACGCAGTACTTAAAACGAAACAGCTTATCGAACAAGTACATGAATTCAATTTAAAAACACACGTAACACTTATTCACTTAGCAAAGACTTTAAATATGTTAAATCGAAATAAAAGTTGGTTTGAACTTGTTGGTAAACATGCGTGCACCTACTTTCATTTACGTATGTGATAAAATACTTCGTTCTCTAACCTAACTGAGTCGCAGTGACAGGAGAGATAAGATAAGATAAGAGAAATAAGGTGCCGCACTGGCGATTATATGACGTCTTTCTTCCCTCGTGCCACTAGGGATTGGAATGCACAACTTAGAGATTTGTTTCCGTGCAAAGTATCCCGTGCAACCCACAATTTTTGTTAATTTATTTATTTCTTGTCAGGAGCATATAGTTACACAATTACAAACATCAAATTGTACTTGACCAAAACTTGGCAACATCCAGATTATATTTCGGGGCCTCATTTTACGAGGCAGATCATCTTCCGAGCAGGATGCTGGACACAGTCGGCAACGGAGTTTGTGCTCAACAGTCTAATCTTCTCCACTGTCGCACTGATGACACCGACTTCAGCATAGCCCCATCTTGCTAAGTTGACTTTGTATCTGCTCACTCCTAGTCGTAGCCTGTTCATAGAATTCCATCACTTGTCATAGCCAGGTCGTAAATATTCGGACAATCTTCCCCAGCAATGCGGAAGGGGAGCCTTAGCTTCCCACAGTTGTAACCTGGCTTCCTCAGTTGTAGTTTAAGTTCCTGAGATGTTCTCAGGAAGCTTTCCCTGGACTTCAGTCTTTGCCTGTGTGGTAAATGGATCTTTCATGGTCCACTTTCCTCCTTTCCTTTACCGCTGCTGTTTCTCTTCGCCTACGAGGTGGTGGTGCTATTCAACTGGAGCAGTTTTTAAGCAGGCTGATGTGAATTGAAGAGTATACATGTAGATGAAAATGTATTTGTACCGAAAAATTGGGTTCTGAAAATACAAATTATCGATTTCTAGCACCGCTGTCGTTTTCAGGTGTGAAACCATCTACGCTAATATATTACATTAAAAAAAAGTTAATCACAACACTATTTACAGTAGTAGCCTTAGAAAGGAGCGCAGAATACAAAATCAAGCCATAGGAAGACCAGCCACTTATGAAATGAAGTAATAACACATGAATTACACACTTCCCATAGTCAATTAGAAAATAGAAGAAAACAAAGATGAATGGCATGATAATGTTTCGAAACTGAGTAAGAAATGCTTTGCAAGAAAGATTTTGAAATATAAATCTAGAAGTAACAGATGTAGTGTTAGTACTGGAACAATTCAGATGGCCTATCGATGAAAAGAACAAAAAATTAAAAATATCGTACAGATACTCACTTGTCCCGGGCGGATTGCCAGCATGAGTAGCAGAAGCAGTGAAAAGTAGTTATCCATTGTGGCAAGTTCTAGCTCTGTCTCGTGTTGATACCAATGTACGCAGTTCCTAATAACAGTGGACTTCACTATTAACCAATCGCAACAACACAACGCATGAGAAGACATAAATTTTTATTACTCCTGTCCCTTTTGGTTGATAGCAAGAAAAGAACTTTTATGACTACTTATTATTAATAGCTGCCACTTTTTGCCATTTTATTCGGAATTCAGATCAGTAATTGCCAAGCTGCTCTGGAATTAGTTTGATAGCTTTAATTGGTTTGATCGTTCGCTATCGGCGGTGAGAAAGCTCATTATCTTTTTGAAAAACAGGCAAATACACTCGTGAATAAAAAAATTGAAGCACCCTAAAGACATGGTTGATAGTCAAGGTAACTTGATAAACTTACACACCACTGGCGAATATGTGAATGATGACAGCTGAAATCTTCTTTGACGTGTACATCGCCCAAAAAGTGTATTAATGTTTTTCGTGTTTAGTGTTGTGGCAGCTATATGTGATTAGGGGGTTATTATGGCCGTGCAGTCCACTTCGTGGGCATTATGATTGATTTTGAGGGGTTCTTTGAAGCGTTCGTTAGGGTTTTAGATTATTGTCCTAATTACAGCAGATAATACTACGTGGGCGCCAGGATGATATTTACTGGATAAAGATATTTAACACCAGGGTCATGTTTGATATAGCAGTGATCCAGAATTGCTTTAATTCTAATATTTACTATAGTTCCTACCTTGCCGATATATCACCAACTCTTCCACACAATTATCTCAAATAACTTGGGTTTTAACTTAACGACTGTAAATGACTTTGACGACACAATGAATAATTTAAACAAATTTTAATTACAAAAACGTAACCGTACAAGTATCTAAAGTTCTATTTAAAGTTATGCTGAAAGGAATCGACATGGCGACAAAGTTACCAACTTGATGTTACTAAATAAATGAATTCTTCTTCTTCTGGTCCTTATCCGTTCCGGGATGTCGGAAATCATCTTGTCTGTCTTGTTTCTGCTGGTTGATGCTCGTATTAAGTCCGTAGTTGCTTGGAGGTCCAGATTCGAATTGACCTCAAAAAACATAATATCAACAGATATTTTACAAATGGACAACTTCAGACACAAGGTAGACAAATTGGATGTTACAACGGTGCAACCGAAGCGCCTCCTGCCATGTCCTGTATATCCCTTCCAAACTATTACCCTTTCGGATAGGTGCAATACATCCTCCGC
This sequence comes from Vandiemenella viatica, assembly GCA_031002005.1. Classification (NCBI taxonomy): domain Eukaryota; kingdom Metazoa; phylum Arthropoda; class Insecta; order Orthoptera; family Morabidae; genus Vandiemenella; species Vandiemenella viatica. The sequence continues at coordinate 224,334,247 of JARYHS010012519.1, read as the reverse complement.
CACACACTTTTAGTGAATCGTGGAGTAATAATAATAACAATGCAGACCAAAGTGGCCTGAAGAACGCAAACAAGTTAACTCGAAAAGAACGAAATCCTATTGGAACAACGAGCGTGGTGGGTGAACGGTTAACGTTCTGATCTCGCATTCGGGAGGACGCGGGTTCGAATCCCCGTACGGACATCCAGATTTGGGTTTTCCATGATTTACCCAGATAACTCCAGGCGAATGCCGGGATGCTTCCGTCAAAAAAAATAAAAAAATAAAAAAATGCCATGACCGAATACCTTCTAGTTCCTTGTCTCCCATCCCATCCCGCCTCTAATGACCACGCTGTCGACGAGGCGTAAAGCCCAACAAAAAAAAAATTGGAACAACAAGAAGAACACAAAGAAAACCTGACTGGGCGATTTCTCATTTGCTTAACATCTTTCATTTATTTTTAGAATTCACCACTAATACTAATAATTTGAAAGAAACCATAATAAACTTTTATTTACTATTTTTTTATCTGCTTAATGTCTCTCAACAGCGAGGTCTTTAGAGACGGGAAAGGATGGGGGGGGGGGGCAAGGAATGGGAAGGTTTTCGGCCATGGCCTTTTGTAGGAATCATCTCCTGGAGTGATTTGGGGAAACCATGGAACACCCAAATCTGGATGCCCGGACGGGGATTCGAACCGCCGTCCTCCCGAATGCGAGGCCAGAACGTTAACCGTTACACCACCACGCTCGGTTTATTTACTATTAAAATTTCAATGTACACATTTCAGCGTAAGATAAAAGGTCGTTTTGAAGTAAACAAAAAATGTGCCCACTAATAAGGTAATAACTTTATTTAAACGTATAATTCTGAGTTAATAAAACATATTTTCAAGCCATTACAGCTTCACAAACATTGGTCGCAGGTAGTTGTCAACAAAAAGCACTAGATCATTTCTGTAGCTGATGTTGAAGGCGGATAAGCCGGTTCCAAACTAAATTTTCCGTTGTAGCAGGCAAGAATCTCACCAGCACCACTTTCTAACTGGAATGAAAACAAGTAGTCGCCATACATAAGCCACCGATATCGTACCCTCGGGTTGTGTATCTTGTATTTGATCAACCTGTGTGTGCCCTGTAAGATAAAATTAAAAACATTTATAAAAAACGCTGTGGCTTCACTTTTTGGAAGAAAAATCAATCATATTAAATAGAGTTATCTACCTTCTTGATTGGGCAGTTAAATTTAAAACCTCTTACTGAATTACAGAGGTCAGGAAACTCGCATTTCCCAAACATTCCATTTTTACAGCCAAGTTTCAAGCAAGCTGTCAGCCGTATATCCCAGACTGTGTTATTTTTGCATATACTGGTCTTTCCCTGTAAATAGTTAGCTCACGTTATTTCGCATATTGATAACAGCGATAAGGGAAATCTGAAAGAAAATCTGATAAAGAACAAATCGTGTCTTACCTAGTGTTTCAAACTGAAAAAAAAAATGATTTTTTTTCAACTTTGTAAAAAAAAAAAAAACATGAAAAAACCTAGCACCCTTGTTTTTTCCTAATTTTTTTTTCAGAAAAGAATAAATTTGATAAATTATAGTTTTATTTAAGGAACGTGTTTTAAATCTTACTGAATCATACAATGTCTTACATAATGATTCATAAATGTATCTATACAGGTAACATAATTTTATTCATTCTCTATGTCAGTACGACATTCATTAGTATCAGCACTACTGACACTAGTTCGGTCGGTGTCGGAATTTTCTGTTTCTTCTTCTGTCGCCTTTAAATCTATAACTTCAGAAGTAGTTACATTTTCTTTTACTGGTTGTTCTTGTATTATACGCAAAAGATTTTGAGATTGCAATTTTAAATTGTGAGCAAAGTACGCACTGTGCATTAAGACTGCGCCGATAGTTCTGTATTACGGTCTTTTAAGTTTGAATTTAAATCAATTATCAGACATAGCAGGAGCTTTATTTCTTTTCAATCGTTGGTTTTCACCAACGGTTGCAAGGAAACGATTCATAATTATTGACAGTTTAATGAGTCAGTACCACTATACTCTGAGAGTTTAACAAGTATACGAATATGAGGAAAGCACAATAAGTAATAAAAAGAGGCAAAAAACCATAGATAAATTCCCAATTTTTTAAAAAGAACCGTAGGTCTACAGATAAATTCGTAGGGCTGGCAGCACTAGTTCAAATAGCAAGTATCAATCCAAGCAATGGGGAACGGGGATTTCTTCTCACGCAACCTAGCCTCTTTCGGAAATCCCCGTTCATAAAAGAAAATTTCAGTCAAAGTTGCCAATATTTTCGTATTTTTTTTTTTACTGAACCAGAAAAATATAGTAGATTTAAAATTAAAATTAAAATAAGTACTTAGAATAAACTCTAAAACAGTCATATTAAACGATAACTGCCTTACAAATCTGAGATTTAGTAGTTGTGAAAAAAACGTGTCCCAGAAAAAAAACATGTTTTTTTTTCTACAGTTTTTTTCATGTTTTTTTAAGCCAGAAAAAAACGTTTTTAACAACACTAGTCTTACCATAAAAAAGTGTAACAAACTGAAATAAGTGTGTATACCATGTTTCTATCGAAATCTTTTAAAATCAGACAATTTTTCAAACAGTAATTAGTGGAACTCGATTTCATGCAAGAGGGAGTGGGAAAATTTTACGTTGTGGGTAAGGGTGTCAGTGATTGGAACAAATTACCAAGTTAAGCGATGAATAATTTACCAAAAGCGCTGTGGGAATTCAAAATTAAAATTTGTAAATCGCAAAAGTATATGCGGGAGATATTTACCGTTCAAATTATAAAATTTAAAAAATAAAAAAGGGTAATTAGATGACTTAGGGAATTACCACCAAAACGTGTGTTGCATCACTATTGAATTAAATTGGCCGATAAAGGTATTTATAATGGGCCTTCTGTTTTAGTGTTTTTATGATTCCATCCACCCAATTTTATAGATAAACCTTGTAGAAACGTTTAATTTAATTGAATTTAATTGCTTTGGACCGCACGCTCCTGTGACAATTTTCCTAAACGCTTATTCTTCTCCTTTCTTGTACCTGCCTACTTTTATCTTCTAGAATTTTCAACATCAAATTATTACAAAGTTTTTAGTAAATTATTCATCATCTCTCTTGGTAAATTTATCCCTCATACCCTTACCTTCGATAGAAAATATTCCCACAACTTAAAGCCTGAAATCGAATGCCAGCTGGTTTTCAATTCTTCCACCAACATCTTCTTCTTTTTTTTTTTTTTTTTTTTTTTTTTTTAACAGTTTAACGTCCCTTTTTAACAACGTGGTCTTTAGAGACGGGAAAGGATGTGGGGCAAGGAATGGGAAGGAATTCGGCGATGGCCTTTTGAAGGAAGCATCCCGGCATTCACCTGGAGTGATTTGGGGAAACCATGGAAAACCCAAATCTGGATGCCCGGACGGGGATTCGAACCGCCGTCCTCCCGAATGCGAGGCCAGAACGCTATCCGTTACACCACCACGCTCGGTACCAACATCTTGCATGCCTCATAGCCAACATACGCGATGTACACTCCCATGACTTTCTTTTCTCTCCTCCTATCTTCCAATTAATTCCATTCCAGCTACTCTATCATATCAGTTACTGATTGTATCCTGCACCCTCTCCAACCCCGTCATTTAATACCCAAAACTTATATCCCATACTACACCTCCATATTCAAGCAATGATCTAACAAAAGTTTTGTAATCCAATTTCCTTACTTCCTGGTACATACAAACCCGCATCACTCTCTCGGACAAGTGAAGGATTTTGTAAGCTTTTCGTGTCCAATGTTTCCTGCCCATTTGAGTTTGTCATCAAAAATTATGTCAAGGTATTTACATTTCAAGTCTTCAAGAAGCAATTCTTTACCTAGTTCTTAAGGGTTTGGGAGAGACTATATCAGCCTCTTCCAACCAAAGTGTCAACCTCTCGTTTACGTGGTTGTACCCTGTTTACACGGAAGAGGCTCTGGCGACTGAAAGATTCTCAGTATAAGGGGACTACTCAGGGAAGAGTCATCAGAATGGATAGAAACGTTCTAAGAGTCGGGACCGAGCGTGACGGTGTAACGGTTAGCGTTCTCGCCTCGCATTCGGGAGGACGACGGTTCGAATCCCCGTCCGGGCATACAGATTTGGGTTTTCCATGGTTTCCCAAATCACTCCAGGCAAATGCCGGGATGCTTCCTTGAATTCCTTCCCATTCCTTGCCCCCCATCCTTTCCCGTCTCTAAAGACCTCGCTGTTGAGAGACGTAAAGTAGTTAAAAAAAAAAAAAAAAAAAAAAAAAAAAAAAAAAAAAAAAAAAACAACTAAGAGTTGGAGCGTGGAATGTTAGAAGTCTGAATAGGGCAGGTAGGTTAGAAACTTGAAAAGAGAGATGGAACGACAGAAGGTAGATGTTGTCGGGATTAGTGAGATAATGAAGAGGTTAGCGCGAGATAGGAAGGGATGGAAGATGGCATCAAACCAAATGAAAGACTGGTAACAGAAAAAAAAAAATAATTACAACCAACATTTAGGTTTCTGTGCCGTGTACCTAATAAGCCGACTTTTCTTTGTATTTTTCTTCATATCATCTTCATCTACCGAGCTATATATATTGTCCCGATTACCGTCTTTTATTTTAACCAAAATGCATGCTCGATATACACATTGATGTCCGACCTTACAATGTACAAGTATTATCGCCCCTTTTTAAACTGTCCTCGTAAGTTGCAAATTGACATAACCAGAATAGATGAGGGGTAGAGGGTGAATTTGACAGCACTGATATTGTTTCGGCCGCGATAGTAGTTCCCATCACCAGAAAGAAGCGATAAAGCACACATATCAGAGGTATTACTCGCCTTTATCGGAGAATTTAATTCGGCATCGGTGGTAGCAGATATATTTAGTACAATGTCATTGTTAACGTCGTAGTCGATATTCAGTTGATCGAATCGAAAGGGGCCTTGTGTATCGTTGGGTTCATGGCAGGGTTGGAATTCAAAATATCTTATCTTCGTCAGCACCTGCAACAAGAAATATCAACTAACAACACAGAAATTGCTTCTCTGAAATTCATCGAGTATTCCAACAAGCAAGAATAGGGTGAAATTACAGAAACGATAAATGCTAGAAAGAATTCAATACGTTTTACTTATTAAGCTGTAAAAAATATTACCCCGTAGATAACGGAAATCAGTCCATCACATTTATAAAAGGATCAACGAAAAACACTTCCACACTATACAATAAAACTGTAGAAAACTTGGGTCTCTTGTAACATTATCACTAAATCACAATCATTTTCTAAGTGAAAACTTCTATAGGAGCGATACGCGATGTTTGGGGAAGGTGAATCTATGAGTTCGCAATAAGCCACCTGTTGCGAGCGTGAGATCACGCCCACCTGTTGCGCGTTTGATATGCGCGCAGGACGCTTTTCACAAAATTTATATACAAACACACAGTTTCTGTCCGATTTGATGGAGTTTTGAATGCATATAATTTAAAACTAATAGAAAAAATTGTTGAGGTTTGATTTACAGAAACCAAAACCCTCTCCTCATTTCCCCCTCAGCTTAATTTATGTCACCGCAGTTCATACAAACCTACAGTTTTTATCCGATTTTCATAGTAGTTAGCACCCATGTACTGCAAAACAAGGCGGTGTGGTAGCTCAGCGGTTAGGGTGCTTACTTCAGAAAGTTCTTTTTCCGGCTCGCAGGTTCAAATCCAGTTTCAAATTCAATTTCAAATCAAAATTCAGATGAATCGGATTATTTTAAATCTTCTTAACACAGTCAATGTGTAACTTCTACAATCCAACTCGATTATTTATTATTATTTATTTATTTATCAATCTTGTTTCATGGATCCCTGCTGAGGAAGGACTTCTGGGATGTGAAACATGTCATGGTTAATACACATACATACAATATGAGTCAAAATTATAGTAAAAACAATTATGTATTACAAAGACAAACAAAGACAATGAAAATAAACATTAATTTTTACAACTAAATTTTGCAAAAGTCATACTGAATACAATTAAGTATTTTGTTCAAATTCTTGAATGGAGTAGAATACATTACCTTGTGTATTCAAGGGTACTGTCACAGACAAATATACCTGTAGTTACTCTACGCTGTATCGGCATCCATTCCAGCGTTCTAGATCCATAACATATATCCATAAGATTATAAAAACCTCAAGTGATTTTGTCACTGACGTGTAAGCAATGGGCGCTAATGATTCCGTTGACGAGGCATCCGAAAGTCAAAATGACAACAGCAACATCCTGTACATACACACACTACTATTTATAAAAGATTCCTTACTTTAATACTCTTCTAAATTGTCTTTGTCAACAGAGTTTTTTTTTCCCTAAACAATACAATCACAAGTTCATATTTTATCGCTGTATCAGCATCCATTCCAGCGTTCTAGATCCATAACATATATCCATAAGATTATAAAAACCTCAAGAGATTTTGTCACTAACTTACAAGCAAAGGGCGCTAATGATTCCGTTAACGAGGCACCCGAAAGTCAAAATGACAACAACATCCTGTACATACACACACTGCCATCTCTAGAAGTATCCTGACTTTAAAAGAAATGTTAATACCCTTCTAAAATGTCTTTGGCAACAGAGTTTTTTTTCCCCTAAACAATAAATTTACAAGTTCACATTTTATCGCTGTATCAGCAGTTTCCCATCCACGTTTCAATGGTTTAAAACTTTATTTCTCTCTCTCAATGCAATCTGATAATTATTTGGCTCATAAACGCATCATATAGTGAGTATGAACTCTGCTTTGATCTTTTATCCTTCAATAGTAAGGGGTTTTCCCAAATCACTACAGGCGATGCCCTGATGCTTCCTTCAAAAAGGCCATGGCCGAATTCATTACCGTTCCTTGTCCCCAGTCCCATCCCACCTCTAATGACCTTAGCCGTCGACAAGGCGTAAAGCCGATTAAAAAAAAAAACAATAGTAAGGCAGATGGATCAGCTGCGGCATCTACCATCCTGGAATTTGGTTTGTGCTTGCCTACGAAAAATTCCCCTTTAGTCTGTACCTCAGAGAGTTGGCAATGGGTTCTTTAAAGTATGATGTAAGGTTATCAGTTGAGTTTATCAACTTGAAAAATTGGTAAAAATGCCCAAGGTAGCGTCAACTTACAGTTCGGCTAACTTTGAATTGAGGTGGGCCTTCAGCTGCTAGTTCATAGGCAGACACATCGTTCTGAAAAACAGGATTAATTGTTTAGAACAAATTGAGTAGATACAGTCTTCGACATGCAATAGTAGTGTATATGCGTTTAATTGTTTAAAAATTGATATAGCTCACCTCGATTAGGACTGTCAAACCTCATACATCAATTCAAGTGATGAAAATTAATATGCAATATAATACATTATTTTTCGTAGATTCCAATTCAGGAGAATGCCATTATGGGATGTTGAAAGTTGTCAATTTACAAATAAAATACTGCAAAAAAAATAGATAAATACCTCAGAAGCTGTATAGTCACAGCATACATGGCACATTAATTATGTCAACTACACTTACACAAGCTGATGGCTATCATTCTGTAGATACCTTGGAAGTAAATATTTCAACGGAATTGTTAGTTAAAAATTATTTTAATTTTATTCCTTAATTTAATCTTATCATCTGCTAGACATTTAAGATGTGTTGGCAGCTTATTGAAGATATGTATCCTTAAATATGCGACCCCTTTTTGAATATATGACAACGAATCACCGAGCGTGATGGTGTGACGGCTAGAGTTCTGGCCTCGCACTCGGGAGGACGGCGGTTCGAATCCCCGTCTGGCGCATCCAGATTTGGGTTTTCCATTGTTTCCCAAATCACTCGAGGGAAATGCCGGGATGCTTCCTTCAAAAGGCCATGGCCGAATTCCTTCCCATTCCTTGCCCCCCATCCTTTCCCGTCTCTAAAAACCTCGCTGTTAGAGAGACGTTAAGCAGATAAAAAAAGACAGCGAATTGTTGTCCTTTCACCTTATAAAAAATAACAGCAATAATAGTAGTGAGAGGTTAATTTTTACTTTTGAATGAGCAGTTGGGATATTCCCGTGTAAGATAAACGATGTTCATATATGCAAAGAAAACCTCTACATCAAAATTTGTGGAATTTTGAATCTCATATAGGAATAAGGTAATTTCATCAATTTTACTAAATATCCCTCTTACAAAAATCTGCGACTTACCATAACACCACATATAACAGGAATACCTCTTTCACTCGTGTGGTATCCTCTGATCACATAAGCAATAACAAACGAAAGCTTCCTCTTGACTCTGAAATTAAGATGGAATCCATGGCGAGTATAACGAAAGAACATAAAGAAAAATACCCTGAATATAATTTAAAAACTCATATTGCCTTTACGACAACGCCATGATCTGTAACTGGGTAAAATGGAATTATTTTTTACAATTACTTGTTTATACAAACAAAAGAAATGTCTTCCGGATCATTTGATACTGGTATCCAAAAATTTGTACAGACTCACCAGCATAATTTTATATATCAGCAATGACGAAGCTGTAAAGCCAATAAAATCCAATGAGACGGTTAGACAAGGTTGATGTCTGGGTCAAGTATTGTTTGTTTTATATTTTGAAAATCTGATACTAAAAATTAAGGAACTAACGTCTGAAGATATCCATATTCAAGGGAATAAATCAGTTAAAATGTTGGAACAATGGTCTATGGTTTTTTTAAGGTCACTGTATCATTGTTGGAAAATGAACTGAAAAAAAACCCACACAGTTATAATTGACCAGACTAAAAAAAAAATTGCAGTTCAACCTGATGATGTCATGAAGGAACTAAGAAAGCTGGAATGCATAAAGGGTATGCTGTAGATAATATTACTACGGATGAGTGACACATACCAGGATGTGAAATTGTATCTTATCTTGAAATGTCATTTAAACTGAGTGTGGATTCTGGGTGCTTACCACAGGGCTGGATACGTGCGGCAGTAGGACCAGTACATAAAAGAGAGATGAAAAATAGAATCTAAAATAACGGACCAATCAGTGGTAGATGAATTTATGTCATATGTAATAATATTCTGGGGCAATTCTACCCATAGATAAAAAGTGTTCAGAGCCCAAAAGCGAGTAATAAGAATTATGAGTGGGGTTAGCAACAGAACTTCATGTAGAGAGCTGTTCAAGAAGTTAGGGATTGTAACATTGGTGGCTGAGTATATATACACCTTAATGCCCCTTGTAGTAACAAATTGTAATTTGTTTGAAACAAATAGTAAAATACACATCTATGGCACTAGAAGTAAAAATGACCTTCACAAGGATTACAAGTCGTTGACATTTGTTCAAAAAGGGGTCCGATATTCAGGGATAAATATCTTCAATAAGCTCCCAACAAACATTAAATGTCTAGCAGATGATAAGAATAAGTTCAGGAAAAAATTGAAAGGATTTTTAATTGACATCTCCTTCTACTCTGTTGAAGAATTTATTTCTAAGGTATCTACAAAATAAACTACCAGTTGTCTGTGTAAACGTAGTTGACATAATTAATGTACCATGTATGCTATGACTGTACATCATCTGGTGTATGTATTATTTTGCTATGCAGTTGTCTAACGTACCATGTACGCTATGACTGTACATCTTCTGGTGTATGTATTATTTTGTTATGGAATTGTTTAATGTACCATGTATGCTATGACTGTACATCTTCTGGTGTATGTATAACTTTGTTATGCAATTGTTTATCTGTAAATTGACAACTTTCCACATCCCACAGAGCCAGTCTATTATATTGTGATCAAACGAAACTATATTGTATTGTATACTGTTCTGTATGCAAGCAACGTAAGTAGTTTTCAAGTCGATAACATAGCTTTAGGCAATGATATTCAATCGAATCTCAGATAATAGTCAATACACTAAATGTTTGGCATGAAATGGTCAAGGGAGACAGAATGGGTAGGGCAACACCAGATTGTTTAGAGGCTTTTGACAGGGTGAGCCATAAAATAGTGGTAAATAAGGTAAAAACTATTGGAGTGGATGTGCAAGTGATTTGCTGGATAGAAGAATTTCTAGAAGGTAGAACGCAAAACGTTAGGTAGGAAAAGCAGTATTTAAAAAAAGTGGAAGTAAAAATGGGAGTGCAACAGGGTAGCGTATTGGGACCATTTCTATTCATTATTCTAATGAATAATTTTGTTGATTGTTTACCATCAGAAATTAGATTGTTTGCAGATGATATAATGCTATATAAAAGGATCAAAACGGTAGAGGACCGTAAACAGCTGCAGGGTGATTTTGACAGGATATCTAGTTTGGTAGGTAAACAAGGGATGAAGATAAATGCAAAGAAGAATCAGCTTATTAGATACACAAATAAAAAGCTGAAGGTTGATTTTGATTATAAGGTGGGGAAAGAATTGCTTGTTGAATTCTTGAAATGTAAATACCTTGACATAAATCTGTAGAGGGAGAGATAGGCGTGTACAAGGAAGAGGAAAAATTGGTATGTAGGGAGATTGCAACAGGAGAGGGCGCACCATCGCAATTAAATTAAATTAAAATTAAGCAGCCACTAAACATTTAACAACAAAATGCTTAAAATTACAACAAAATTTATGGCTTTTAAGGAAAACATATGAACAGGACGAAAATATGTTTAGAAGGAAGGATGTAAATATGATGAATGTAATGCTACACATCAACCCATCAGGGAATTTGAATATATGGTCTCCTGCAATGTACCGAAAAACTGGATTATGAAAATACAATTTTTTTAATATGGATAGTTTACGCTGTCTGATACAAGTTTGAAATCATCTCTACTGGTCTGTTCTATAAAACAATGGCCATCCCAACACCATCATATTGCAGTTAAACATTGGTCCCTTAATAGATATATAGAGGAAGAAATCAAGCGGATATTAAGTTCCTTAAGAGAAATGTAGTAGCCTATGTAGGTAGGAAGCAGACGACACAAGAAATGATGTAATAATACAAAAATTACAGATTTTTCGCAGTCAGTGACGACTTAGAAAAATTCGAAAATACCTAGTTTTAAAAGTGATGAACATTGCATAGGTCCTTCTTCAGCAAGGACCCTTCGATAAAAAATAAAAAATAAATATGTAAATAAATAACGCTGCCAAAGAAGGAAATTAAGTATATGCCCACATGTAAGAGGTCCACATGACCTTTTCCTTTTGTTACTTGTATATAAAAAAATGTTTCCCAGACACTCACCTGCCCCATGCTGATTACAAACACCAGTAACAGAAGCAGCGAAAAGTATTTTCCCATGGTCGCAGTACTCTCTGCAACGTGCGCACCACATTAAAACAGCTGACTCCTATCGCAGGGATGGAACACAATAGAAACAAAAGTTTTTATTGTGCCTGTCCCGCTTGTATAACAACTAGAAGACAACTTTTATGACCACTTATTATTAATAGGCAACGCTTTCTCTCAAATTACTTGGACTTGATATGATGCTCTGGAACTACGATTTTATGGCTAATACTTTGAATGGTTTGATCGTTCACTATCGACGGTAAGATATCCTGACATCTTTTTGAAAAATTGAATAATACACTTGCAAATAGAAAAAAATTTAAGAAATTAGAGGGCATTGTCGGATGTCAATCTAACTTTGAAAAGCTTAACAATTGTGATAAGTAGGGCAGCCGACAGTTCGTGTTTAGTGTTGTTTCCAAGCCTGCTATCCTCTTCAATACAGTGCGTTGATCGTGGAGACCTCACCTCAATACATCGGCCATCTTCGGTAAGTCTCGGTAAAGTGTTAGTTGATTAAACTGTCACCACAGCGCTGCTTGACTAATCAGCATTATTCAAATGAGTAACTGTATTGTCTTTATTTACGTTTAAATTGTAAAAACGATATGTAAATTTCAAATAAATAACTGAATTTTATTTTATTTCCACTTACATTGTTCAAATAAAGCGTAATTGCGATTCCAGCTAAAGGTAATTGTCTGTTGTGTACCAGCGATAAAAGTTGTATATATAATGCGACGTTCATTTAAGTTAAATGTTTACGCCGTATTCTCTGTAGCAGTTACCGAATACATGTGACAACTAAGGATTGCAATCCCGCAGTGTTTTCAATCCCGCGGGATCCGCGCGGGATTTGCGCCAATCCCGCGGGATTCCGCGGGATCCGTGCGGGATTGGTACAAACAGTTTTTTAACGCATATATTTAAAACATAGTTACTTAAAACGTTAATAAATTGAATAATAATTAAATTAATAAATGATTTTTAATGTTAAATGATAAAAATTAACAGTTAATTTAATCTAAACCAATTTTTAAATAAATAATAAAAATTGAAAATATTGAATCTTAGGTCATATTATGTGCCTTACAATGCATCACATAAGTTTAAAAATATGGTTTGCTTAATGGCCAAGTTAGCCGAGTTATTTTTCCAAATTCTAAATAAACGTTCCATAACACCGAGAAAAGCATTCCATTTCACAAAGTGAAGTAAATATACTCTGTAAATTGTAGACTTGGCTCAAAACAAGATCTCATAACTTTTTGTCACTGCACGAGCACGAGACTTGGCCTTTTTTTGCGTGATTCATTATTATATCTCCTGATTCCTTGATTGATATTACAGTTGATTCAATGTTATTAAAAGAAACTACTTACCAACACGTAAACTGTCAAGTATTTCAGATTTACTTATGTGGCGTAACTACGTTTTTAGAGTGGAAATTATTATTTTTTAGTAAGAAAGGAGAATTTCTCGGCGAATGATTGCAGTGAAGTCCTCATAGGTTGTATCTCCCGATTTCATTGCAAACACACGAAATTACACACGTGAGGAAGACGGCGGAGGCAGCCGTCGAAGTATGGTGTTCCTACAACACAATTCGTCGATACACCCGTGAAAATTTCATTATAACTTTTTTTACCTTTAGTCGAAATAATAACAACGAGAAGAGGGATTAATCGAAAGCCTGAGCGGCACATGTAAGCAGGTGGCTTTCGTCAAAGGAACGCATTGAGGCAGCGGCCAAAACAACAATAAGTCAAAGGATACACAATTTCCTTTTGATAGCTGTTAAATAAATAAGTACGCGATCGTTAAAATTACGATGACATTAGTTTCATATCAACGAATAATCAAATTTTCAGCAGCAAATTAGGAAATTGTCACAATTACTTTATCTGCATATACAGAAAATGGGAATAATGAAACCGTGAATAAAATGCTGTAACCGTGTAGTTCAGATAACGTGTGCGACACTTAAAAAATAATTATATAGTTAGAAAATCGTACTAAATACGCACCAGAACTCAAATTACAGAAATGTGTAGTCGAAACAAACGTAAGTTTTGATGAATACGTAAAAGTGTATTTATTTACTTACGAATGACGAAGGTTGACAAAAACAAACGCTTGTTCACATGAGTCAAATGCCAACTGGAAGGGTACAGTCAAACAGCGCAAAATATCCGACAGAGACCGAGTGGAGCAGCGAGTCACGCAGACTGACACGCGTTTCCGCCGGATTTTGCGGATTGCGAATCCGCTTAATTTTGTGCGGGATCCGCCAGACTGTTTAATGATGCGGGATCCCGCGGGATTGCGGGATCCCGCTTTGCTGGATTGCAATCCCTAGTGACAACGTAACCAAAGAACTTGTTTTACAGAAGATAACAAAGAGGAAAGTTTATTAAAATATAGAGAAAGCTTACACGAAATGTAAATATTCGCGAAACATATCAACCAAATAAATGATATTTATTAGTTATTGAAAATAAACTTTACTTAAAAACTTTTTCATAACGTCATATAAAGTCAAACGGAGCTATTTAAAAACATCCTATCCAAATACTTCGAGAATCTAATCAGGGAATGTTTACTAACATCAAGAAAAATATCAGTAACAAGAAAATAATTAATCGTTATTCGCCCATTTTCAGAAATTTTTTCATACCAAATTCCTGCTGTCACCATAGCTGATGCCCGTCATTTTCGATGGGCGCTGAAGCCAGTGGTATGCAAGGGGCGTCAACAGCGTCAGATGTTGGCCCTCCAATACAAAGTAGGTTACGGTACTTTAGTCGTTAGGGAAAAAAATAAAAACACGCATGTTGCACATATACAGGCTGTCCAGGAGTGAAAGGATTATCCTGCAACCACAAATAAGTCACATCAGTTCCTACTACATGAAAATTATTTATTTTAGTAAGAATCTCACCGTTTTCGAGATATTGATTTTTCAAATACATTTTTTAAAAAAATATGTGACTTTGTTTAGATTATTCCATGCCGTTTCTACAAATTAAGACTTTTTGAAAGATGTTTATTTTTTAATTTAATCAAAGATACTTGAGTCATCTGAAACAATGTTCTTTTTTTAAAAAAAAAAAAGTTTATAGAAATCTTAAATGGTATTATAATTTGATACTTCTTTTAAAACGATTGTTTTATCGTAGATCAGCCTGCTAAACATGTAGTAAAAAAAATTATGATAATAATTTTAAAAAATGTATTTGCTACTGTCTGCATTAAAATAATAGAATAAATGCAAGAAATATTTTTATATATTTGAAACTGTATATAAAAAAATTACTTAAATATTGATCTAGGAATTAGAAAGAACTTTTTAAAACTATGTTTGGATCACAGCACTTTACGGTAGCGAAACATGGACTTTAGGAATACCGGAAATAAAGAGAATTGAAGCATTTGAAATGTGGTGCTACAGAAGAATGCTGAAAATTAGGTGGACAGACAAAGTAAGAAATTAACGAGTTTTGGAAATGATGGGTGAGAAAAGAAGTTTGTGGAAGAAGCTTACAGAAAGAAGATACAGGCTGGTCGGTCATATTTTGAGACATGATGGATTGGTTAATTTGTTAGTGGAGGGAATAGTCGAAGGTAAGAACTGTAGGGGAAGACAGAGATTAGAATATATGAAGCAGATAATTGAGGAAGTGGGTTATAAGGGGTATGTAAAAATGAAGAGAGGTTAGCACAGGATAGGAAGGGATGGAGGATTGCATTAAACCAGTCGAAAAACTGACGACAGCAAAAAAAAAAAAAAAAAAAAAAATAAATAAAATAAAATAAAATAAAAAAAAACCCTATTATTTCGTTAATTATAAAAATTGTTTAAAATGGCCGTCATTAGCCCTTATGCATGCCCTAAATCTTTTGATACATAATCTTCTGTTCGGCGAGCATAACCTTTGCGGTTAATGTGTTCCGCAGCTTTTTTATTTTCTCACACAGCTGCGTAATCGAAGTTACCTCCATTACGTAAACTAAATCTTTTAGTTAACCCTAATAAAAGAAATTAAAGGGATTCAGGTCCACTGATCTTGATGGCCACAACATAGGGGCCTTCTTAGCTACCTTTCATTGAGATGGTCTCTGACCTTTCTGCCGTTGTGTGTTTGGCAGCTATTTTTTCGCAACCACATTTCTTCCCTTGTTGCGAGCGGCACATCCTCTAAAATATTTGGCAGCTGCTTTGTGTAAAAAGTTGAGATTGATTTCTGCTGTTAAAGTTTGTGGCAGCTTATAGGGGCCTATCACTTGCCCGTTTAATATTCCAGTCCCAATGTTGACCATAAATTGGGTTTGAGAGCGGTCTTGACGTATGGCACGAGAGTTTTCTAGTTGCCAGCTACGCAGATTGTACAAGTGCAAGTAGCAGTCTTTTCTGCACGAAGATTCGTCGATCCACAGTATCTTGTCAAAAAATTAACCATCTTCACTAATTCTTCTCAACATTTTCCGACAGGACTCTACTCTTCACGGGTAGCAAAGTTTGCACCCGCCGCACGTGAAGGTCAATATATAGAAAAACGTGAGACTTTTACTAAAATAAAATTATGGCGTATAGTAGGAAATGATGTTACCTATCTGTGGTTGCAGGATTATCCTTTCATTTATGTACACCCTTATAGCCAAATCTAGTAAACTCCAATTCACGATAAATACAGAAAAGGTAGGTTCAATTCATAGATTTAAATATTGGCAATATGATTACATCCTGGATCTAAGGGAACGTGCAGTTGTTGTCTGCGATATTTTTGGATGGATGGAGATGTTGAATGATCACTGTGAAGGATTCGGCAATAACGCGTACTCGTGTGAGACAGAATGATAGATAGGCAACTGACTGAGTATGAAAGTGAATAGGTTTGTGTCTACTAAGAAAAAATCGGACGCATATCAGTTTTTAATGATTAATCATGCCAAGTAGATAACGAAAAACAAAATTACTTATTATAAAAGATGAAGACTATTATTATTTTTACAAAATAAAATAGAAAAATCAGGCATTCAGTCACGTGACCACGAACGCCAATCAGGAAGCATTACGTCACACCATCCCAAACGGCAAAGTTGTTATTGACATTTTCGTGGGACAGAACAGGTTACATGGTAAATTATTCGTTTGTAGGAACTTTTGTCACGTCAATACAGTTGTTCTCAGTTATATGCTGAAATACAAGTGTAATTCGCTATGGAACCCGGATTTGGCAAAGAAAACATTAGCAATTTGTCCAAAATTGTCCAAAATTGACGCGTCAAACATCGACTTTTGCTCATCGGTATTCCGCAATGTTAAAACTTCGATGTAAGTGTCAGTTATAAATTATAAATAGCATTATTTCAGTTTTGTAGACTACAACCTATTGCTTAAACATACGTTTTAGAAAATTAAATGATACTGGTATGAGGTTACATTTGCGAAGTATAAGCAAGTGCTAAATAGCTAAACCAGAAGGAAGACCTAAGCGAAAAAAAAAAAAAAAAAAAAGAAAAAAAAAAAATTGTTCTTTGCTTCAATACTATCTTTGGCGTGAATAATGTCATTGGATATGGTTGTTGTTAGGTACTATTATTTCTGTGCCGTGCCCGTATGGTAACTTTTCACTTGCATCGCGTCTAAGGTATGTTTTGTTTTTCCGTACACCTTTTCTAGAAATGTATATCCTCAAAAACAGGTGAGGCAAATTTTAAAGCTATTCCACTGCCAATTACCAGTCTGCTCTAAGTTTCATATCAGCCTAACAACATCACTTTTCGATTATGATATCCTCGTAACTTCTGTCTTCTCCCATTGAATTTTATGGTCTTCTTCTATCTGATGTTCTGCTACAGCTGATATTGTTGAATGACCAAGTCTTGCGTGACGACAATGTTCTTTTAGTCTTACAGAAACCGCTCGGGAAGTTTCGCCAATATACACCTTTCCACAATCGCAGCGTATCTTATATACTCCACTTGCTTGTAATGGTGGTCTGCGAACCTTTGCTGATCTTAAAATGCTTCTTATTTTGTTGTTACCACTAAAGACTGGTTGAATATGGACTTTCATCAGCACTTTTCAATTCTGTCAGTGACTCCTTTTATGTAAGTTAAAAAAGCCTTCTTCTTTTGTTGTGTCATAGAACACGTGGGACTAGATTGAAGTTCAAATTGGAGCAAAAAATAAAAAAAAATTTAAAAAAGATACAGAAATTTGGTTCTGTGGCCTCAATCTCGGAAATGGCGCATTTGTTTACGATGGAACCAATCATTTGTTTCCGATTGCTTGTATCGATATAAAGATGGCGAGCGTTGTACAACACTTCGGACAAATATTTTCTGTTGGTTAATTTCGTACGATTTTTTACAGTGGAGGGAAGCTGAACTGACAAGAAAACGTTACAACAAAGGATTTCGCCAACATTTCAAAATATTGTCACTGATTTAGCAGCGCAGGCGGCATCTAATAACTGCAAGTCCCTCTCATATTTCGGAATTTTTAATTTAATTTGTGACGACTTTCCGAAAAAAGAGAGGGAAAATCGTGAAGAGAACATTACAATGAAGCAGTTAATCCAAATTTCAAAAGATTGGTACCAGTTTCGGATGGGTGGAGAAAGAGGCACCCTCTATATTATTTTCTACCAGCAATCTACGAGTAATACTACCAACTTTACAGATATGTGATACACAGACTATTTCTAGTCATTCTGCCTAATGGATGAATAAATTCGCAGGTATGCTCTTGCTCAAACTTACCATAAGACTTCTTTTTTAGTTTCCTAAGGTTTATTAAACAAACGCTGTGCGTGGTACCAAAGATAAGAAACACTGCAGACTGATGAATAAAGCGTCACTCTTTCCCGCCTTAAAGATGTCCATACACGATCGCTCCATCCGTCCAAATGGAGCGATGTCACTCCATTATCGCGTCGTGTGTGGGGAAACTGATGTAGATGACGTGGAGTGACAGGATTATTTGGATATCCGGTCAGTCCAATATCCATCAGTTTCGTCCATCATGCCATCAAGCCAACTGACGGTGTGTGGGGAAAACCACGTGGAGCGACACCAAGCCATCACTCCAGTCGGCTCGTGTATGGCGAAACCGCGGTCCAAACTCTTCTCATTCTGTCGCCGACCACCGAGCAGACAACATCAGTGCCTTGAGTGGACTATCCAACATTGTACCATTTGTTTTGAATCTGCTATAAAAATATTTGTTTTGCTACTAATATTATTTTGAATGTAGAATTGAAAATAATACAGTTTTAAATATTATTAAGTATTAGAACGATTTTTTACTTTTTTTTAAGAAATAATATCATCTCAATAAGACTTTGTGCTGGATATTATTGAGAAGAATAAAGACTTGCCATGCTTGTAGGATCTCTAATCCTGACTACCATGACAAAATATAAATAATGTGGCAATAGATCAATTGATAATATTATTTAAAAATAAAGACATAAACGCCAACAGAGAAACCGTGTTGAAAAAAAAAAAAAAAAAAAAAAAAGATAAATTCTTTGCTGTTTTCTTTTTGAAAAGATCATAGTATGGTAAGATTAATTTTAATATGAGCCTGCTTGTTTGCATATGTTGTTTTACCTGTCACTATTTCGGCCTGCTAAAATTCTTAAATTTAATAAATGTGTTTTATAATCTTTTTGTAGTATTTTTAAAAGTTTTCGTAATATCACAGAGCTTATTTTTTCATAATTTTGCTCCTTTTTTGGACTTTTATTTAATTATCAGTATTTGTGTTCAGTATTCTATAGTTTGAATATCCTTTAAACCTAATTCCGACTCATTTTATTTTGTACTTGGTATATCTAGATTGTTGTATAGCAAATTGACAACCTATTGTTGTTTGCCTTGCCTCGTTTTACATTGTCGTGGCTGACTGGAGTGATGGAATGATGGTGTATGTGCTACGCTTTTGGATGTCATCCACGGATGACATTCAAATGGAGCGATCGTGTATCGCCACCTTAGTGTTGGTTGCTACGATCCATTTCCGTTCATGTTAACTTCCCAGAAGTTATTGATTGTTTCTATATTCATTACAATACCTCATACTAATTTCTCATTAAACTCCTGCTGTTTTCCGTACTTAATTACTTAACCCCAGAATTCCTTGTTTATTTGCTCTTCTCGATATTCTTTTACGTTTTCTCGTCTGCTTGACCCCACTGTAATATCGTCACATCATGCAGATTAATTCTAAAAGGATTTTTTTTTATGACGAGCTATCTTTCTCCCTTCTTACTTAACCAAAGTCAATAAACGAGGTATTACAATGACTGATTTCTCAGCTTTGTTGACATCATTAGTTAAGATATATATATATATATATTTCGAAATTCAGGCTGTAAATGGCAAGATTATGAACAATCAAGATGATGAATATGCGATAGTTAAGATTCAAGTCTCTAGAGTTCACTGCCGTCGATAAGCAGATATCTCATTGGTGGTAGATAGCAGCCATGGAGGAAGGAAATATATGGAGACGACGCAAGAGACCTTCACCACGCATTTAAGTGAAGCAGGGTGGAGGAGGAGTGGGGGTCATGGCCGGAGTGTAGGGGGCATGGCCGCTTCCATACAGACACGGGGAATATGTACAAAAACCTCAAGGGGACTCTAGGATAGAGGTGACGCCGCAATCTGGTGATGGATTATTATGTAACTCGATATGACAAACAAAAAATTAAGAATAATTTTTTTTGATATCATGCTTAGTTTTCGAGATATTCTGTCCCAAATGTGAAATGGTTTTGGTTGAAATTCAGAAGAAAAAATTGGTCAAAGTAAAATTTGATGATGGATTCTTATTTAAAAAGACGAGACAAATGAAAAATAAAGAATAAAAATTTTCGATATCTCATCTAGTTCTAGAGATATACTGTATCAAAAGTGAGGTGTCTTGAGTTGAAATCGAGAAGAAAAATTTCGCAAAAAGTCAAATTTAATGATCGATTCTTATGTAACACGACGAGACAAATTGAAAATAAAGAATAAAATTTTTCGATATCTTGCTTAGTTTTCGGGATATACTGGGAACATCGCAATTGTTTGGAAGCGCATTATCGCCGCTACCGCCATTGCGCACGCGCGAGCCTGCTTCACCAATTTAACCTCACTTCTCCTCCATTTATTTCCTTCCTCCATGATAGCAGCACGACAAAACACAGATATATGGTTAAACTGTTAGTTGTGTGTGTTTTCTAGAATAAGGAGCTTATCGGATATTTTTGTTTCTGTTCTTGAACCATTTCATCGAAAGCTTACTGACGACAATATTTTTACTTCATGTATGGTATGGTATAATGTACAAAGAGGTTTTATAGTACAAATATTTTACAACTTTATTTTTTCATATAACTGTTTTGTTATATCATTTACATTTAAATTGTTGTGTTAATTACATTTTTGTTTCGTAAATTACCACGAGTTCATGTCATAGGCTACATATACTTAATTTGTTTAAAAGTGTTTACTAATTGTTTCATTGTGTTTTACTACGTACAGATTTCAGGTGACAAATAAAAAATTTCATTCTACTACCAACCACCAAAGAAGAAGTACTAGACAGTGAGGTTTTTCCTGATGGTTACATAGTGTGCCGCAGAGATAGAGGAGCAATTGGTGGAGGCGTTTTCATACTAGTTAGCAAAAACTACCACAGTTCACTGGCTTTTCATGACCATGAATTACTTGGGGTAGATTTCTGGGGAAATAAATAAATTAAAAAAAAATCAGAGTGTTGGTTGGAAGAATGACAGATGAAGATGAAGCTCTTGGGAAGAAATTAAATTCATACTCAGATTTCAGAGGTGAGAATAGAATGGTCATTATTGGTGGGGATTTAAATTTACCAGGTGTAAACTGGCAAGGAAATAAGATTAATAACACAAGGGAACAAAGATTTTCCAATTCCTTAATATGGGAAGGAGTATTTACACAAGAGGTAGAGCAAAACACTAGGGGAAAATATATTTTGGATATATTCTTAATAAAGCGCGATGATAACCTTGTGGGGTATCAAGTAACAGAAGGAATAAGTGATCATGAAGCACTTCTGATGGATATTAGAGGATTCAGTGAACCAGCAGCAAAAATTGAAGGGGGAAACAGCTACAATTATAAAAAGGCACCGATTTCAAATTTCAAGAAATATTTCAGAGAACGTTTCAGCAAATGGAAGTCAGTAGAGTCAAGGTGGAAAGAGTTCAAGGAGATAATTAGAAAGGGGAAAGAAAAATTTATTCCAAAACAGAAAATAAAGAGACGTAGAGAACCTGTATATTAAAATAAGAAAGTGCGGTAGTTAAATATGCTAGTAAGAAGAGAACATAACAGATTTAAGAGACAGCTGGGTAGTAGGGAATATTTAAAACAACTAAACAAGGACTTAATAACAGCAAAAAAAAGTGGCTAAAGATGGGTTTATGAAGAGTATTGTCAGTGCAGGAGAGCCATTGACTGATTCATCTAGAAGTTTCTATGGCTATATCAGGAAACTGAGGGGAAGGGAGGGTGTAGAGACACTTATAGATAAGGATGGAGAAGAAGTTACTGACGATTTGAAAAAGGCAGAGATTTTAAGTATCTGTTTTAGTACGAGAATTAGGGACAATGAATCAGAAACGGGAGGGTCTAATTGTGAAAACAAGCTTAGATACTATAAATGAAGATACTATAACATTTCAAATTCGTTCTGAGGAAATCATGAAGGAAATAAGAAAGCTAAAAAAACATAAAGGGGCTGGTGTAGATAATATTACTTCAGATATTTTAAAGATAGCCGGATGTGACATTGTACCTTATCTTAAAATACGTATTATTTAAATTGAGTCTGGATATTTGCATCTTATCACAGGATTGGAAAAGTGCGATAGTAGTGCCGATACATAAAGGTGGGATGAGAAATAGAGTCGAAAATAATAGGCCAATCTGTTTGACATCAGTGGTGGGTAAATTAATTGAAAGATTGATATGCAACCACATCAGAAATATATGTGAGAAACGTAAGTGGTTTTCAAGCAGGCAACATTGGTTCAGGCAAGGACATACATGCGAATCTCAGTTGGTGGGATATATGCAAGATATTTCAGATGAAATGGACAAGGGAGGCCAAATTGATAGTGTAGCACTAGATCTTTCAAAGGCGTTTGACAGTGTGAGCCACAAAATGGTAGTAAATAAGGCAAAAACTAATGGAGTGGATGAAAAGTTTATTTGCTTGGGAGAAGAATTTATAAAAGGTAGAAAACAGAAAGTTTGGGTAGGAAATGCGGTATCAAAAGAAGTTGAAGTAAAAATGGGAGTGTCGCAGGATAGCGTATTGGGGCCATTGCTATTCATTATTCTAATGAATAATTGTGTTCATTGTTTACTTTCTGAAATTAGATTGTTTGCAGATGACATAATACTATATAACAGGATCAAAACGATAGAGGACTGTAAACAGTTGCAGGGTGATTTGGACAGGATGTCTAGTTGGGTTGGTAAACAAGGGAGGACGTTGAATACAAATAAAAGACAAGTTATTAGATAAACAAATAGAAAACAAAGGTTAATTATGAATATAATGTGAGGAAAGAATTGCTTGCTGAAGACTTGAAATGTAAATATCTTGGCATTACATTTGATAACAAGCTTAACTGGGCAGCAAACATTGGACAATTGGTAGGAAGAGGTTTCAAAATTCTGCGTTTGTTGGAAAGAGTGATGAGGGGGTGTACGAGAGAAGTAAAGGAATTGGGTTACAATAGTTTGGTCTGACCATTGCCCGAGTATGGTAGTGTAGTATGGGACCCACATTTTGAGTTTCAAATACAGGAGGTGGAGAGGGTGCAAAACAGGGCTGCTATATTTGTTTCTGGAAATTATCGCAGAATACAATCAGTCACAGATAATAATAATAATAATAATAACAGGAGGGTCAAAGGAGTGTACAGGGTGTATACTGGCGATGAGGCATGGAAAGATAATGGAATAGATATGAAAAATAGTGCATGGAAGGGAAAAGATGACCATGGCCACAAGCTGGCACTCGATTTCAGGCAAAAGGGTGTAGGAAGATTAGTAGTAGATACTCGGGGTTACTATCACAATTTAGGTCGCCCGCCGCGCCCCCTGCCCCACCTCCTGCGGCCGCTGCCCAATAATTAGAGGCAATTACCTACCTGTGCAGTTCTTGCGACGCCACTATCTACAAAGTTGAGTGATACGTGAGAAGAACCAAGTTTAAAAACCCGCATGGGTCTGGCTTGCACTCTAGATGGCAGCAGTGGACAAGATGGCGGAAAAGCAGGAGTTTTTGTGAGTTAGCATTTACGAATTGTTCTTCGGTTACACAACTGGCTACTGTCTCTTCTACTTTCAACGGAACGGGGCTCCTACTCATTGGAGAACAAATGTCGACGACTTTCTCAACAGAGAACTGCCACATCGCTGAATAGGGAGCGTTGGTCCCACTGATGCTCCTCTGTTGTCATCAGGTCGCAAGATCTGAGGCCGTGTGATTTCTTCTCGTGGGGGTTATGTGAAGGACAAAATTTATGTACCCCCAGTGCCGACACAACTGCAAGAATTACGGGAACGGATCACGGACATTGGTAGAAACATATTAAGGTCGGACACACTAGACCGCACCGAGCCCGCACCGTCACTTTTAATATTGTTGTCGCTCACTTGATCGAAGTGAGTCCCAACGACACCGCATGTCGGTCGACACTCGGCTGTCATTAGTTTGGTTTAGTTTTTGACGGTGCGGGCCGGTGTCGGGCTGGTCGATATGGAGAAGCTTATAGAGAGAGTTCGGAAATTTTCGGTCCTTTACGATTAAATGTTGTCTCAGCGTTACTGATTCTTTTAGAAAAGTGTCTTTTTTTCAGCCTCACTTTAATTTCATCAGATGTTCGTAAAATGTAGGTAGAGTTCTTGCATGTTCGCATTAAAAAATCAAAGCTTTGCCAGAGGTGAAGATCGATTTAAAGGCCTGTAAAAATTGCATCCCAGATCCGAATTTTGAACCGGGGACCTTTCGAACCCAAATCAGAAACTGCAAGCATCTGACGCTAGAATTACTGAAAAGTATGTATTCAATCATATAAAAAGTATATTTGTGTTTTGGGATAAGAAAAATAAATTAAATAGAAAAAGGCAAGTTTATTTTATTATGTTTGAATATTTATTCTTCATTACATCCAGATTTCTCTCTGACTCAGATGGTTACGTCGTACTATCTGAAAATCCTTCGTTAAAATCCCTCAGCTGCAGTTTTTATGGGACTTAAAATTGAAATTCACCTCTGGCAAAGATTTGCTTTGTTAATGCTAAGATGCTAGGATGCTCCGTGGTTCGAATTTCACATTAATCTGTAGGTCTTTACAAATTAGGTGACAACGTTGGAGGTGTACTGCGGGGCTGATAAGAAACTCTGTTACTGGAATTTTTAGATCACATGAAATTATTATTTTTCACGGAATCTATGTGGTCGGTATTTATATTAAAATGTGTAATAATCTTATTCTTTTTTTTTTTTTTTTTTTTTTTTTTTTTTTTTTTTTTTTTTTTTTTTTAAAAAAAAATTGAGTGAATCGAAAGGAAACTCAACCTAAACAAACACTTTTAATGTGAATTGAGTGATGCTTGACACTTCATTGTGACTCTGTAGAGATACACGAGAGTCTTTGAATCCGGTACAGTGTAACGATCATTTGTTAAAACTGCGTTGGGATGCTATTTTTTGGCATAAGAGATCTAACAGTGAGGAGATAACTGGAATTAGGCAAAAATGTATATTAATGTACTTTATTACTTTTGTAGATTATAATGTACGCCTGCGCAAAATGAAGTACAATAATCTCTAATAAAGTAGGCGTGGTAAACCTCGCTGCGGTCCCCAAATCACTTTTAAGGTAATTTTTTAACATTAATTCCGTAAAATAACCAAGTGTTAAAGGAGAATGAAGACCGAGTAGGAATCCGTCCATCATGCCGACGAGCTACGGATTAGTGTGGATGAGTGGAGGGTGAGCCGACACTCGGCCGAGTGTTGGTACGGTGACGGTGCGGGCTAGTGTGGCCCAAAATTTATCGAATGATGGACGAAACTGGATTGTTGTTATGATGTGTGCCGGGTCACTAAGGGCGCACGCATTGAACATTTATAGCATGTACAATTAAGTTCATGAGTTTATGTATCTTTTCATAAACACTTGTCTTAATGCTTGTCAATACACAGTATTTTGAAATCCGATGAAGAATGTAGGCTAACCCTGTAATTTTGCATAAACAATAATCAACTTAGATTTTCTATCAAAAGTACAATGTAAAAATTATTATTATTTATTATAATTCGTATGGAGCTAAAGCTCCGGTGGAAATTGCCCTAGCCACCTAATTATTTTTTCTAACTTTTCTTTTATAATTGGAGTGTCAATTCCTCACCAATTCATTTTCCGATTTACAAATTTCAATTTTAAATTCCTTCAGAATTTTCGGTAAATTATTCATCACTTCACTTAGTAATTTGTTCCAATGCCTGGCACCCTTACCCACAAAAGAAAATTTTCCTACTCCCTTTTGTATGAAATCGAGCGCAAGATTGTGGTCATGGTCGCTTCCTCCCTTCGAAGCATTATTCCTAATTTTTTGATCAATATTCCTCGGAAGCCGGTTACAAACATATGCCCTCCTCATTCCCAGCACACTATTCACCCTCCTCCTATCCTGAGTACAAATCCAGGTGCTGTATCATATCATTTACTGGCTGGTTCCTGCGATAAGTTTCACAAACAAATCTAGCTGCTCTTCTTTGCACTCGTGTATTTGATAGCCAAAATATGGGAACCAAACTACACCACCATACTCAACCAATGGTCTGACCAATGTTTTGTAACCCAATTCCCCAACTTACCTGGTACATCCTCTCATCTCCTTCTCCAGTAAATGAAGGATTTTGTAACCTTTTTCCTACCACGTCTCCAATGTACTCTGCTCAGTTGAGTTTCATATCAAACGCTATGTCAAGATATTTACACTTCAAGACTTAAACAAACAATTCTCACCCCATGATATAATCATTAATAACCTTTACCTTTTTTCTGTGTACATAATTAGCTAACCCTTCTTATCGTTTATCTTCATTACATGCTTACCTACCAATTTAGTTATTCTATCCAGGTCACCCTGCAGCTGTTCACAGTGTTCACCTGTTTTGATCCTACTGTATGCCGATATATCATCTGCATAATCGGAAATTCTGGCTCTAATCCATCAACACAATCACTCATTAGAATAATGAACAGCCGTGGTCCCAATGCAGCAAGGTAAAAGGTAGTTGTGAAATGAATATCACATTTATGCTTCTATAACGCAATAACTTTATTTAAACATCTCTCTCTGAGTTCAAAGACTCGTACTAATAAGGAAATACTTTCTTCTGAAACAGTCGTCAACACAAAGTGTAAACGAAATGCATTTAGATCTTTGTACAGCTGATGTCAAAAATAGTTAAGCCATTTCCAAAGTAAATTTTCCGTTATAGCAGGCGAGAGTCTGGTTAGCGGCGTTTTCTAGATGCACTTCGAATAAGTAGTCGCCAAACATCAGCCACTTGTATTGTACCGGATAATTCGGTATCTTGTGTTTCACCAACCTCTGAGTGCCCTGAAAAGTAAAAAGGAAAAAAAAAAATTAAATAAAACATAGACTGTTGTGTGACTTCACCAGACGGAAGTGAGATGCAGTAATTCTTGAGTAAATTTGATTTTCTCACCTCCTTGATCGGGCAGTTAAATTTTGGACCTCGTAATGAGTGGCAGAGGTCAGGCCATTCGCACGTCCCGTACATGCCATTCTTACAGCGCACTTCAGTGCAAGTTATCAGCCGAACGTTCTGGACTTCGTTATTCTTACATAAACTGGACCTTCCCTGCAAATAAGAGACTGTAGTTATTTCGGACACTGAGAATAGAGACAAGGGGAATCTGGAAGAAAACGCTATAAAGGAAAACATCCTGTCCTATCACTAGCATTACGATCTTTAAGATATGCTTTGTGAATGGATCAAGGATTCTCTAACTGATCGGTCGAAGTACGTCGTCGTTGAAGGGGAAAGATTACTTCTAAGTCACGCGTGGTGGTAAGCATCAAGTTGAGTTCAATGTCGTAGTTACTACCTGAGCGAATCCTTTCTGTCGCCACTGGGTACTTGCCTTTATTGGAGCTTCTAAGTCACGCATGGTGGTAAGCATCATGGTGAGTTCAATGTCGTCGTTACTACCTGAGCGAATCCTTTCAGCCGCCACTGGATACTTGCCTTTATTGGGGCTTCTATGTCGCGCATGGTGGTAAGCAAGTAGGTGAGTTGAATGTCGTCGTTACCACCTGAGCGAATCCTTTCGGCCGCCACTGGGTACTTACCTTTATTGGGATTCTATGTCACGCGTGGTGGTAAGCATCAAGGTGAATTCCATGTCGTCGTTACTACCTGAGCGAATCCTTTCGGCCGCCACTGGGTACTTACCTTTATTGGGGCTTCTATGTCACGCGTGGTGGTAAGCATCAAGGTGAGTTCCATGTCGTCGTTACTACCTGAGCGAATCCTTTCGGCCGCCACTGGGTACTTACCTTTATTGGGGTTCTATGTCACGCGTGGTGGTAAACATCAAGGTGAGTTCAATGTCGTCGTTACTACCTGAGCGAATCCTTTCGGCCACCACTGGGCACTTACCTTTATTGGGGCTTCTATGACGCGCGTGGTGGTAAGCATCAAGGTGAATTCAATGTAGTAGTTACTACCTGAGCGAATCCTTTCTGCCACCACTGGGTAATTGCCTTTATTGGGGCTTCTATGTCGCGCGTGGTGGTAAGCATCAAGGTGAGTTCAATATCGTCGTTACTACCTGAGCGAATACTTTCGGCCACCACTGGGTACTTGCCTTTATTGGGGCTTCTATGTCGCGCGTGGTGGTAAGCATCAAGGTGAGTTCAATGTCATCGTTACTACCTGAGCGAATCCTTTCGGCCACCACTGGGTACTTGCCTTTATTGGGGCTTCTATGTCGCGCGTGGTGACAAGCGTCATGGAAAGTTCCATGTCATCGTTAGCGTCGTATTCGACTATCAGGTCCTGGATTTGTATGGCGCCTTCTTTATAGCAGGGAACGTATTCCAGATCTGTTATCTTTGTCTTCACCTGCAACAAGAAACTTCAAGTTATCAACAAAGAAATTACATCTGGAAAATCGCCAATTTTTTCAGCAAGCAAGAATTTTATTGAAAATAAGTCTGGGGTCTTGCTGCTTATCAGAGGAATGGAAAAAAGCAATAGTTGTACCGGTGCGTAAAGAAGGGGGTGATAAATAGGGTTGGAAATTACCGGCCAATTAGTTTCAAACTGTGATATCCAAAATGATACAAAGATGGATATGCAATTATAACAGAAATGTGAGACTTTGCCGCCACTATTCAGGTTGGGTGTTGTGCAGGGAGAACCAGAGCTTCACTGCAGTTCTTTCATTCTCCCTGCACAACATCCAACCTGAAGAATGGCGGCAGAGTCAGCCATCGAAAGCTCGTTGTCGCATTTCAATCAACATACGGCCGAAAACCCTTGATGATTACATTATATCAGAAATGTCTGTGAAGAAAGAAAGCTGGTTTTCAGATCGATTATTTGGCTTTAGGTGAGGATATTCACGTGAATCTCTGATTGTGGGCTATATGCAAGATATTTCACATTAATTGTACAAGGGTTGCACTAGATCTTTCTAAGGCATTTTACAGAATGAGCCATTAAATGGTTTTAAATAAACTGAAATCTATTGGACTGGATGAATATTACTTGTTGGGTAGAGGAAATCTTAAAAGCCAGAAATTAAAGTGATAGCGTAGGAAATACATTATCAAAAGTGGTGGATGTAAATATGGGAATGCCACAGGGATAGTGTATTGGGACCGTTGCTGTTCATTATTCTAAGGAATTATTGTGTTGATGGTATAAGATCAGGATTTAGGTTCTTTGCAGGTGCCGTAACTGTATGTAATAGGATCAAAACACAAGGAGTCTGTGAGAAGCTGCAGGATGACCTGGATAAAATATCTAAATGGGTAGGTCTGCATAGAATTAAGACAAATACCAATAAGAGTCAGCCTATTAGGTACACAGATAAGATACTACAGATTTTATTTTTTTATACTTATAGTGTGGGGTCAGAACTTCTTGTTGAGGGCTTGTGGCGTAAATATCCTTGGCATATAGTTTGATAGTAAACTCCATTGGGCAGGTGGTAGGAAAGGTTTACAAAATCCTTCAATTCGATGAGAGAGTTATAGGAGGATGTAGCAGAGAAGTTAAGAAGCAGCTAGATCATTGGTGAGTATGGTGGTATAGTTTGAGACTCACATTCTTGATAAGAAATACAGGAGTTGAAGGGCGTTCAAAGAAGAGCAGCTATATTTGATTTTGGAAATGATCGCATGGCCCAATAAGTATCTGATACGATAGATGAGCTAGATTGGGAGTCATTGAAAGACAGTATGAGAATGAAGATAGTGCTTGAAATATACAAGGCGTATGTTGGAGATGGGGCTTGGAAGGATATTGGTCAAAGAATTAGTAATAGTGCGCTGAAGGGAAAAGATGACCATGGCCTCAAGCTGGCACTCGATTTCAAGCATAAGGGAGTGGGAAAATTTCTTTTGTGGCTAAGGGTGTCAGAGATTGGAACAAATTATCAAATAAAGTGGTGAATAAGTTACAAAAAAGACTGAAGGATTTTAAAATTAAAATTCGTAAACCGTAAAAGTAAAAGGGAGAGGAATTTGACACTCAAATTCATAAAAGATAATTAAAAATGTGTGTTTAGAGAACCAATGATTTGACACAGGAGCGTGTGTTCCATCGCAATTAAATCAACAATAGTTGAATCACACAAAAGAAAATGGTGAAAAGGTCTGGAAATATTTAAAATTGCGACCAAGCTGATATTACTTCCTTGTAGATGATGGAAGCAAATCCATGTCTTGTTTACAGTTTGATATTTGCCTCTTTAGAATTGTAAATAAAATTTATAAGAGGCCCAATAAAAGAATAGTAATATAAATTTACACTGTATTCTAAAATTGCAGAAAAGATATGTCACTACGTAAAAGTTATTTTAAAGAGATTGGCTGAAGAGTTCTTTAAGGTACGATGTCAGATCCACAGTTTAATATCAGCAACTTGGTAAATAGGTGGAAATGTCCAACATTTGCAGAACAATCACTTACCTTTTTGCTAATTTTGAAAGCAGCTGGATCTCCAGGTGACATTCCAGGAGTCTGTAAAAGAGCATGAAGTATTTCTTCTTCAAAAAATAGAGTAGAAACATTTTGCGACTATAGATTACTTACATATATACTTACAAACTTATTTCGCCAGGCAAAATTAAAACTGTAAAGCTCTTTCTTACATAATATCAAGTGATAAAAATAAATGTTTTACAACTTAAATAAAATAATAGTAACAATACTTATTTCACGCTTCAATATACCAAATTATTGAGCCTAAACACATCTCTACTTATTGTTGTTATCAGTTTTTTATTTGGTTTGATGTAATCCTCCATCCCTTCCTATCTTGCGCTAACCTCTTCAATTCTAACGTACTCCTTACAGCCCACGTCGTCAATTACCTGCTTCCTTTATTCTAAACTTTATCTTCATCTACAGTTCTTTCCTTCGGCTGTTCCCTCCACTAAGAAATAAACCAGTCCTGCTTGTCTAAAAAAAAAAAAAAAAAAAAAAAAAAAAAAAAACCCTACCATCCTGTCTCTTCTTTCTGTAGGCGTCTTCCACAAACTTCTTTTCTCACCCATCACTTCCAAAACTCGTTCATTTCGTACTTTATCCATCCACTTAATTTTCAGCATGCTTCTATAACACCATACATCAAATGCTTCAATTTTTCTTCTTTCTGGTATTCCTAAGGTCCATGCTTCGCTAACATAAATTGCCGTGCTCCATACATAGAGTTTTAAATAGTTCTTTCTAAGTCCTAAATCAGTTCCTCTTGTTCATGAAGACTCTTAATACTAGTGCTATTCTGCTTCTAACATCTTTCCTGCTTCGGACATCAGTTGTAATTTTACTTCCCAAGTAGCAGAATACAATTAATTCTCCTACTACATCCGATCCTATTGTTTCTGCTACATTTCATCACTTTTGTCTTGCTTTGATTTATTTTTATTCAAAACTCTTCTTACAGTAGTTTGTTCATGCCATTCAGTAACTTCTCAATGCCCTTAGCCTGCTCTGCTATCAACACAGTGTTTTCACCATATTGTAGCGTACTGTCTTTTTCCTTCTTTAACAGTTGAATCCCCATCCGGCGATCCAGATTTGGGTTTTCATGATTTCCCCAAATAAGCTAATGCTGCGATGTTTCCTGCAAAAGGCCATGGTCGAATTCATTTCCGTTCCTTGTCCCTAATCCCAACCCGCCTCTAATGACCTCGACGTCGACGAGGAGTAAAACCGTAAAAAAAAAAAACTTTTTACTAATCGCTTATATTTAGGCACGATAGAATTGTTTTAAGTGTAATCTGAGGTTCATAGCTCAGTTCAAGCAACTTTGTAACCTGGCAGAACGAGGCGATTGTACCTGACATGCGACTTACCGTTTCATCGTTGAACGATCGAATAGTGTTACTTTGGCGTTTCACATGATCCTGGAAAAGAAGTAAAAATAATTAGAATAAATTGGAGGAACATATTTTGTGACTTCTATTATTGATTCAAAAGGTGAAATTCAGTTAAAGTTGTTGATAAATATAATACAAGTTAAAACACAAACATAAAAAAATCTAAAAACCATAGCAGCTTTCCATCACAAACAATAATAGAAAGTCACGAAATTAAAAGGAAGACATATAACCAAAAAATGGATGATAGGGGAGAGTGGGGGAAATACACGCACCTAAGGAAAAATCGATTTAAATTGTTCATTATATCATTATATATCTACCAAAACAAATGTATATCTTACTATGGACATTTCTCGACATATTGCAAATGATTAAAATAAAAAAAAAAACGTTCAAATGCGTGGTATTCCCCAACCCGTAATGACACGCTTGATAGGGGGTAATAACAAGCAATACAAACAATGCATAAAAATGGAAAATACATGCTATTTTTATTTTCTGTTAGTTTATTTTATTAATTACATGTGCTAAACAGTACATTATTGAAGAAAATATTGATGTTTGGTAAATTATTTTTTTATATGCGTAAAAAGAGGGCATTTTCTTGTATAGGAAACATCACACTTGCAATGATTTGAAATGTTCCAGCCATTACATTCCTCATGGCTCTACCTAATACTCAAAACACATCGGTACCCTAGTTCTCGATTTTTCCCTTGGTATTTTTCGTTTTCATTCTTGTACGCAGAGTAGCTTCGACAATTCCATACTTCTCTTATTTTTCTTCCTGATTTTGTGGCATCAAGACCCTTATGAAGCACCTCTTTGGACCATTTTACTTGCTGGGTTTCTCTTTTGTAATGTCTAATAATCTGAAGTATAAAAAAACTCGTTGGAATTGAAAATATAACCAACTAGTTTTATTATGAAGGGGGAATACCACGCCTTGAAGAGCCGCGTGCCAATACCCCAAAGTGAGTTCGCGGACTAACCTAAGCAGAACTCGGGTCTTAGTTCAAATACCTTGACAGATCTACAACTGAATGAAAGGTTACATCTAGGGCTAGTAGTTGATATGCAAAAAATTGCATTAAATCAAGTTATGGTAGCACTTACCTTGCAAAATATAGCTCACAAAAGTTACATCAAACACATTGAAAATATAGCACAACGCTATTTACCCCACTCTCCACTAATCGTTGAAATTAATTTTACATAATCATTGTAAATAGTAATATTGATACAAATTTTATCATTGTTACGAATATAATTTACTTAGAGAGAGTAATTTTTAACCTAATATGGGATCAGGAATCAATTCAAACGAAACCTGGTGATTCTTTTTATGTGCTACAGTGGTACAGTTTCGTATCTGTTCGAGCCAGTTCGTCTCCACATGGTGCTTCCAGGATAGTGCTAAATGGAATATCAATTATTGCCAGCCAAACATCATATTCAAATCCTAGCTATCCTCACATCATAGTGTGATGTGTACTTTTCGCATACGATTCATAAACAAATAAAGTTCTGTCAGGAAGAGAAGAAAATACTTCGCGCTCAGGAATCACGGTAGCTATTAAACTTCTTAACGTGGCGATTGTATTCTAAAAAAGTTTATGATTGCTATTAACGTTTTGAATCAGGTACTTTGCTATAATAGAAGGGTACTTTAGAATCATGAGAAAAATCTTGGGTCCAGTTAAAACAACACAACTATTGAAATTAAGAAGTAATAAGGAAATACTGTATACCAGAACATAGAAAATATAACGGAATAAATAAGAAAACGGAGATTGCTGTTTTTTGGACATATCTAAAGAATGAATGATAACAGACTTACAAAAAGACATTCGATTGACTTTGGGAGAACCAGCTAGATTCGAAAAGTTAAGAAAGATTTGGAAAGAATTAACATAAGAGTAGTGCATGGAAATAGAGAACTTTTTCCCAGGTGTTACATCATATATTTTGAAGTTTTAAATTTAGAAATTATTAAACTGGAACAGCACTTCCTAAATTGTTCATGTACCTCTGTTTAAAATACTTATTTCATAAAATCAGCAATAAATGAAACATATTAGAAAAATTACCAAGCATATCAAATCAAACGAATCATTCTTATATAGTATTTATGACTGGCATAGCAGTCACTTCATTGTCGATTTGGGTAATGTTAGAAACACTCGATGTGTAGACGTCTTCTTCATCCAACCATATAGCACCGTCATCGTTAATCCAAGAAAGACCTTCCCTTGTCGCGTCTACTTGCAATTCTTTGAGGACGAATTTACCTGATGGGCAAAATCTCTTGTTGACTTAGATGTGACAGCTTTTGTTGGTTAGTGGCTTTGTATCACGAAAGTTATAGACAACAGATGCCACACGATGGTTTAAATAAGTATGCGGAAGTCATACTTTGTCACAGCCTCAAAGGCGGTAAGGGTCTTTCGGCGTATGTCTAAAGGCGCGTTCCCACGATCCCTTGTAACGAAGGCGAGACGGGACGGGACGGGACGAATACTCAACCACACGCTATGGGAACAGGGCCGCCTCTGCTAGCGGAGACGAGACGCAGCTACCCACTATGAGTCGGTTAACATCACAGGCGTGTGCGCTGTTGCCATTGGTTTGCAGCAGTGGTGGGCACCCCTTCTGTTGCTGTAAAGTGCTCTTTGCCAAACGACACTAGGCAACGTGGTGAAGAGGTGGCGGCGAGGTAAGCTAGGACTAACCTGCGGCCCACGGTCGTCCCTACACTTCGGCTAATGAGGTCCCGTCCCGTCTCGCCTTCGTTACAAGGGATCATGGGAACGCACCTTGAGGCGGCCGACGTGCGAAACGGTAGGAACAGCGAGCGTGAACTCGCGCGGCAGCCACGTGGCAAAAAGTGATACGAGTTATACCTGTGACGTCACGAAGATTATGACTCGTTCCCCTTCACTTGTCATACGATGAGCTTTGTTGATCCCCTCCCTCCTCCTTAGCGTGTGACGTAATGAGATGGACACTAACAGTAGCAGCAGACCCAAATACAATGGTTGGTTACGCACAGATTTCAGTCGACAGCAGTAAACGAGATTAGCAATTTGTTTATGAACGTGAACTAAAACTTTAGAATTTTACCACTTTCTTTATTTCGCTTAGGGATCTACGTCTATTTGACCCCTAACTCATTACGTGAGGTGAAATAGGGGTGGGGGGAGGGTCAGGCGAAATCTCACCAAATCTAACCAAAGTGGAAAAGGGGGGGGGGGGGTTCAATTGAAATCTCACGTGAGGTTTTGGAAATTTTTGTTGGACTGTACAGCTAAAAAAAAAGGTCCAAAATTGAAGTCGTTTTTAGGGGGGTATTTCGTCGCCGTGAAACCGGCATTGGAAGGGTGAGATTCTCACGGAACAGATCTCACCAGAGGAAGAGGGGGGTGGACAAATCTCACGAAGTCTCACCAGAGAGGGGGGGGACCAAATGTAACGAAGTCTCAACAGAGGGGGGGGGAAATGTCACGAAGTCTCAACAGAGAGACCGAGCGTGGTGGTGTAACGGCTAGCGTTCTGGCCTCGCATTCGGGAGGACTGTGGTTCGAATCCTCGTCCGGGCATCCAGATTTGGGTTTTCCATGGTTTCCCCAAATCACTCCAGGTGAATGCCGGGATGCTTCCTTCAAAAGGCCATGGCCGAATTCCTTCCCATTCCTTGCTCCCCCCATCCTTTCCCGTCTCTAAAGACCTAGTTGTTATAGGAGACGTTAAGCAGTTAAAAAAAAAAATCAACAGAGAGGGGGGGCCAAATGTCACGAAGTCTCACCAGATAGAGAGAGGGGGGGGGTTCCGGAAATCCGAAAAAATGCTCATATAATATATGGATGGCCACTTAGAAGTGAGATAACGAAAAGAAGTTCTGCCAAAGCCTACTGAAAGAACAATATCAACAGTTGCTTGAAGTGAATTCGGGAAAACTTGGAAAATAGTAATCGGTTTAGTTATGTAGGGGTTTGAATCCACGTTCTTTAGAATCCCTGACCGGGAATTACCGGTATCGATTTAATCTTTTTCAATAGTATAAAAGTGGAAAAAAACCTTCTTCAAGAAAAATTATATCAACAGGGCAGTCACGTAGTATAATATAGAGCAGAAGAGGTCTGAGTACCGGAAAAATTTTAATACATGCTACATGATGGATTTAGGATAATAAAGTAACATAGCAGGAAAAATTGATTTATGATGTGGAATGAGAAAAGTGAGATAGCTTTAAAAGAGAAGGAAAAGGAAACAGCAGTATGCAATGGAAATGAATTTTTATACAATGAGAAAAAGAAATCAGAGTCACCGCACCAAGAAATTTAGGAAACATGCTTCACTTGCATCGAAGATGATGTAACAACAAACACGAGAAAGCATGTTAGTAAATTGCGGGACATTTACACAGAGACGATAAAGAATCTTCACTGGTTAGTTTAACTAAAATATGGACAAAAATTTCAGCCAAAAAAAAAAAAAGCCTGTGGTTCGGTAGTTCTTGTTATTCAGTATTCAAGTTTCGACGATTAGTAAAAGTAAATGAAACTGAAAATACTTTCAAAGTATAGTAGTATGTTCAGCTATACTTGATTATGTGTTGAAAACGGAAGACTATCCTTGAGGAGAACCGAGGGGCTAAAGTAACGTCATTATTAAAGAAATAATAAGAATAGATATACAGGCAAGTATTGGGGCTTCAGTTTGGTGAACTCTGGGTTCAAAATATCTGTTCGTATAATCAGTATAATAACTCAATATACAACAGATCATCTCCTAGAAGTAGAGAAGAATTCTTTCAGGAATTGCCTTTTCTTGTGCCTAGCCAGCAATAACCACATAACATAATGAAAAATGCACTGAATTAAATTTTAAAAAATCAAGTTGACTTTATTGACTACGCCAAAATCTTTGATATCTTAAAATAGAACTAGTTATTGTGTATTCTGGCAATAAAAGTAAAATACAATAAAAATGATGCTAAAACATTTGATACTGATCAAAATTTTTTACTAATTACCCAGTATAATTTTAGGCAACACAATTTACGAAGCTGAAAATCAAATAGAAACAAACCAATCCGTTATGTTGCTATCTATCTCCAGTATTGTTTGTATTATATCTGGACGATCTTGTAAAAACAAAAAAACAAAAAAGAACTAATATCTACAGGTAGCCAAATTCAAATATAGAAATAATTTAAGACATTAGGACAGGAGTCTATGGTGATGATCAGTTTGCTGTTAAGCTATCGGAAAATGAACAACACATCACTCAAACTTTAAGCAGCGAAACCTCTAAAAGTAAAACCAAATTTATGGCTTTTACAGTGAGAACATATGACATGGAAGAAAATATGTTTAGGTGGTTGAATTTCTATAGCACCAAATTTCAAATGCTTCAATTTTTATTCTTTCTGGTATACCTAAAGTCCATGCTTCGCTACCATATAGAACCATGCTCAACACACGGTGTTATAGAAATGTTCTTTCTAAGTCACAGAGCAATATTTTAAACTCAGAGTTTCCACTTTCCATGAAGGCTCTTTTTACTGGTGCTATTCAGCTTCTAAAGTCATTCCTGCCTCGCCCATTAGTTGTAATTTTACTTCCCAAATAGTAGAATTCACTTAATTCTCCTACTTTATCCGATCCTATTGTTTCTGAGACATTTCATTAGTTTTTTTTATTTATTTTGCTTTGATTTATATTTAGTCCCATCTCCTATTTCATAATTTTGTTGATGCCAGTCAGTAACTTCTCAATATCCTCAGCCTGTTCTACAATGAAGACAATATCATTAGCAATTCGTAGCGTACTTATGTTTTTCTCCTTTAACTGTTATACCAAATTGAAGCAGTGACTATATTTCTTTTCTACCAATCGCAGATATTTAGGGCAAGACAGAAGTTTTTAAAGTGTAAACTAATGTTTTTAGACCTGTTTTTAGCACTTTGTTATCTGGCAGAAAGGGGCAATTTTTCCTGAGTTGCGACTTACCGACGAACCACGCCCGTAGGTGACAGTACTGCCAGCTTGGTCATTCGCATGAATCTGTAAAAGAAGAAAATATAATTAGAATAAACTGAGGACACACATTTTTTGACTACTATTAACGATTCAAAACGTTAAATTAAATTTAGAAACGCATGTTGACTCTACTAACAACGCCAAAATATTTCATTCCGTAAAATGGAACTAGTCATCGTGTATTCTGGTAATAAAAGTAAAATATTATAAATGAAGCTTTCTAGAACGTTTCGGAAATGATCACTAAAAGTTTGTACTAACTCACAAGCATAATTTTTCGCAACACCATTCACGAAGCTGCAAAGAAAAATAGAAAACAACCAATCAGTTATCTTGATTAAGAATATTGTTAATGCCGGTCAGTAGCTTCTAAATACCCTCAGCCTGTTCTGCTATGAAGACAATGTCATCAGCAATTCATAGCGTACTGATGTTTTCCTCCTTTAACAGTTATGCCACATTTAAAAAGTAAATATATATCTTTTCTACCTATCGCAGATATTCATGGCACGACAGAATTTTTAAAAGTGTATCCCGAAGTTTTGAGGTCAGTTTTTAGCACTTTGTTATCTGGCAGAAAGGGGCAAATTTTCCTGAGTTGCGACTTACCGACGAAGGGCCAGTTCCGTCAGTTTGGCCATTCCCATGATTCTGTAATAGAAGAAAATATAATTAGAATAAACTGAGGAATTACATTTTTTTACTACTATTAACGATTCAAAACGTTAAATTAAATTTAGAAACCCATGTTGACTCTACTAAAAACTCCAAAAAAATTCTTTCCGTAAAATGGAACTAGTTGTTGTTTATACTGGCAATAAAAGTAAAATATAATAAATTAAGCTTTCTAGAACGTTTCGGAAGCGATCAGTAAAAGTTTGTACTAACTCACTGGCATATGGTTTGGCAACACAACTCAGGAAGCTGCAAAGAAAATAGAAACCAAACAATCGGTTATACCAGGTTGCTGTCTATATCCAGTATTGTTTGTTTTATATCTGGACGATTTTATAAAAATGATAATAATAAAAATAAAATAATGAAAGAACTAATACCTATAGGTAGACAAATTCAACTGTACAAATTATTTAAGAGATTGGAACACGAGTCAATAGTGATGATCAGTTCGCTGTTACGAAATCGAAAAATGAACTACACATCACTCAAACTCTGAAAGGAACAACAAATTTTTGGCGTTTGGAGAAAAAACATGTAACCCGATCGAAAATTTATTTAGGTGGTTGAATTAATTTATTTGATAGATAACGTCACACATCAACCCAGCGGAAACATTCAAGATACGGTCTTCGGGGACGTACCGAAGGATTGGGTTGTAAAAATACGAAATGTTGATGGTTATCTCCGGCGACTTCCTCAGGTGTAAAAGTTTCTGTATTAGTCTATTCTACAAAACAATGGCAACCCTGAACTATTATAATGGTAGGATGAGCCTTAGAAAAAAACATGTTGGCCAAAGCAATTAAGTTGCTGATCATAATGATAGGATATTGCAAGCAAAACGACATAAGAAAAGAAATAACAACACAGAAATCAAAGATTTCATAAAGAATGTGAAAATAGATTAATACAATAACATGTTGAGTGATATTTAAAAAAGAAAAATGAGTGAGCACCGCCTACCAAAGAAGGCTTTGAACAATAATTTTGTTGACCACAGAATTCTGCAAGGCAAAATGTAGAAAGAGGTTAATGGAGGAGAGGTTATAATTCAGAATAGGGAACAGTTAAATGCTGTGTACTTCAGGGTTCAGTTTGTCACATTACGATAGCTTATTGGACCTTTCAATTTATGTGTAGGATATGAGTCAATGTCGAGTAACGGCTATCAGTTCAACTATCGATCTCAGCGATCGATAGGAGTATCGCTGATCTATGGCGGGAGCTTGCGTGTGATCCTAGCGCTGGTGTGCATGTGTTTAATGAGCAGTGAAGTAATCTCGTGCTAAAAGAAGTTTCGATCATGCTACCGCGACGGGTGAGGTCTGGCTGTCGTTTTTCGTAACGCCTATGGAAGCCAGTCACTCGAAGATAGAGTGATTAGTCAGTTTGACTGTTGTGAGAATAGTGCTGTTGAAAGTAGCAGTCATCACGGATACAAATTAAGATGTGTGAATACTATAGAAGTAAACTGCTGTTACAAGCGTATTATCATGACAACAACATAGCAAAGTACAGTGTTTTGATAAATGTGGAATGTTAAGAACACTTGCACTCGTTTCGGACTTGCAATCTTCACGAACAATCAGTCAGGGTAGTCATTAATTCTTCTTGATGAGAAAATAAATAAATATGGTTTGGTGGGCGGTGATGTAACTGAAAAAGTGCAATAAATAGTGTTTGTGTTTAAAATACGTCTTTGTGGGCTTTGTTCAGTTAGAATATTAGCAAAGCACACCTACCCTCCATTCAACAAGGCGGCCATATTAATAATACCTGAATAAATTTCTTAAGGAACGAAGTACCGATAGGCTAAAGTCAAGATAAAATTAGATAGCCGATAAGTTGTGATTGTGCAAAATATTTTATTGTTAATTAAAAAATAATAAAAACAGTCATTTTGTAATTTCACAAGTTCTTGACCCTTGAATTATGGTGCCTAAAACATTTTTTTTAACTGTTATCAGTCTTTCGGCTGGTTTGATGCAATGCTCCATCACTTCCTATTTTGCGCTAGCGTCTTCATTTTAATTTACATTTTACAGCCCACGTCCTCAATTATACGCTTCATTTATTCTAAACTCTGTCTTACTCTACAGTTCTTTCCTTCGGCTGTTCCCTCCACTAAGAATTTAACCAATCCTTCTTTTCTCAAAGTATGACCTACTATCCTGTCTCTTATTTCTATAAGCGTCTTCCACAAGATTATTTCTTCACCTATCACTTCCAAAACTCGTTCATTTCGTACTTTATCCGTCCACTTAACTTTTAGCGTGCTTCTATAGCACCATATATCAAATGCTTCAATTTTTCTTCTTCCTGGTATTCCTAAAGTCCATGATTCGCTACCATAAAGTACCATGCTCAACACACGGGGTTTTAGAAAGTTCTTTGTATTTCCTAGAGCAATATTTGAAACTCAGGGTTTCCGCTTGTCCATGAAGGCTCTTTTTACTGGTGCTATTCTGCTTCTAAAGTCATTCCTGCGTCTGCCATTAGTTGTAATCTTACATCCGAAGTAGCAGAATTCACTTAATTGTCCTACTGCATCCATTCCTACTGTTCCTGAGACTTTACATCTGTTTTTTCTTGCTCTGATTTATATTTAGTCCAATCTCTTGTTTCAGAATTTTGTTCATGCCAGTCAGTAACATCTCAATATCCTCAGCCTGTTCCGCTATAAAGACAATGCCATGAGCAATTCGTAGCTTACTGATGTTTTCCTCCTTAACAGTTATGCCACATTAAAACAGTAAATATATTTCTTTTCTACCTGTGGCAGATATTTAG
This sequence comes from Vandiemenella viatica, assembly GCA_031002005.1. Lineage (NCBI taxonomy): Eukaryota > Metazoa > Arthropoda > Insecta > Orthoptera > Morabidae > Vandiemenella > Vandiemenella viatica. The sequence goes on along the minus strand of JARYHS010012519.1, from coordinate 224,292,668 downwards.
GACACGACAGAAGTTTTTAAAGTGTAAACTGAAGTTTTTAGAACAGTTTTTAGCACTTTGTAATCTGTAAGAAAGAGGCAATTAATTCTGAGTTGCGACTTACCGACGAAACATGCCCGTAAGTGGCAGTTCCGTCCGTTTGGCCATTCGCATGAATCTGTAAAAGAAGAAAATATAATTAGAATAAACTGAGGAATCACATTTTTTTACTACTATTAACGATTCAAAACGTTAAATTAAATTTGGAAACTCATGTTGACTCTACTAACAACGCCAAAATATTTCATTCCGAAAAAAAGAACTATTTGTTGTGTATTCTGATAATAAAAGTAAAATATAATAAATGATGCTTTCTAGAAAGTTTCGGAAGCGATCACTAAAAGTTTGTACTAACTCACAAGCATAATTTTTCGCAACACCATTCATGAAGCTGCAAAGAAAATAGAAACCAACCAATCGGTTATACGAGCTTGCTGTCTATCTCCAGTATTGTTTGTTTTATATCTGGAAGACCTTATAGAAAAAAAAAATAAAAAATAAAAAATAATGAAAGTACTAATCCATATGGGTAGCCTAATTCAATTGTCAAATAATTTAAGACATTGGTACACGAGTCTACAGTGATAATCCGTTCGCTGTTACGCTATCGTTAAATGAACTACACATCACTTAAACTTTGAGCAGTGAAAACTCTGAAAGAAAAACCAAATTTATGGCTTTTACAGAGAAAACATATTACCAGAACGAAAATATGTTTAGGATGTTGAATTTATTTATTTGATATGTAACTTCACACATCAACCCAGCGAAGACATTCAATCTATGGTCTTTGGGGACGTACCAAAGGACTGGGTTTGTGAGGAGACATAGTACCCTAACATCTAAAATTTATTGTTTTAGTATTCCTTTTTTATTTGTTGTTTGTGTTTTAATTTAACATTGTGCTGTTGATTTAAGTTTGATGAGAATCATTGCAAATGCTTGTATTTAGGATATCGAAACAGTTTATATGTAATTATCTTTGAAGTAATCTATGAACGGAGTGAGAGTATTCTTTGGTGAGGCCAGAGATAAAAATGATGGTGGTCCGAGGCATGAATTGGTGTTCGTCGCTCGAATATTAATTGAGATTATTGAATTATTAATGATTTGTTGAATGTGTAATTTGTGAAGCAAATGATCAGTGAAATATATAGAAAAGTGACATGAAGTTCTCCTTAGTTTATTGTATGTTTTTCGGAATCATACAGAAAAATTAAGTAACAGAAACTGCAAGATAACATTCCATAGATTCTGTGGTGAGTTATATCTACCCGAGGCATATCTAGGAATCATAATAAAGGTCAGTTTCTTACAGGTTTCAAAAATACAAAATTTTGATGGCTACCTCCGGCGACTTCTTCAGGTGTAAAACTTTCTGTATTAGTCTATTCTACAAAACAAAGGCAACCCGGAACTATTCTAATGTCAGGATGAGCCTTAGAAAGAAACATGTTGGCCGAAGCAATTAAGTTCCTGACGATAATGATAGGATATTGCAAGCAAAACGATATAAGAAACAAAATAACAACACAGAAATGAAAGATTTCAAAAATAATGAGAAAATAGATGAATACAATAACAGGTTGAGTGATATTAAAAAAAGAATAATGTGTGAGCAACGCCTACCAATGAAGGATTTGAACAATAATTGTGTTGACCACAGAATTCTCCAAGGCAAATGTAGAAAGAGGTTAATGGAGGAGAGGTTATAAATCAGAATAGGGAATGCGGTGTAATTCAGGGTTCAGTTTGTCACATTACGATAGCTTATCGGTCCTTTCAATTTTAGTGTAGCAAATGAGTCATTTTCGAATAGCGGCTTTGTATTCAATTATCGATCGCAGCGATCGATAGGAGTATCGCTGATCTATGGCGGGAGGTTGCGTGTGGTGCAGGCGCTGGTGTGCAAGAGTTTAATGAGCAGTGGAGTAATCTTGTGCTAAAAGAAGTTTTGATCGTGCTACCTCGGCGGGTGAGGGCTGGCTGTCGTTTTTCGTAACGCCTATGGAAGCCAGTCAGTCGAAGATAGAGTGGTTAGTCAGTTTGACTGTTGTGAGAATGGTGCTGTTGAAAGTAGCAGTCATCACGGATATAAATTAAGATGTGTGAATACTATAGAAGATAAACTGCTTTACAAGCGTATTGCGATCATGACAACATAAAAAGTACAGTGTTTTAATAAATGTGGTATATTAAGAACACTTGCACTTCTTTCGGACTTGCAATCTTCACGAAGAATTATTCAGGGTAGTCATTAATTCTTGTTGATGACAAAATAATTAAAAATGTTTTCGTGATCAATGGTGTAACTGAAAAACGTAGAGCAATAAATGCTGTTAGTGCTTAGCCTACGTGTTTGTGAGTTTTGTTCATTTAAAATATTAGCAAAGCATTCCTACCCTCCATACAACCAGGCAACCATGTTAATAAAACCTGAATAATTTCCTTTAGGAACGAAGTACTGATAGCCTAAAGGCAAGATAAAATCAGATAGACGATAAGTTGTGACGGTGCTAAATATTTTATTGTTAATAAAAAAATAATAAAAACAGTCATTTTGTAATTTCACTAGTTCTTGGCCCTCGAATTATGGTGCCAAACCACTTTCACTTTTTTTTTTTTTTTTTTTTTTTTTTTTTTGCTGTTATCGGTCTTTCGGCTGGTTTGATGCAATCCTTTATCACTTCCTATCTAATCACTTCATTTTAACATACCCCTCACAGACAACGTCCTCAATTATCCGCTTCATTAATTCTAAACTCTGTCTTACTCTACAGTTCTTTCCTTCGGCTGTTCCCTCCACTAAGAATTTAGCCAATCCTTCTTGTGTCAAAAAATGGCCTACCATCCTCTCTTCTTTATATAAGCGTCTTCCACAAGCTTATTTCCTCACCTATCACATCCAAAACTCGTTCATTTCGTATTTTATAATTCCACTTAATTTTCAGCGCGCTTCTGTAACACCATATATCAAATACTTCAATTTTTCTTCATTCTGGTATTCCTAAAGTCCATGTGTCGCTACCATAAAGTACCATGCTCAACACACGGGGTTTTAGAAAGTTCTTTCAAAGTCATAGAGCAATATTTGAAACTATGAGTTTCCTCTTTTCCATGAAGGCTCTTTTTACTGCTGCTATTCTGCTTTTAAAGTCATTCCTGCCTCGGCTATTATTTTTAAGATTACTTTAGAATTCATTTAATTCTCCTACTACATCCGATCCAATTGTTTCTGAGAGATTTCATCAGATTTTTCTTGCTTTGATTTATATTTAGTCCAATGTCTTGTTTCAGAATTTTGTTCATGCCAGTCAGTAACTTCTGAATATCCTCAGCCTGTTCTGCTATGAGGACAATGTCATCAGGAATCCTTAGCGTACTGATGTTTTCCTCCTTTAACTGTTATGCCACATTGAAACAGTAAATACATATCTTTTCTACCTATCGCAGATATTTATGGCACGACAGAGGTTTTTAAAGTGTAACCTGAAGATTTTGAACAGTTTTTAAAACTTAGTAATCTGTAAGAAAGGGGCAATTTTTCCTTAGTTGCGACTTACCGATGTACCACGCCCGTAAGTGGCAGTTCTATCAGATTGGCCATTCGCATGATCCTGTAAAAGAAGTAAAAATAATTAGAATAAACTGAGGAATCTCATTTTTTGAATACTATTAATGATTCAAAACGTTAAATTAAATTTAGAAACTCATGTTGACTCTACTAACAACTCCAAAATATTTCATTCCGTAAAATGGAACTAGTTGTTGTGTATACTGGCAATAAAAGTAAAATATAATAAATTAAGCTTTCTAGAACGTTTCGGAAGCGAACACTAAAAGTTTTCACTAAGTCACTAGCATAATATTTGGCAACACCATTCACGAAGCTGCAAAGAAAATAGAAACCAACCAATCGGTTCTACCAGCTTGCTGTCTATCTCCAGTATTGTTTGTTTTATATATGGACGATCTTATAAAAAATGATAATAATAAAAATAAAATAATGAAAGAACTAATACATATAGGTAGACAAAATAAATTATCAAATAATTTAATACATTGGAACACGAGTCTATTGTGATGATCAGTTCACTGTTACGGTATCGGAAAGTGAAATACACATCACTCAAACTTTTAGCAGTGAAAACTCTGAAAGTAAAACGAAATTTATGGCTTTTAGAGAGAAAACATATAACCAGAACGAAAATAGGTTTAGGTGGTTGAAATTATTTAATTCATATGTAACTTCACACATCAACCCAGCGAAGACATTCAATCTATGGTCTTTGGGGACGTACCAAAGGACTGGGTCCCCTCACATCTAAAATTTATTGTTTTAGTATTCCTTTTTTATTTGTTGTTTATGTTTCAATTTAACATTGTGCTGTTGATTTAAGTTTGATGAGAAGCATTGCAAATGATTGTATTTAGGATATCGAAACAGTTTGTACGTAATTATCTTTGAAGTAATCTATGAACGGAGTGAGAGTATTCTTTGTTGAGGCCAGAGATAAAAATGATGGTCTGCCGAAGCACGAATTGGTGTTCCTCGCTCGAATATTAATCGAGATTATTGAATTTTTACTGATTTGTTGAATGTGTAATTTGTGAAGCAAATGATCAGTTAAATATATAGAAAAGTGACATGAAGTTCTCCTTAGTTTATTGTATGTTTTTCGGAATCAAACAGAAAAATTAAGTAACAGAAGCTGCAAGATAACATTCCATGGATTCTGTGGTGAGTTATATCACCCCGAGGAAAATCCAGGAATCATAATAAAGGTCAGTTTCTTACAGGTTTTAAAGATACAAAATTTTGATGGCAATCTCCGGCGACTTCTTCAGGTGTAAAACTTTCTGTATTAGTCTATTCTACAAAACAAAGGCAACCCGGAACTATTATAATGTCAGGATGAGCCTTAGAAAGAAACATGTTGGCCGAAGCAATTAAGATCCTGATGATAATGATAGGATATTGCATGCAAAACGATATAAGAAACAAAATAACAACACAGAAATGAAAGATTTCAAAAATAATGAGAAAATAGATTACAATAACAGGTTGAGTGATATTAAAAAAAGAATAATGTGTGAGCAACGCCTACCAATGAAGGCTTTGAACAATATTTGTGTTGAACACAGAATTCTGCAAGGCTAATTAGAAAGAGGTTAATGGAGGAGAGGTGATAAATTCAGAATAGGGAACGGCTAAATCCAGTGTACTTCAGGGTTCAGTTTGTCACATTACGATGGCTTATCGGACCTTTCAATTTATGGGTAGCATATGAGCCAATGTTGAGTAACGGCTATGAGTTCAACTATCGATTTCAGCGATCGATAGGAGTATCGCTGATCTATGGTGGGAGGTTGCGTGTGATGCATGCGCTGGTGTGCATGAGTTTAATGAGCAGTGAAGTAATCTTGTGCTAAAAGAAGTTTCGATCGTGCTACCGCCACGGGCGAGGGCTGGCTGTCGTTTTTCGTAACGCCTTTGGAAGCCAGTCACTCGAAGATAGAGTGATTAGTCAGTTTGACTGTTGTGAGAATGGTGCTGTTGAAAAAAGCAGTCATCACAGATACGAATTATGCGCTTCCACGTTGGTTTTAATTAGCTCTGCTCGGTGTTTCGTACTGTTGGATAAGCCAGTGGCTCCTAGTGAATGCAGTGTGAATACTATAGAAGTTAAACTGTTGTTACAAGCGTATTACGATCAGGCAACATAGAATAGTACAGTGTTGTCATAAATGTGGTATATTAAGAACGCTTGCACTTCTTTCGGACTTGCAATCTTCACGAACAATCATTCAGTGGAGTCATTAATTCTTCTTGATGACAAAATAAATAAATATGGATTGGTGGTCGGTGGTGTAACTGAAAAACTTTGAGCAATAAATAGTGTTTGTGCTTAGCATACGTCTTTGTGAGTTTTGTTCAGTTAGAATATTAGCTAAGCACTCCTACAATACATACAACCAGGCGGCTATGTTAATAATACCTGAATAATTTCCTTTAGAAACGAAGTATCAATAGCCTAACGGCAATACAAAAACAGATAGACGTTAAGTTGTGACTGTGCTAAATATTTTATTTTTAATTAAGAAATAATAAAAAGATTTAATTTCTAATAACAGTGCCCAAACACTTCTTTTTTTCTTTTATCTGTCTCTCGGCTGGTTTGATGTAATCGTCCATCACTTCCTATCTTCATTTTAACACATCCCTTACAGACAAAATCCTCAATTATTCGCTTCATTTATTCTGGTCTCTGTCTTACTCTACAGTTCTTTCCTTCGGCTGTTCCCTCCACTAAGAATTTAACCAATCCTTCTTGTCTCAAAACATGACCTACCTTCCTATCTCTTCATTCTATAAGCGTCTTCCAGAAGCTTATTTCCTCACCTATCACTTCCAAAACTCGTTCATTTCGTACTTTATCCGTCCACTTAATTTTCAGCGGGCTTGTGTAGCACCATACATCAAATGCTTTAATTTTTTATCTTTCTGGTATTACTAAAATCCATGCTACGCTACAATAAAGTACAATGCTCAAAACACGGTGTTTTAGAAAGTTCCCTCTAAGTCCGAGAGCAATATTTGAAACTCAGAGTTTCCTCTTTTCTATGAAGGCTCTTTTTACTGGTGCTATTCTGCTTCTAAAGTCAGTCCTGCCTCGCCTCGGACAACAGTTTTATTTTTACTTAACAACTCACTTAATTCTCCTACTGCATCCGATCCTATTGTTTCTGAGTCATTTCATTAGTTTTTTTATATTTAGTCCAATTGCTTGTTTCAGAACATTGTTGATGCCGGTCATTAAATTCTCAATATCCTCAGCCTGTTCTGCTATGAAGACAACGTCATCAGCAATTCTTAGCGTACTGATGTTTTCCTCCTTTAACAGTTATGCAGCATTGAAACAGTAAATATATTTCTTTTCTACCTATTGCTGAAATTTAAGGATCGACAGGAGTTTTTAAAGTGTTAACTGAAGTTTTTAGATCAGTTTTTAGCACTTTGTAATCTGGCAGAGTGGGGCAATTTTTCCTGAATTGCGACTTACCACCGTACCACGCGTGTGAGGTTGTGCTGTTTCACTTTGGACATTCACATGAGTCTGTAAAAGAAGAAAAAATAATTAGCGTAAACTGAAGAATCACATTTTTTCACAACCATTAACGATTAAAAACGTTAAATTAAATTTAGGAAATCATGTTGACTCTACTAACAGTGCCAAAACATTCCATTCCGGAAAATAGAACTAGTTGTTGTGTATTCTGGTAATAAAAGTAAAATATAATAAATAAAGCCTTCTAGAATATTTAACAGCGATCACTAAAAGTTTTTACTATTTTACAAGCATAATTTTTGGCAACACCATTCACGAAGATGCAAAGAAAATATAAACCAACAAATCGGTTATACGAGCTTGCTGTGTATCTCCAGTATTGTTTGTATTATATATGTACGATCTTATATGAAATGATAGTAATAAAAATAAAATAATGTAAGAAATAATACCTATAGTTAGACAAATTCAATTGTACAAGTAATATAATACAGTGGACCACACGTCTATAGTCACGATCAGATCGCTGTTACGCTATCGAATAATTAACTGTACATCACTCAAACTTTTAGCAGTGAAAACTCTAAAATTAAAACCAAATTTATGGCTTTTAAGGAGAAAACGTATTACCAGAACGAAAATTCGTTTAGATGGTTGAATTTATTTATTTGATATGTAACATCACACATCAACCCAACGGAGACATTCATGCCACTGTCTTTGCGAACGTACCGAACTATTGGATTTTAAAAATACAAAATTTTGATTCTTATCTCCGGGGACTTCTTCAGGTGTAAAACTGTCTGTAATAGTCTATTCTACAAAACAAAGGCAACACTGAACTATTATAATGTCATTATGAACCTTAGAAAGAAACATAGAGGCCGAAGCAATTAATTTCTTGATGATAATGACAGGATGTTGCTACGAAAACGACTTAACAAGTGAAGTAACAACACAGAAACTAGAGATTTCAAAAAGATTGAGAAAATAGATGAATACATTAACGTGTGGTGTGATATTTGAAATAGAAAAATGTCTGATCAACGACTACCAAAGAAGGATTTGAACAATAATTGTGTTGACCACAGAATTCTCCAAGGCAAATTAGAAAGAGGTTAATGGAGGACAGGTTATAAATTCAGAATAGGGAACAGTTAAATCCAGTGTACTTCAGGGTTCAGTTTGTCACATTACGATAGCTTATCGGGCCTTTCAATTTATGTGTACCATATGACAATGTCGAGTAACGGCCATGAGTTCAACTATCGATATCAGCGATCGATAGGAGTATCGCTGATCTATGGTGGGAGGTTGCGTGTGGTGCAGGCGCTTGTGTGCATGAGTTTAATGAGCAGTGAAGTAATCTTGTGCTAAAAGAAGTTTCGATCGTGCTACCGCCACGGGTGAGGGCTTGCAGTCGTTTTTCTTAACGCCTATCGAAGCCAGTCACTCGAAGATAGAGTGATTAGTCAGTTTGAATGTTGTGAGAAAGGTGCTGTTGAAAGTAGCAGTCATCGCGGATACAAATTACGCTCTTCCGCGTCGGTTTTAATTAGCTCTGGTCGGAGTTTCATACTGCTGGATAAGCCAGTGGCTACTAGTGAATGCTGTGTGAATACTATAGATGTTAAACTGCTGTTACAAGCGTATTACAATCATAACAACATGAAAAATACAGTGTTGTGATAAATGTGTAATGTTAAGAACGCTTGCACTCGTTTCGGACTTGCAATCATCGCGAACAATCATTCAGGGAAGTCATTAATTCTTCTTAATGACAATTTAAATAAATATGGTTTGGTGGTCGGTGGTGTAACTGAAAAACTTAGAGCAATAAATAGTGTTTGTGCTTCGCGTACGTCTTTGATAGTTTTGTTGAGTTAGAATATTAGCAAAGCACTCCTACCCTCCATACAACCAGGCGGCCGTGTTAATAAAACCTGAATAATTTAATATAGGAACGAAGTACCGATAGCCTAAAGGCAAGTTAAAATCAGATAGACGATAAGTTGTGACTGTGCTAATTATTTTATTGTTAATTAAAAAATAATAAAAAATCATTTTATAATTTTACAAGTTCGTGGCCTCCGAATTTTGGTGCCTAAACACTTTTTGTTTTGCTGTTATCATTCTTTCGGCTGGTTTGATATAATCCTCCATCGCTTCCTATCTTGCGCTAACGCCTTCGTTTCATCATACCCCTTACAGGCAACGTCCTCAATTATCCAGTTCCTTTATTCTCAACTCTGTCTTACTCTACAGTTCTTTCCTTCGGCTGTTCCCTCCACTAAGAATTTAACCAATCCATCTTGTCTGAAAATATTACCTACCATCCTGTCTCTTCTTTCTGTAAGCGTCTGCCACAAGCTTTTTTCCTCACCTATCACTTCCAAAACTCGTTGATTTCGTAGATTGTCCGTCCACTTAATTTTCAGCGCGCTTCTGTGACACCATATATCAAATGCTTCAATTTTTCTTCTTTCTTGTATTCCTAAAGTCCATGCTTCGTTACCATAAAGTACCATGACCAATACACGGCATTTTAAAAAAATCTTTCTAATTCCTAGAGCAATATTTGAAACTCAGAGTTTCCTCTTTTCCATGAAGGCTCTTTTACTTGTGCTATTCTGCTTCTAAAGTCATTCCTGCCTCAACAATTAGTTTTAATTTTACTTCGCAAGTTGCAGAATTCACTTAATTCTCTTACTCCATCCGATCCTATTGTTTCTGAGACATTAGATCAGTTTTTCTTGCTTTTGATTTATATTTAGTCCAACCTCTTGTTTCAGAATTATGTTCATGCCAGTCAGTAACTTTTAAACATCCTCAGCCTGCTCTGCTATGAAGATAATGTCATCAGCAATACGTAGCGTACTGATGATTTCCTCCTTTATCCGTTATACCACACTGTAACAAGAAATATATTTCTTTTCTACTTATCGCAGATTATTAGGGCACGACAGATTTTTTTAAATTGTAACCTAATGTTTTTAGATCAGTTTTAATCACTCTGTAATCTGGGAGAAAGGGCTAATTATTCCTGAGTTTCGACTTGTCACATTACAGTAGGCTTGTCCCCTTCAGTAATTAACTTATTTTAATTATTATATTTATTCTATGCCAAGTACCGAATGCTATGAGTATCGGTGACTTGCGAGACTGGCAGTTGAAGAGTATGTCAGAGAGAGTGTGGAGTCGTGCAGAGAACGTCGCGTGTATCGTTCCTCTGGTTTTTTGTGAAAGTAATGGAAAGACTTTTTTTTACACTCTGACGAACCTGTTTCTTAGGATTATATAGTCACTACCAGTAATTTTACTTGTATGTGCTTTAATTACTTTTTTTCCATTGGTGGCCGGGTACATTTGTGCAGTACAAAACTGTGAATAAATCTTTGGTTTGTGTTCTGCATACAAGTGGAATTATTTGAAGAAACTTTTCATTATATAGGTATTGATTTGTATCCTAGCCAGCTACTGGTGGCGGCCGAGATTAATTTAATTAAGGAAGTCTGATCGTCCTTACATTAGGTGGTCGGGACTAATTTGTGAGTCTGAAGGAACTGTTAGCAATCCCGGTAATATTCAGATTGTTCTCCGACATGGCGACTGTGACAGGACTTCTGAGTTTGATAGCCGGTTGAAGTGTTTAGAAAGGCCGTCTAAATCACAAAATAAAGAGTGTTGAGTGCGTGGCATAAGAATAAACAGTTGAACAACCGTTAAGAATCGCGAAGCGGATTCAACCAAAGACAGAGCGCGCGAGAAGAAATACTTTACAAGCAGCGAGCTGGTGCAAAGATGACAAAGCAAAAGAGTCAACACGGTCAACCAGAGACGACTACTACAGCAGTGGATACGGCGATGCAGTACCTGTGAACAACGCAACGCATATAGCAGAACAACATATCGTGGATCAGACGAGCAGTGAAAACGTTGTTGAAAATAGCGGCAGGAGTTGAGAAGACATCTAACAGGCAACATTATACTATTAAAAGCCCGGGTAATATATTTTAAATATAATAGTAAAAGAATATCAGATTAACGGGATTTTGTTTCAAAGATCTTTACCGCCGGTAGTTATTTACCGGAGCTTCCGGAAAATTTATAGCATAATAGTAAGAGTTTATACGAGCAGAAAATTTTATTTCGCTCTCCCATAAGATTTTGTTTCTACAGAAATTTCAAATTTTAGTTCTACTTACGATTGATTTTTTTTTTCCTTTCTGGAAAAATAAAATAAAATAGATTGCAATTATTTACATTTTCAAAGAAATTAATTGCGTGAGTACGGCGCGAAAGTTTTGCGTTAACTAGTAGAACGATTTCTGTGCATGCTAATTTCAGGTGGTATTACCGTTGATCTACGATCCAGTGTAGTCTGCATATGGGATTGACACCAGGAGTCAGCAGTAGTAAATAAGGGTATAATTACTGCACTATTTATTTGTGTTTTAATTGCAGCAACGAGACTGTTTTAAGAGCCAACCTACCTTCTTTTCGTTTTTTTCTATCTTTGATGCAAATCTGATTTTGGTTGTGGAATATGTACTGCGTTGTTTTGTTTCATTTGACGTGTTATCATGGCGTTGTTGTGAGTTGATTTGAAACTGAAAGATCTAACTTTTGCCCAGTTTATTTAAGCTTAAGGAATAGGTATTGCTAGAGTAACGTATTGATCTTATAGCCTCATTCAAGTTTGGTTTACATCTACATCTACATCTACATCTACATCCATACTCTGCAAGTCACAAACATTGTGGGTGGCAGAGGGTGCTAAGCACCAATCCTAAACCCGCCCATTCCAATCCCGAATAGTGCGAGGAAAGAAGGAATACATATAAGTATCAGTACGGCATCTTATTTCTCTAATCTTATCCCTCCGGTCATTGCGACCTAAATAGGTTGGCGGAAGAAGTATTTCATTGCATTCTAAATTTAAATTTTTTCGAATATTCTCCAATAAATTCGAACGCAAGCTACGTCGTCTGTCTTCCAAACTATCCCAGCCCAATCTATGTATCAATTCTGTGACGCTTTCATAAGGGCTGTAACAACAAGTCACGAATCTAGCGGCTCTCCTCTGCACCCTCTCAACTGAGTCAATCAGAACCTTGCGATACGGTTTAGTTTTGATCTTTAAAAAATGGAGACCAAGCAATCTGCTATGGAAGGGCTAGCAGTGCAGGGTGATATGCCAGCCGGAACGGAAATGTTGGTGAAGTTTATGGATCAGATAAGTAGAAACTATAAAGAACTTAAAGAAGACCTTATAGCTGAGATTGCTGAAGACCTCAGAGCTCTTAAAAATTACCTTAAAGCTGTCATGGCGGAAAATCGTAATGCCCTTAAAGCTGAAATAAATGGTATTCAGGAAATGAAAAATGATCTTAAAATAGCTGAACAGAATGTGGAGGGGATTAAAGAAGAAGTAAAACTCGATAGGTCCCGAGTACCAGTAAAAGATAAGAGAGTATTGTTTTGGTCCAGGAAGCAACTCCGGTTTCGCGTGATGCTTTGCGTATTGACTCCCAAACTAGTGTTCAAATGCAACCGGTTAGTATTCGGTCAATTTCAGAAAGTCCTTTTCCAGTTACAGGTATTCATGTAAGCAATGTCCCTATAATTTCTCTGAAGGAGAGCCAGCTGGCTATGTCCAGAGCAATTTTCAAACGCCGCAAACCAACTTGTGTCACTAGGTTTGCGATCCACATTTATAATTTATTGTTTCCTTTCGGGGCAGACCTTGTTTTCCTCACTCACCACAGTACTAAAGTATTGGCAAATGAGAATCTCATTGGGTACAATCAATTTGTACAAGTTGAACAGTTCCTCAGTACTAGCCCATATGGTCATACTGTAGGTTTTTCAATCAACCTAATGAAATTTTTCGTTCTCCAACGCTCACTTGAGACTTTTGAAAAGTGTAGTTCCATAATGCGAGGAAGGAAACGTAGGAAGAAGAAGAAGGATAGGATGGAAGAACCAGGAGTACATGTTAAGAAAAAGGAAATAATCTCTCTTTGATCCAAGGGGAAACTGGAGTTATTTCATGAGGGCATCAACATACTTAAATTAAAATACAACCATCCTTCATTTAGCATAAGGGATTCACATTACTCATGTATTACATTTTTAATGGTATTTTTAAGTGATTTATGTTGGGAAAAGTTATTTTGAAGCTGAGGTCTAAAGTGTTTCTTCAACTTTCTAAAAACTTTGATTTTTTTTCTTAAAATGCCTTGCACCCTGTAGGGTTGTTTAGTTTAATATTTCTTGCTAGGTGTTCTCTTTTGTTTAAGACAAATCACAAAGATACTTGATATAGATAGTGAGTTAGGGAATAAATGTTTTGAGTTACATTAAGTAATTTATCTCAAGTCAGTATCACTTTAAGGCTTGGAGGGTGTGCCCTGGAGTGCTTAAGGGAAGTCCCTACCACGAACACCCAGTAACCCCTCAGGGATGTGTCGAAAGGATAGACGTCGTTGTGGGTAATTAACAGAACTGTAGATATGTTCTTTTAGGGTTTGGTGTAGTCTTAAGTCGATTTTCTTGGAAGGGGTAGTAAGTGATTAGACGTAAACGCAATTTTTGAAGGCCATGTTGACAAGCCTTCAGGTCATTGGCATCATTTTAACCGAGCCTCACCAAAGGAAGGAAAAGTTACCTTATCGTGGGAAGCTCTGGTAATAACAATCTGGTGATTCACTGACAAACATGTATCCAGGATAGAGAGTAATATACTATCCACAGAAAAGAAAAAAAAAAACTATGACTGATGTAATGGGGTTAATGTTGTGTTTTGAGTGAGGAACATACATTTAACGTCATCAAATGATTATTTGTAATTTTGTGCTTTCTTTCCAGGAAGATATAATTGTATGTGAATGAAATTTTGTGAATATGTTTATAATTTTGTTCGGTAGGGAGCGGCCACCAATAATCTTGAATAGTAATTTAATTCACGGTGTTCTTGTATCGGGTGGGGATTTTTTTTTTTTTTTTTTTTTTTTTTTTTTTTTTTTTTTTTTTTTTTTTTTTTTTTTTTTTTGTGTGTGTGTAACTACTTACTAACAACTAACCTAAAATATGTCCAGGTTCAAATGTCTTGCCTGCGGCGTCACATTAGAACCGTGACATGGAAGGGGTTGTCACATTACAGGAGGCTTGCCCCCTTCAGTAATTAACTTATTTTAATTATTATATTTATTCTATGCCAAGAACCGAATGCTATGAGTATCGGTGATTTGCGAGACTGACAGTTGATGAGTAGGTCAGAGAGAGTGTGGTGTCGTGCAGAGAACGTCGTGTGTATCGTTCCTCTGGTTTTTGTGAAAGTGATGGAAAGAATTTCTTTTACACTCTGAAGAACCTACTTCTTAGGATTATATAGTCACTACCAGTAATTTTACTTGTATGTGCTTTAATTAATTTTTTTCCATTGGTGTCCGGGTACATATGTGCAGTACAAAACTGTGAATAAATCTTTGGTTTGTGTTCTGCATACAAGTGGAGTTATTTGAAGAAACTTTTCATTATATAGGTATTGATTTGTATCCTAGCCAGCTACTGGTGGCGGCCGAGATTAATTTTTATTAAGGAAGTCTGATCGTCCTTACATTAGGTGGTCGAAACTAATCATATAGGGGAATAATTTGTGAGTCGGAAGGAACTGTTATCAATCCCGGAACTATTCAAATTGTTCTCCGACAGACTTACCGCCGTAACACGCTCGTAAGCTTCAGTTCCATCACTTTTGCCATTCGCAGTATTCTGTAAAAAATAAAAAAATAATTATAATAAACTTAGAACTCACATTTTTTGACTACTAGTAACGATTCAAAAATGTTAAATTAAAATGAGAAACGAATGTTGACTCTACTAACTACGCCAAAATATTTCATTCCATAAAATGGAACTAGTTGATGTGTATACTGGCAATAAAAGTAATATAATAATAAATGAAGCTTTCTAGAACATTTGATAGCGATCACCAAAAGTTCTTACTAACTCACTAGCATAATTTTTGGAAACAACATTCACGAAGCTGCAAAGAAAATAGAAACCAACCAATCGGTTATACCAAGTTGCTGTCTATCTCCAGTATTGTGTGTTTTATATCTGAAAGTAATTATAAAAAATGTTTATAATAAAAAAAATAATAATGAAGAACTAATATCTACAGGTAGCCAAATTAAATTGCACAAATAATTTAAGACAACAGAACACGAGACTATAGTTATTATCAGTTTGCTGTTACGCTATCGAAAAATGAACTACACATCACTCAAACTTTGAGTAGTGAAAACTCCTAAAGTAAAACCAAATTTATGGCTTTTAGAGAGAAAACATATAACCAAAACTAAAATTTGTTTAGGTGGTTGAATTTATTTATTTGGTAATGTAACTCCACACATCAACACAGCGGAGACATTCAAGCTACGCTCTTTGGGAACGTACAGAAGGATTGGATTGTAAAAATACAAAATTTTGATGGTTTTCTCTGGCGACTTCTTCAGGTGGAAAACTGTCTGTATTAGTCTATTCTACAAAACAAAGGCAACCCGGAACGATTATAACGTCAGGATGAGCCTTAGAAAGAAACATAGATGCCGAAGCAATTGAGTTCCTGATGATAATGATATCTGCCAGCAAAAGGTCATAAGAAACGAAATAACAACACAGAAATTAAAGATTTCAAAAAGAATGAAAAATATATGGATACAATAACAAGTTGAGTGATTTTTTAAAAAAAAGAATAAAGTGTGAGCAACGCCTACCAAAGAAGGCTTTGAACAATAATTGTGTTGACCACAGAATTCTCCAAGGCAAATTAGAAAGAGGTTAATAGTGAAGAGGTTTTAAATTTAGAATAGGGAACAGTTAAATGCGGTATACTTCAGGGTTCAATTTGTGACATTACGATGGCTTAGCGGTCCTTTTAATTTATGTGTAGCATATGAGTCAATGTCGAGTAGAGGCTATGAGTTCAACTATCGATCTCAGCTATCGATAGGAGTTTCGCTGATCTATGGCGGGAGGTTGTGTGCGATGCAAGCGCTGGTGTGCATGAGTTTTATGAACAGTGACGTAATCTTGTGCTAAAAGAAGTTTTGATAGTGCTACCGCGACGGATGAGGGCTGGCTGTCGTATATCGTAACGCCTGTGGAAGCCAGTCACACGAAAATAAAGTAATGGGTGTTGTGAGAATGGTGCTGTTGAAAGTAGCAGTCATCACTGATACAAATTACGCTCTACCGGTCCGGGTTAATTAGCTCTGGCCGGCGTTTCGTACTGTTGGTGAAGCCAGTGGCTACTACTGAATGCGGAGTGAATAGTATAGATGTTAAACTGCTGTTACAAGCGTATTACGATCATGGCAGTATTTTGATAATTGTGGATTGTTTAGAATGCTTGCACTCGTTTCGGACTTGCAATCTTCACGAACAACTATTCAGGTTAGTCAATAATTCTTCTTGCTGAAAAAATAAATAAATATGGTTTGATGGTAGATGGTGTAACTGAAAAAATTAGAGCAATAACTAGTGTTTGTTCTTAGCATACGTCTATGTGATTTTTGTGCAGTTAGAATATAAGCAAAGCAATCCTACCCTCCATACAACCAGGCAACCATATTAATAATACCTGAATAAATTCCTTAAGGAACGAAGTACCGATAGCCTAAAGGCAAGATAAAATCTGATGGACGATAAGTTGTGACTATGCTAAATATTTTATTGTTAATTAAAAAATAATAAAAAGTCATTTTATAATTTCACAAGTTCTTGGCCTTCGAATTTTGGTGCCTTAACACTTTTTATTTTGCTGTTATCAGTCTTTCGGCTGGTTTGATGCAATCCTCCATCACTTCATATCTTGCGCTAACGTCTTCATTTTAATTTACAGCTTACAGCCAACGTCCTCAATTATCCGCTTCATTTATTGTAAACTCTATCTTACAATTCAGTTCTTTCCTTCATATGTTCCCTCCACTAAGAATTTATCCAATCCACCTTGTCTCAAAATATGACCTACCATCCTGTCTCTTCTTTCTATAATCGTCTTCCACAAGCTTATTTCCTCACCTATCACTTCCAAAACTCGTTTATTTCGTAATTTATCAGTCCACTTAATATTCAGCGCGCTCCTGTAGCACCACAAATCAAATACATCAATTTTTCTTCTTTCTGGTATTCCTAAAGTCCACGCTTCACTACCATAAAGTTCCATGCTCAACATACGGTGTTTTAGAAAGTTATTTATAAGTCCTAGAGCAATATTTGAAACTCAGAGTTTCCTCTTTTCCTTGAAGGCTCTTTTTACTGGTGCGATTCTGCTTCTAAAGTCATTCCTTCGTTGGCCATTAGTTGTAATTTTACTTCCCAAGTAACAGAATTCACTTAATTCTCCTACTACATTCGATCCGTTTGTTTCTGAGACATTTCATCAGATTTTCCTTCCTTTGATTTATATTTAGTCCAATCTCTAGTTTCAGAATTTTGTTCAAGCCAGTCACTGACGTCTCAATTTCCTCAGCCAGTTCTGCTATGAAGACAATGTCATCACAATTTCGTAGCGTACTGATGGTTTCCTCCTTTAACAGTTATACCCCATTAAAACAGCAAATATATTTCTTTTCTACCTATCGCAGATATTTTATGCACGACAGAAGTTTTTAAAGTGTAAACTGAGGTTTTTAGCTCAGAATTTAGCACTTTGTAATCTGGCAGAAAAGTGAAATTTATCCTGAGTTGCGACTTACCTCCGTATCCTGCTCGTAAGCTCCAGTTCCAGCACTTCGGCGATTTTCATGATTCTGTAAAAGAAGAAAGAATAATTAGAATAAACTGAGGAATCACATTTTTTCGACTACTATTAACGAATCAAAACGTTTAATTAAATATAGGAACTCATGTTGACCCTACTAACAACGCTAAAGTATTTCATTCCGTAAAATGGAACTAGTTGTGTATACTGGCAATAAAAGTAAAATCTAATAAATGAAGCTTTCTAGAACGTTTCGGAAGCGATCACTAAAAGTTTTTACTAACTCACAAGCATAATTTTTCGCAACACCAATCACGAAGCTGCAAAGATAATAGAAACCAACCATTCAGTTATACCAGGTTGCTGTCTATCTCCAGTATTGTTTCTTTTATATCTGGACGATCTAATAAAAAATGATAATAATAAAAATTAAAATAATGAAAGAACTAATACATATAGGTAGTCAAATTCAATTGTACAAATAATTTAAGACAGTGGACCAAGAGTCTATAGTGATGATCAGTTCACTGTTTTCCTATCGAAAAGTGAAATACACACCACTCAAACTTTTTGCAGTGAAACCTCTGAAAGTAAAACCAACTTTATGGCTTTCACAGAGAAAACATATAACCAGAACGAAAATATATTTAGGAGGTTGAATTTATTTATTTATTTATTTGAACTTCACACATCAACCCAGAGGATACATTCAATCAAAGGTCTTTGGGGACGTACCAAAGGACTGGGTTTGTGAGGAGACATAGTCCCCTCACATCTAAAATTTATTGTTTTAGTATTCCTTTTTTTATTTGTTGTTTGCGTTTAATTTAACATTGTGCTGTTGATTTAAGTTTGATGAGAATCATTGCAAATGATTGTATTTAGGAAATCGAAACAGTTTGTACGTAATTATCTTTGAAGTAATGTATGAACGGAGTGAGAGTATTCTTTGGTCAGGCCAGAGATAAAAATGATGGTAGGCCGAGGCATGAATTGGTGTTCCTCGCTCGAATATTAAGTGAGATTATTGAATTTTTAATGATTTGTTGAATGTGTAATTTATGAAGCAAATGATCAGTGAAATATATAGAAACGTGACATGATTTTCTCCTTAGTTTATTGTATGTTTTTCGGAATCATACAGAAAAATTAAGTAACAGAAACTGCCTGATAACATTCTATGGATTCTGTGGTGAGTTGGATAAGCCAGTGGCTTCTAGTGAATGCTGTGTGAATACTATAGACGTTAAACTCCTGTTACAAGAGTATTACGATCATGAAAACATAACAAAGTACAGTGTTTTAGTAGATGTGGTATATTAAGAACGCTTGCACTTCTTTCGGACTTGCAGTTTTCACTAGCAATTATTCAGGGTAGTCAATAATTCTTCTTGATGACAAAATAAATAAATATGGATTGGTGGTCGGTGGTGTAACTGGAAAACTTAGAGCAATAAATAGTGTTTGTGCTTTGCATACGTCTTTGTGAGTTTTGTTATGTTAGAATAATAGCAAAGCACTCCTATAATCCATACAACCAGGCGGTCATGTTAATAATACCTGAATAATTTCATTAAGGAACGAAGTACCGATAGCTTAAAGGGAAGATAAAATCAGATAGACGATAAGTTGCAACTGTGCTAAATATTTTATTGTTAATTAAAATATAATAAAAACAGTCATTTTGTAATTTCACAAGTTCTTGACCCTTGAATTATAGTGCCTAAAAACCTTTTTTTTAAACTGTTATCAGTCTTTCGGCTGGTTAGAATCAATCCTCCATCACTTCATATCTTGCGCTAACGTCTTCATTTTAATATACCCCTTACAGCCCACGTTCTCAATTAACCGCTTTCTTTATGCTAATCTCTGCCTTATTCTGCAGTTCTTTCCTTCCGCTGTTCCCTCCACTAAGAATTTAACCAATCCTTCTTGTCTCAAAATATTGCCCACCATCCTCTCTTCTTTATATAAGCGTCTTCCACAAGCTTATTTCCTCACCTATCACATCCAAAACTCATTCATTTCGTATTATATCCTTCCACTTAATTTTCAGCGCACTACTGTAACACCATATATCAAATGCCTCAATTTTTTTTCATTCTGGTATTCCTAACGTCCGTGCTTCGCTACCATAAAGTACCATGCTCAACACACGCGGTTTTAGAAATTTCTTTCTAAGTCATAGAGCAATATTTGAAACTATGAGTTTCCTCTTTTCCGTGAAGGCTCTTTTTACTGGTGCTATTCTGCTTCTAAAGTCATTCCTTCCTTGGCCATTAGTTGTAATTTTATTTCCCAAGTAACAGAATTCATTTAATTCTCCTACTACATCCGATCCTATTGTTTCTGAGAGATTTTATCCGTTTTTCTTGCTTTGATTTATATTTAGTCCAATCTCTTGTTATGCCAGTCAGTAACTTCTCAATGTCCTCAGCCTGTTCCGCTATGAAGACAATGTCATTAGAATTTCGTAACGTACTGATGGTTTCCTCCTTTAACAGTTATACCACATTGAAACAGCAAATATATTTCTTTTCTACCTATCGCAGATATTTTGGGCACGACAGAATTTTTAAAGCGTAAACTGAGGTTTTTAGTTCAGATTTTAGCACTTTGTAATCTGGCAGAAAAGTGAAATTTATCCTGAGTTGCGACTTACCGCCGTATCACGCTCGTAAGCTTCAGTTCCAGCACTTCGGCGATTTGCATGATTCTGTAAAACAAGAAAGAATAATTAGAATAAACTGATTAATCACATTTTTTGACTACTATTAACGATTCAAAACGTTAAATTAAATTTAGAAACTCATGTTGACTCTACTAACAACGCCAAAGAATTTCATTCCGTAAAATGGAACTAGATGCTGTGTATATTGGCAATAAAAATAAAATATAATAAATGAAGCTTTCTGGAACATTTGATAGCGATCACTAAAGGTTTTACTAACCCACAAGCATAATATTTGGCAACACCATTCACGAAGCTGAAAGAAAATAGAAACTAACCAATCGGTTATAATAGGTTGCTGTCTATCTCCAGTATTGTTTGTTTTTTATCTGGTCGATCTTATAAAAAGATGATAGTATTAAACATAAAATAATGAAAGAACTGATACCTATAGGTAGCGAAATTAAATTTTTCAAATAAATTTAAGACATTGGACCACGAGTCTATAATGATGATCAGTACGCTGTTACGGTATCGAAAAATGAACTACACATCACTCAAACATTTAGCAATGATAACCCTGAAAGTAAAACCAAATTTATAGCTTATAGAGAGAAAACATACAACCAGAACGAAAATATGTTTAGGTGGTTGAATTTATTTATTTCATATGTAATTCAGCACATCAACCCAGCGGAGACATTCATGCTACTGTCTTTGGGAATGTACCGAAGGATTGGATTGTATAGATACAAAATTTTGACGGCTATCTCCTGCAACTTCTTCAGGTGTCTGTATTAGAATATTCAACAAAACAAGGGCAACCTGGAACGTTTATATTGGCACGATGAGACTTAGAAAGAAACATAGAGGCCGAAGCAATTAAGTTCCTGATGATAATAATAGGATATTGCAAGCAAAAGGACATAAGAAACGAAATATCAACTTACAAATTACAGATTACAAAAAAAAAAGAGAAAATAGATTATTGCAATAACATGTTGAGTTATATTTAAAAAAATATCGTGTGAGCAACGCCTACCAAAGAAGGCTTCCAACTATAATTGTGTTGACCAAAGAATTGTCCAAGGCAAATTAGAAAGAGTTTAATGGAAGAGTGGTTATAAGTTCAGAAGAGGAACAGTTAAATGCGGTGTACTTCAGGGTTCAGTTTGTCACATTATGATGGCTTATCTGACATTTCAATTTATGTGTAGCATTTGAATCGAGAAACGTCTATGAGTTCAACTATCGACCTCAGCGATCGATAGCAGTATGGCTGATCTATGGCGGGACTTTGCGTGTGTTTTGTTAGTGCTGGTGTGCATGGGTGTAATGAACAGTGAAGTAATCTTGGGCTAAATGAAGTTTTGATCGCGCTACCTCGACGGGTGAGGGCTTGCTGTCATTTTTCGTAACGCCTGTGGATGCCAGTCACTCGAACATAAGGTCATGTGTGTTGTGGGAATGGTGCTGTTGAAAGTAGCAGTCATCACGGATACAAATTACGCTCTTCCGCGTCGGTTTTAATTACCTATGGCCGGCGTTTCGTACTGTTGGATAAGCCAGTGGCTCCTAGTGAATGCTGTGTGCATACTATAGACGTTAACTGCGGTTACCAAGCGTATTACGATCATGACAAAATAAAAAGTACAGTCTTTAGATAAATGTGTAATGTTAAGAACGCTTGCACTTCTTTCGGACTTGCAATCTTCACGAAAAATTATTCTGGGTAGTTATTAATTCTTCTTGATGACCAAAAAAATAAATATGGTTTGGTGGTCGGTGGGGTAACTGAAGTACTTAGAGCAATAAATAGTGTTTGAGCTTATAATATGTATTTGTGAGTTTTGTTCCGTTAGAATATTAGCAAAGCATTCCTACGCTCCATACAACCAGGCGGCCATGTTAATAATACCTGAATAATTTCCTTTAGGAACGAAGTACCGATAGCCTAAAGGCAAGATAAAATCAGATAGACGATAAGTTGTAACTGTGCTAAATATTTTATTGTTAATTAAAAAATAAAAAAACTCATTTTATAATTTAACAAGTTCTTGGCCGTCGAAATATAGTGACTAAACACACAATTTTTGCTGTTATCAGTCTTTCGGCTAGTTAGATGTATTCCTAAATCACTTCCTATCTTCATTTTAACATACCCCTTATTGCCAACGTCCTCAATTATCTGCTTAATTTATTCCACACTAAGTCTTACTCTACAGTTCTTTCCTTCCGCAGTTCCCTCCACCAACAATTTAACCAATCCATCTTGTCTCAAAATGTGACCTACCATCCTATCTCTTCTTTGTATAAGCGTCTTCCACAAGCTTATTTCCTCACCTATCACTTTCAAAACTCATTCATTTCGTAATTTATCCGTCCACTTAATTTTCAGCGCGCTTCTGTAGCACCATATATCAAATGCTTCAATTTTTATTTTTCCTGGTATTCTTAAAGTCCATGCTTCGCCACCATAAGGTACCACGCTCAATACACGGAGTTTTAGAAAGTTCTTTCTAAGTCCGAGAGCAATATTTGAAACTCAGAGTTTCCTCTTTTCCATGAAGGCTCTTTTTACTGGTGCTATTCCGCTTCTAAAGTCATTCCTGCCTCGGCCATTAGTTGTATTTTTACTTCCCAAGTAGCAGAATTCACTTAATTCTCCTACTGCATCCCGTCCTATTGTTTCTGAGACAATTCATCTGATTTTTCGTGCTTTGATTTATATTTAGTCCAATCTCTTGTTCTAGAATTTTGTTCATGCCGGTCAGTAACTTCTCAATGTCCTCAGCCTGTTCTGCTATGAGGACAATGTCATCAGCAATTCTTAGCGTACTGATATTTTCCTCATTTAACAGTTATGCCACATTGAAACAGTAAATATATATATATTCTACCTATCGTAGATATTTAGGGAACGAAATATTTTTTAAAGTGTAACCTGAAGTTTTGAGCTCAGTTTTTAGCAGTTTGTAATCTGGGAGAAAGGAGCAATTTTTCCTGAGTTGCAACTTACCGCCGAAACACCACCGTAAGTGGTAGGTCCAGTATATTGGAGATTCCCATGACTCTGTAAAAGAAGTAAAAATAATTAGAATAATCTTAGGAAACAAACTTTTTGACTACAATTAACGATTCAAAACGTTATATTAAATTTAGTAACTCATGTTGACTCTACTAACTACTCCAAAATATTTCATTCCGAAAAATGGAACTAGTTGTTGTGTATACTGGCAATAAAAGTAAAATATAATAAATGAAGCTTTCTAGAACGTTTCGGAAGCGATCACTAAAAGTATTTTCTAACGCATTAGCATAATTTTTGATAACACCATTCACGAAGATGCGAAGAAAGTAGATAATAACCAATCGGTTATACCAGGTTGCTGTGTATCTCCAGTATTGTTTGTTTTATATCTGGACGATCTTATAACAAAAATGGTAATAGTAAAAATAAAATTGTGGAAGAACTAATACCTATAGGTATCCAAATTCAAATACTGAAATAACATAATACATTGGAACACGAGTCTATGGCGTTTGTCAGTTCGATGTAACGCTATCGAAAAATGAAATACACATCACTCAAACTTTGAGTAGTGAAAACTCTAAAGCTAAAACCAAATATTTTCCTTTTAGAGAGAAAACATATGACCAGAAGAAAAATATTTTTAGGTGGTTGAATTTATTTATTTGGTATGTAACTCCACACATCAACCCAGCGGAGACATTCAAGCTACGGTCTTTGGGAACGTACAGAAGGATTGGATTGTAAAAATACGGAATTTTGATATCTATCTCCGGTGACTTATTCAGGTGTAAAACTGTCTGTATTAGTCTATTCTACAAAACAAAATCAACCCGAAACTATCATAATTGCAGGATGAGCCTCAGACAGAACCATAGAGGCCGAAGCAATTAAGTTCCTGATAATACTGATTGGATATTGCAAGCAAAACGACATAAGAAACGAAATAACATCACAGAAATTAAAGATTTCAAAAAGAATCAGATAAATAGATGAATACAATAACTAGTTGAGTGATATTTAGAAAAAGAATAATGTGTGAGCATCGCCTACCAAAGAAGGCTTTTAACAATAATTGTGTTCACCACAGGATTCTCGAAGGCAAATTAGAAAGAGGTTAATGGAGGAGGTGTTATAAATTCAGAATAGGGAACAGTTAAATGCGGTATGCTTCAGTGTTCAGTTTGTCATTTTACGATAGCTTATCGGGCCTTTCAATTTATGTGTAGCATATGAGTGAATGTCGACTAACAGCTATGAGTTCAACTATCGACCTCAGCGATCGATAGGAGTATCGCTGATCTATGGCGGGAGTTTGCGTGTGATGCAAGCGCTGGTGAGTTAGTAATGCCTGAATAATTTCCTTTAGGAAGGATGTGCCGATTGCCTAAAGGCAAGATAAGTTGTGACTGTTCTAGATATTTTATTGTTAAATTAAACAATAATAAAAACAGTCATTTTTTAATTTCACAAGTGATTCGCCTTCTAATTGTTGTGCCTAAATACATAATTTTTTTTTTTTTTGCTGTTATCAGTCTTTCGGCTGGTTTGATGTAATCCTCCAACTCTTCCTACCTTGCGCTAACGTCTTCATTTTAAAATACCCCTCACGGACAACGTCCTCAATTACCTGCTTCATTTATTCTAAACTATGTCTTACTCTACAGTTCTATACTTCGGCAGTTCTCTCCACGAACAATTTAACCAATCCTTCTTGTCTCAAAATATGACCTACCATTATGTCTCTTCTTTCTATAAGGGTCTTCCACAAGCTTATTTCCTCACCTATCACTTTCAAAACTCGTTCTTTTCGTACTTTATCCGTCCACTTAATTTTCAGCGCGCTTCTGTAGCACCATATATCAAATGCTTCATTTTTTCTTCATTCTGGTATCCTAAAGTCCATGCATCGCTACCATAAAGTACCATGCTAATTACACGGTGTTTTAGAAATTTCTTTCTAATTTCGAGAGCAATATATGAAACTCAGAGTTTCCTCTTTTCCATGAAGGCTCTTTTTACTGGTGCTATTCCGCTTCTAAAGTCATTCCTGCCTCGGCCATTAGTTTTAATTTTACTTCCTAAGTAGCAGAATTCACTTAATTCTGCTACTGCATCCGATCCTATTGTTTCTGAGAGATTTTATCAGTTTTTACTTGCTTTTATTTATATTTAGTCCAATCTCTTGTTCTAGAATTTTGTTCATGCCGGTCAGTAACTTCTCAATGTCCTCACCCAGTTCTGCTATGAGGACAATGTCATCAGCAATTCTTAGCGTACTGATATTTTCCGCCTTTAACAGTTATGCCACATTGAAACAGTAAATATATATATATATATTCCACCTATCGTAGATATTTGGGAAACGACATATTTTTTTAAAGTGTAACCTGAAGTTTTGAGCTCAGTTTTTAGCACTTTGTAATCTGGGAGAAAGGAGCAATTTTTCCTGAGTTGCAACTTACCGCCGAAACACCCCCGTAAGTGGTAGGTCCAGTATATTGGAGATTCCCATGACTCTGTAAAAGAAGTAAAAATAATTAGAATAATCTGAGGAAACACATATTTTGACTACTATTAACGATTCAAAACGTTAAATTAAAATTAGAAACTCATGTTGACTCTACTAACTACTCCAAAATATTTCATTCCGAAAAATGGAACTAGTTATTGTGTGTACAGGCAATAAATATAAAACATAATAAATGAAGCTTTCTAGAACGTTTCGGAAGCGATCACTAAAAGTATTTTCTAACTCATTAGCATAATTTTTGGCAACACCATTCACGAAGAAGCGAAGAAAATAGAAACCAACCAATCGGTTATACCAGGTTGCTGTCTATCTCCAGTATTTTTTGTTTTATATCTGGACGATCTTATAAAAAATGATAATAATAATAATAAAATAATGAATGAACTAATACTATACTAATACGTATAGGTAGCAAAATTCAATTGTACAAATAATTTAAGCCATTGGAACACGAGTCTATGGTGATCATCAATTCGCTGTTACGATATCGGAATGTGAAATACACATCACTCAAACTTTTAGCAATGAAAACTCTGAAAGTAAAACCAAATTTATGGCTTATACAGACAAAACGTATAACCAGAACGAAAATATATTTAGGTAGTTGAATTTATTCGAAGATAGAGTGATTAGTCAGTTTCACTGTTGTGAGAAAGGTGCTGTTGAAAGTAGCAGTCATCACGGATACAAATTACGCTCTTCCGCGTCGGTTTTAATTAGCTCTGGTCGGCGTTTCGTACTGTTGGATAAGCCAGTGGCTACTAGTGAATGCTGTGTGAATTCTATAGACGTTAAACTGCTGTTACTAGCGTATTACGATAATAACAACATAGCAAAGTACAGTGTTTTAGTAGATGTGGAATGTTAAGAACACTTGCACTTCTTTCGGACTTGCTATCTTCACGAAGAATTATTCAGGGTAGTCATTAATTCTTCTTGATGACAAAATAATTAAAAATGTTTTGGTGATCAATGGTGTAACTGAAAAACTTAGAGCAATAAATGCTGTTAGTGCTTAGCCTACGTGTTTGTGAGTTTTGTTCATTTAAAATATTAGCAAAGCACTCCTACCCTCCTTTCAGCAAGGCAGAAATGTTAATAATCTTATATATGTATAAAAATAGACGTGTTTTTTCCTATATTTCACTTTTCAGCCACCACTACCTAGCACAGATCACTGATGTTTGTGGGTGGAAGTAGCATGGAGTTTCCTGTCGTGCACAACGTTGGCCAAATACCGATAGCTGTGGGGATGTGGGAGATATAATGACTAAAGTTGGTCAGTGGAGGGCGTTTTCATATTTCGACCAAAAATTCGTATGTCCGTATACTTCTCTTTCCTGCCACAACTACATAACATAGACTTTTGGTGTTTGTGTGTGGTAGTAGAATCGTCTCTCCTGTCGTGCACTATGGTTGTTAGATGTCGGTAGCTATGGGTATGTGGGAGATATGGGGGTTGAAAGTGGTCCACCTTTGGCAATTTCGACTTCTGCCAAAGACAAAAGTGCCATGGTGTATCACTTTTCAGCGAAAACTACAGAACACACATAACTGACGTTTGTGTGTAGTAGTAGCAAAGAGTCACCTTTCGATCACAACAGCGGCCGAATTTCAGAAACTGTGGTACTGTGGTAGATATGGTGGTTGTAAGTGGCCAACCAAGGATATTTTCGCATTTCGACTGTCTCCGCATATGTCACTTTTCTGCCACAACTACATAGCATAGAGCATTGGTGTTTGAGTTTCGTAGTAGAATCGTATCTCATGTAGGCATTATGGTTGTTAGATGTCTGTAGCTATCGGGGTGTGGGAGAAATGAGGGTTGAAAGTGGTCGACCTGTGGCAGTTTCATACTTCTGCCAAAGACAAAACTATAGATCACAGATAACTGGCGTTTGTGTGTAGTAGTAGCACAGAGTCACCTTTCGATTACAACAGCGGCCGAATTTCAGAAACTGTGGTACTGTGGTAGATATGGTGGTTGTTAGTGGCCGACCAAGTATATTTTCGTATTTCGACTGTCTCCGCATATGTCACTTTTCTGCCACAACTACATAGAACAGAGCATTGGTGTTTGTGTTTGGTAGTAGAATCGTATCTCATGTAGTGCACTATGGTTGTTAGATGTCTGTAACTATGGGGGTGTGGAAAATATGGGGGATGAAAATGGTCGACCTGCGGCAATTTCATATTTCTGCCAAAGACGCATGTGTCACGGTGTATCACTTTTAAGTGAAAACTATCAATCGCAGATCACCGGCGTTTGTGTGTGGTAGTAACACAGAGTCTCCTATCGATCACAACGTTAGCCGAAATTCGGTAACTGTGGGAGTGTGTGAGATATGGTGTTTGAAATTGATCGATCATGAATATTTTCGTGTTTCATCCAAAGACTTGTGTGTATCCGTAAATTTTACCTTGCTGCCGGAACTACATAGCGCAGATGACTGGTACTTGTGTGTGGTAATAGTATCGAGTCTCCCATCGTGCACTAAGGTGGTTAGATGTCTATAGCTGTCAATATGAATTCTTTACAATCATGAACGAAGTCGTGGGTAGCAGCTAGTACATCAATAATTTGATTTAGGAGTGATGTACCGATAGCCTACAGGCAAGATAAAATCACATAGACTATAAGATGTGACTGTGCTAAAAATTTTCTTGTTAATTAAAAAATAATAAAAACGGCCATTTTATAATATCACAACTTCTTGGCCCTCGAATTATAGGGCCTAAACATATTTTTTTTTTTTTTTTTGCTGTTATCAATCTTTCGGCTGGTTTGATGCAATCCTCCAGCACTTGCAAAACGACATAAGAAACGAAATAACAAACAGAAATTAAAGATTTCACAATAAATGAGATAGTAGATGAATACAATAACATGTTGAGTGAAATTTAAAAAGAAAAATGTGTGAGCCTCACCTACCAACTAAGGCTTTGACGAATAATTGTGTTGACCACAGAATTCTCCAAGGCAAATTAGAAAGAGGTTAATGGAGGAGAGGTTATAAATTCAGAATAGGGAACAGTTAAATGCGGTGTAATTCAGGGTTCAGTTTGTCACATTACGATAGCTTATCGGTCCTTTCAATTATGTGTAGGATATGAGTCAATGTCGAGTAACGACTATAAGTTCAACTATCGATTTCAGTAATCGATAGGAGTATCGCTGATCTATGGCGGGAGGTTGCGTGTGATGCAAGCGCTGGTGTGCATGAGTTTAATGATCAGTGAAGTAATCTTGTGCTAAAAGAAGTTTTGATAGTGCTACCGCGACGGGTGAGGGCTGGCTGTCGTTTTTCGTAACACCTGTGGAAGCCAGTCACTGACTAATCACTCGAAGATAGAGTGATTAGTCAGTTTGACTGTTGTGAGATTGGTGCTGTTGAAAATAGCAGTCATCACGGAAACAAATTACGCTCTTCCGCTTCGGTTTTAAATAGATCTGGGCGGCGTTTCGTACTGTTGGATAAGCCAGTGGCTACTAGTGAATGCTGTGTGAATACTTTAGACGTTAAACTGCTGTTACAAGCGTATTGCGATCATAACAACATGAAAAAGTACAGTGTTTTAATAAATGTGGTATATTAAGAACACTTGCACTTCTTTCGGACTTGCAATCTTCACGAACAAACACTCAGGGTAGTCATTAATTCTTCTTGATGAGAAAATAAATAAATATGGTTTGGTGGGCGGTGGTGTAATTGAAAAAGTTAGAGCAATAAATAGTGTTTGTGTTTAAAATACGTCTTTGTGGGTTTTGTTCAGTTAGAATATTCGCAAAGCACTCCTACCGTCCATTCAACAAGGCGGCCGTATTAATAATACCTGAATAAATTCCTTAAGGAACGAAGTACCGATAGGCTAAAGTCAAGATCAAATTAGATAGCCGATAAGTTGTGATTGTGCAAAATATTTTATTGTTAATTAAAAAGTAATAAAAACAGTCATTTTGTAATTTCACAAGTTCTTGACCCTTGAATTATGGTGCCTAAAAACATTTTTTTTAACCGGTTCGGCTGGTTTGATGCAATCCTCCATCACTTCCTACCTTTCGCTAACGTCTTCATTTTAATTTACCCTTTACAGCCCCCGTCCTCAATTATCCACTTCCTTTATTCTAAACTCTCTCTTACTCTACAGTTTTTTCCTTCGGCTGTTCCCTCCACTAAGAATATAACCAATCCTTCTTTTTCTCAAAGTATGACCTACTATCCTGTCTCTTATTCCTATAATCGTCTTCCACAAGCTTATTTCCTCACCTATCACTTAAAAAACTCGTTCATTTCGTACTTTATCCGTCCACTTAATTATCCGCGGGCTTGTGTAGCACCGTATATCAAATGCTTCAATTTTTCTTCTTCCTGGTATTCCTAAAGTCAATGATTCGCTACCATAAAGTACCATGCTCAATACACGGAGTTTTAAAAAGTTCTTTTTAAGTCCTAGAGCAATATTTGTAACTCAGGGTTTCCTCTTGTCCATGAAGGCTCTTTTTACTGATGCTATTCTGCTTCTAAAGTCATTCCTGCGTCTGCCATTAGTTGAAATTTTACATCCCAAGTAGCATAATTCACTTAATTGTCCTACTGCATCAAATCCTATTGTTCCTGAGATATTTTATCAGTTTTTTCTTGCTTTGATTTAGTCCAGTCTCTTGTTTCAGAATTTTGTTCATGCCAGTCATTAACATCTCAATATCCTCAGCCTGTTCTGCTATGAAGACAATGTCATCAGCAATTCTTAGCGTACTGATGTTTTCCTCCTTAACAGTTATGCCACATTTAAAAAGTAAATATATATCTTTTCTACCTATCTCAGATACTTATGGCAAGACAGAATTTTTAAAAGGTAACCCGAAGTTTTTAGGTCAGTTTTTAGCACTTTGTTATCAGGCAGAAAGGGGCAATTTTTCCTGAGTTGCGACTTACCGACGAACCACGCCCGTAAGTGGTAGTGATGTCAGATTGATCATTCCCATGAATCTGTAAAAGAAGAAAATATAATTAGAATAATCTGAGGACACACATTTTTTAACTACTATTAACGATTCAAAACGTTAAATTAAAATTAGAAACGCATGTTGACTCTACTAACAACGCCAAAATATTTCATTCCGTAAAATGGAACTAGTCGTTGTGTATTCTGGTAATAAAAGTAAAATATAATAAATGAAGCTTTCTAGAACGTTTCGGAAGTGAATACTAAAAGTTTGTACTAACTCACAAGCATAATTTTTGGCCAACACCATTCACGAAGCTGCAAAGAAAATAGAAAACAACCAATCAGGTATCTTGATTGAGAATATTGTTGATGCCGGTCAGTAAATTCTCAATATCCTCAGCCTGTTCTGCTATGAAGACAATGTCATCAGCAATTCTTAGCGTACTGATGTTTTCCTTCTTTAACAGTTATGCCACATAGATAAAGTAAATATATATCATTTCTACCTATCGCAGATACTTATGGCACGACAGAATTATTAAAAGTGTAACGTGAAGTTTTTAGGTCAGTTTTTAGCATTTTGTTATCTGGCAGAAAGGGGCAATTTTTCCTGAGTTGCGACTTACCGACGAAGGGCCAGGTCCGTCAGTTTGGCCATTCGCATGATTCTGTAAAAGAAGAAAATATGATTAGAATAAACTGAGGAATTACATTTTTTGACTACTATTAACGATTCAAAACGTTAAATTAAATTTAGTAACTCATGTTGACTCTACTAACAACGCCAAAATATTTCATTCCTGAAAAAAGAACTATTTGTTGTGTATTCTGGTAATAAAAGTAAAATATAATAAATGAAAATTTCTAGAACATTTGACAGCGATCACTAAAAGTTTTTACTATCTCACAAGCATAATTTTTGGCAACACCATTCACGAAGCTGCAAAGAAAATAGAAAACAACCAATCAGGTATCTTGATTGAGAATAATGTCGATGCGGTCAGTAAATTCTCAATATCCTCAGCCTGTTCTGCTATGAAGACAATGTCATCAGCAATTCTTAGCGTACTGATGTTTTCCTCCTTTAACAGTTATGCCACATTTAAAAAGTAAATATTTATCTTTTCTACCTATCGCAGATATTCATGGCACGACAGAATTATTAAAAGTGTAACGTGAAGTTTTTAGGTCAGTTTTTAGCACTTTGTTATCAGGCAGAAAGGGGCAATTTTTCCTGAGTTGCGACTTACCGACGAACCACGCCCGTAAGTGGTAGTGATGTCAGATTGGTCATTCGCATGAATCTGTAAAGGAAGAAAATACAATTAGAATAAACTGAGGAATCACATTTTTTGACTACTATTAACGATTCAAAACGTTAAATTAAATTTAGTAACTCATGTTGACTCTACTAATAACGCCAAAATATTCATTCCGGAAAAAAAGAACTATTTGGTGTGTATTCTGGTAATAAAAGTAAAATATAATAAATGAAAATTTCTAGAACATTTGACAGCGATCACTAAAAGTTTTTACTATCTCACAAGCATAATTTTTGGCAACACCATTCACGAAGCTGCAAAGAAAATAGAAAACAACCAATCAGGTATCTTGATTGAGAATATTGTTGATGCCGGTCAGTAAACTCTCAATATCCTCAGCCTGTTCTGCTATGAAGACAATGTCATCAGCAATTCTTAGCTTACTGATGTTTTCCTCCTTAACAGTTATGCCACATTGAAACTGCAAATATATATCTTTTCTACTTATCGCAGATACTTATGGCACGACAGAATTATTAAAAGTGTAACCTGAAGTTTTAGGTCAGTTTTTAGCACTTTGTTATCAGGCAGAAAGGGGCAATTTTTCCTGAGTTGCGACTTACCGAAGAACCACGCCCGTAAGTGGCAGTACTGTCAGTTTGGCCATTCACATGATTCTGTAAAAGAAGTAAAAATAATTAGAATAATCTGAGGAACCACTTTTTTGACTACTATTAACGATACAAAACGTTAAATTATATTTAGAAACTCATGTTGACTCTACTAACAACGCCAAAATATTTCATTCAGTAAAATGGAACTATTAGTTGTGTATACTGGCAATAAAAGTATAATATAATAAATGAAGCTTTCTAGAACATTTGATAGCGATCACTAAAAGTTCTTACTAACTCACTAACATATTTTTTGGCAACGCTATTCACGAAGCTGCAAGGAAAATAGAAACCAACCAATCGGTTATACGAGCTTGCTGTCTATCTCCAGTATTGTGTGTTTTATATATGGACGATCTTATAAAAAACGATTAGAATAAAAATAAAATAATGAATATACTCAACCTAAAACTTATCCTCAAACATCAAAGAATTTGTAGCAACCGTTTAGTCTGCACATTTGTAGATTTTAAAAAAGCATATGACTCAGTTGATGGAGAGTCATTATTCAAAATATTGAAAGAACAAGGCTTAGACCCCAAAACTCTTGGTTTAATACAACAAACACTAACAGAGACAAAGTCCAAAATAAAATTTTTAGGGGAGATATCAGAACCCTTCATTACTAAAACAGGAGTAAGACAAGGAGACGGACTTTCTCCGTTACTGTTCAACTGCGTCCTTGAAAAAGTGTTACAGGAATGACGGAAACAAAAATCAATCCTTGGAATTGACCAGCCAATTATATTAGGCAGAGGAAAATTGAAGATAGATTGCCTAGCATTTGCAGACGACTTAGCAATCTTAACGCGTGACATTGCAATAGCCCAAAAACAGATCGAACTGTTGAAAGAAGTAGCGGAGAAAGTGGGTCTACAGATTTCATTCGAGAAAACAGAATTTATGACCTGCAATAAAGAAACGCCAAAATACATGGAGACAAAATATGGAAAAATTAAACGAGTCTCATACTTCAAGTATCTCGGTGAAACAATCCAAGAGAACGGAACTGAAGCAAAAGCTAATGAAATTAGATGCCAAAAGATGGAAACAGCTTATAACACAAAATGTCTACAACAAAAAATGCATCTCCAAGCACACAAAACTGAGACATTACAATACAGTTATTAAACCTGAATGTCTTTATGGATCAGAAACATTTATTTTTAACAGAAAAAAAGATATAGAAAACATTGAGAAAAAAGAACGCAAAATTATAAGGAAAATTTTGGGCCCAAGACTCATAGGAGACCAGTACAGACTCAAAAGTAATCAGGAAATTCTACAATATGCAGACATTCACAGTGATATTAGAAAACGCCGACTAAAATTTTATGGACACATCAAAAGAATGAACCCTAACAGACTTACAAGACAAATAGTTGAATTCTATGAAAACCGAAGTAAATCAATATCGGATCCAATGAAATGGATTGGAGAAATCAAGAAAGACCTCAAATTAGCAGGAATTGTTCCAGAAGATTTCGAAAACAGAGACACATTTAAATCAAAAATTCACAAGTGGCAAGTTGACCGGGAGGAAAGATTAAAGAAAAGATCAGGAACAACGTGGTCAGATGAGAGGAAAGAAGCCCACAGCAAGCGTATGAAGGAAATATGGGCACAAAGGAAAGCGAACAAACGCTTCTGAGTACTTTGCGTAGTCCTAATGGGCTTATCCGCAAATAATAATAAAATAATGAAAGGACTATTACCTATAGGTAACCAAATTCAATTGTACAAATATTTTAAGACATTGGAACACGAGTCTATAGTGATGATCAGTTCGCTGTTACGCTATCGAAAAATGAGCTACACATCACTCAAATTATTAGCAGTGAAAACTCTGCAAGTAAAACCAAATTAATGGTTTTATAAGAGAAAACATATAACTAGAACGAAAATTTGCTTAGGTGGTTGAATTGATTTATTTGATATTTTACTACACACATCAACCCAGTGGAGACATTCAAGCTGTTGTCTTTGGGGACGTACCGAAGGACTGGGTTGTAAAAATACAAAATTTTGATGGTTATCTCCGGCGACTTCTTCAGGTGTAAAACTGTCTGTATTAGTCTATTCTACAAAACAAAGGCAACCCGGAACTACTATAATGGCAGGATGAGCCTTAGAAAGATACATAGAGGCCGAAGCAATTAAGTTTCTGATGATAATGACAGGATATTGCAGGGAAACGACTTAAGAAATGAAGTAACAAAACAGTAATTTGAGATTTCAAAAAGAATTAGAAAATAGATGAATGCAATAATGTGTGGTGTGATATTTAAAATAGAAAAATGTGTGAGCAACGCCTATCAAAGAAGGCTTTGAACAATAATTCATAATTGTGTTGACCACCGGATTCTCCAACGCAAATTAGAAAGAGGGTAATAGAGGAGAGGTTATAAATTCAGAATAGGTAACAGTTAACTGCAGTGTACCTCAGGGTTCAGTTCTTGCCCCTCTGGTATTCTTAATTTACGTAAATGATCTCCCATGCAAATTAGGTCATAGTGAATATATGGTGCTTTTTCAGATGATAGTAACATAGCATTGAAACACCCATCAGTACTAAACTTTTGAAAACACATCAATCACTGCCTTAAAAAAAAATAAAAAAAATAAAAAAAAATAATAATAAAAAAAAATGGTTCTATGCTAATAAATTAAAACTTAATGTACAAAAGACACAGTAATTTGTTACAAAATAATAAAACAAAAATTCAGCTTTAATGTAATATTTGAGGGATGAGCAGTCAATAAAATTCCTTTTAGTATATATCGATATCAAGTTGAACTGGAAGCAACATTTTCACAGCTTCTTAAAAAACTGAATTCTGCAACATTTTCATTGAGAATAGTTGCTAGAATAACTGATATAGACACAAGGAAGTTAATATATTTTGCATGTTTTCAATCCCTCTTTGCTTATGGCTTCAAATTCTGGAGAGACTCTTCACAAGCACATAGGGTATTTTAATTCGCAAAAAATAATTTGTGGAACAAGTCTATGTACGTCGTGTAGAATACTGTTTAGATATCTTTGGGTAGGACCTACTTATTATATCAGTAAAGTATATATAGTCCCCGCTATCTTTTGCAGTGGAAAATTATAAACACTTCAGTCCTAATGTTAATATCCATAGCTATAATACTGATTATAATAATAATAATTAAAAAAATAATAATAAAAAATTCACAAAAATTACAAGTAATTGTCGATTGTGCAGAAAAGGGATGAGGGATAATGTTCAAAGGAACATCTTTATCAAATTTTATTCAATGTCTTACATCAAGAAACAAAATCTTATCTACGAAAGTCTGACTACTTTAAATCCAAACTGGAAGAGTTTTTGCTTCAGAATCCATTTTACCCTGTGAACGAATTTTCTTCTTGGAATTTCGTAACTAAGAATGACCGAAGAAATGCTATAGGTATATGAATGAGAAAATACTAAATATTTGGTTCATGAAAGGATAAGGTTACTAAGTTGTTCATAATTGCTAAAATGGTGTATGGTTTTTATTTGTGTTGAAACTTTTTTCAAATGCAACAAATGCATTATCTGGAAATTGGTATCGTATATTTTAACTAATATGAAATACCATGTACTTGCAGATTACAGTAGAAAGTAATTACACTAATGGGTTTTTGGGTAACCAACCGGTTATATTATTGGCACTGTTAATAGATGTATGTATAGGGTTGTAAAAAAAACGTTTTTTTCTGACTTGAAAAATAACAGTGAAAGAAACATGTTTTTTTCTGGGACATGTTTTTTTTCATAACTACTAAATTTCAAATTTTTAAGGCATTTATCGTTCAATAGGACTGTTTTAGAGTTTATACTAAGTACTTATCTTAATTTTTAAATTTATTATATTTTTCTGGTTCAGTAGAAAAAAAATTACAAAATGGCAACATGACTGAAGTTTTCTTTTACGAATGGGGGCTTCCCGAAAAGGCTAGGTTGCGTGAGAAGAAATCCCCGTTCCCCATTGCTTGGATTGATACTCGCTATTCGAACTAGTGCTGCCAGGCCCTATCAGTTTATCTGTAGACCTACGAATCTTTTCAAAATATTGTGAATTTTAAATTTATCTACGGTTTTTTGCCTCTTTTTATTACTTATTGTGCTTTCCTTATATTCGTATACTTCTTAAACTCGCAGAGTATAGTGCTACTGGATCATTGTCAGTAATTATGAATCATTTCCTTGCTACCGTTGACTTAAACCAACGATTGAAAACAAATAAAGCTCCTATTTTGTATGATAATAGATTTAAATTCAAACTTAAAAGACTGTAATACAGAACTATCGGCGCAGTCTTTATGCACAGTGTGTACTTTGATCACAATTTAAAATTGCATTCTCAAAAGCTTTTGTATAAAATACAACCAGTAAAAGAAAATGCAACTATTGCTGAAGTTATGGATCTAGAGGAGACAGAAGAAGAAACAGAAAATTCCAACTCCGACCGAACTAGTGTTGGTAGTACTGATACTAGTGAATGTGCTGCCGACGTAGAGGATGAATAAACAATTATGTTACCTATATAGATACATTTATAAATAATTATGTGGGACATTATATGATTTAGTAAGATTTAAAACACACATGTAGAATGTAAGTACCATAAATAAAACTATAATTTATCAAATATATTGTTTTCTGACAAAAAAAAAATTAGAAAAAAAGGGTGCCAGGTTTTTTTATGTTTTTTTCACAAATCTGAAAAAAAAACATTTTTTTTTTTCAGTTTGCAACACTATGTATGTACTGTTCTACAACCCCGAGAGTATTCTCACATCGGATCAGAATGAACATATCTATCTAAGCCTAGAATCAGAAACTGTTGGTGCAAGAAGAGATGTTTTCCATACACTCACCTGCCCCACGCAGATTGCCAGCGCCAGCAGCAGAAGCGGAGAAAAGTAGTTCCTCATGGTCGCCGCCGTTGTAGATGTGGCTGAGGCGGACCCTGTCAGTCCCTTATAAACACTTGAATTCCCTCCTCGCCTCCCACAACCGACCAATCACAACGATACAACACACGAGAAGATTACACTGCGCGCGTCCTTATTGTATGACAGTAAGATACTACTTTTATGGCTGCTTATCATTAATAGCCAACGCTTTCTAACACGTGGACCTAACCGATTTGATAGCTAATGTCTGAATAGGCACTATCATCCAATATTAGCAGTGAGAATAACTGGCATCTTTTTTATAAAAAAAAAAAAAGATAGCAACAAAAAACAAAAACGAACAGGAAAATATTTTACGCGTAGCCATAAGTTTACGCTGCCTAAAACAAAAACAATTTTCATTCACCTGTAACAGATAAAACACGTTGCTTTTAAGATTTATGTGAAGACCACAAGTAGTATTCGATGCAGCAAACTTCCATTACTGCCATAATCAATCTTATTGGTCCACTGTATGCT
Organism: Vandiemenella viatica; assembly: GCA_031002005.1. Lineage (NCBI taxonomy): Eukaryota > Metazoa > Arthropoda > Insecta > Orthoptera > Morabidae > Vandiemenella > Vandiemenella viatica. The sequence goes on along the minus strand of JARYHS010012519.1, from coordinate 224,254,218 downwards.
CCTTCTTGTTAATAAATGCCTACTATGAGTGATTAATTATTTATTTAATAATTACTTAGATTTTATATTGTGTCACTACTGTAGCTTGTAAAAAGATTTCAAATATCGATCTAGGACTTAGAAAGAAGTTTTTAGAACTCCATGTGTGGAGCACAGCACTTTATGATAGCGAAACATGGACATAAAAAAAACCTGAAAGAAAGAAAACTGAAGCATTTGAAATGAGGTGCTATAGAAGGATGCTGAATATTAAGTGGACAAATAAAGTACGAAACGAACGATTTTATTAAATTATGGGTGAGGAAAGAAGTTTTTGGAAGATGCTTACAGATAGAAGAGACAGGTTGGTGGGTAAATTTTAAGACATGCAGGATTGGTTAATTTTTAGTAGGGTGAATGGTAGAAGGTAAGAACTACGGACAAAGAGAGAGATTAGAATATATGGAGCAGATAATTGAGGACGTGGTTTGTAAGGGGTATGTTGAGTTAAAAGATGTTAGCGCAAGGATGAAAGAGATCGAGGATTTCATCAATTCAATTTAAAGACGTGTGACACACACACACACACACTCACACACACACACACACACACACACACACACTCACACAAACACAACACACACACACACACACACAACACACACACACAACACACACAACACACACACACACAACACACACACACACAACACACACACACACAACACACACACACACAACACACACACACACACACGCGCGCGCGCGCGCGCAATAAACACAAACGTTCCGTCGGTGGTGTCATTATAACGTGCAAACAAACAGTTATTATTCTGCAGCAATACCTCCACCCTGATGTTGTATCAGAAGACTTGCAGTTTTCTCCTCATCAAGATTCGCGACTTTCAACCGTTCAAGATTTTCCTGTCGTTTTAGGTTTTTTACCAGTATCTATTCCATCGTTCGCTGAGCTGTCTTTACTGTTTTCTTTTTAATAGTTGTCATACACAATTTATTCCATTCGTATTGAGTTGTGTAGTAGTAGCACCTACATCTTGGTTTCCATTCCTCTTTTCTGCTTTTATACTTTATCTTTAGTTTACATTCCGTTGTAGTTTTATGTCCTGTAACTAAAATGAGAGTCACAAAAAAACATACTTTTAAATACAATGGCAGTTCCAGCTCATTTTACCTCCAAAAACTTACACGTTAATACAGTATTCAATCATATCGAATTTCTACTTTCCATTCTGTGTATATGAAATGGGTAGCTTCAGTTTAATTTCACGGCCTTTATTAATCCTTTTACGCAAAGAGAGCAGTTGTAACATTACCACAATCTGATGATGAATTCTTGTAGAACTCGACGAAACAAATCGAAAATAAAGAGTAAAATGTTGTGACATTGTGCTTGGTTTTCGAGATATAACATGTTAAAAATCAGTTATAAGGTATAGTTCCTTGTGCTTTTGGACACGTTTCTTCTGGTACAGGTCGTATTTGAACCTAACAACGATTATTTTGAAGAAAATAAAACACCTGTAGTGCACTTCCATCGTATACATATAGCGGTTTTGGAGATTTTGTTTTTTCTGGTCCATGCCAGATCTCACTCTAACTTCCTCACGTTCTAGATACAATACCTCGAGAACTAAGGGAGATATTAAAAAATGTACTCTTTCTTTTCGATTTGTCGCGTTGAGTTACATAAGACTCGCGTCGAGTTACATACGAATTCATAATCGAATTTGGCTATGGTGAATTTTTTGCTTCTGGTGCAGGCCGCATTTCAACCTAACCACGTCAATTTTGAGATACAATAAGGGGGCCATCCATAAATTACGTCACACCTTCAGGGGGGGAGGGGGTCAACAAAATGTGACATCGTGTGACAAGAGGGCGTACGTGTCATAAAATTTGTGACATCACATGCGAATTTGTATCACTTTTTGGCTCGTGGCGAAAGATGAAGATGATGTTGACACATCGAATGTTCCCAACACTATCGAAATCAAGAGTGAAGTGACTATTATGCCAATAATCGACAATACAAGAAATGGGTTCAAATTTTATGGACACATGTTTTTTTTTTAATTTTCTTAAATGTATGATTTAATGTTGATATCATTTTTTAACTAGAAATACATAAATCATTTTGAAAGTGCTGTTTTAATTTATATATTTAAAATTTCAAAATATGTGACGACACACCAGAGGGGGGGGGGGGGGTCCCACAAATGTGACATCCTGTGACATGGGGGAGGGAGGGGTCCAAAAATCATGAAATTCGTATGTCGTATTTTGTGTATGGCCCCATATCTGGAGAAATAAGTGAGATATCTAAACATTTTATTCTTTACTTTCAATTTGTCTCATCGCGTTACATAATAATCCATCACCAAATTGCGGCACCACGGTTATCGTAGAATCCCCGAAAAGACTTCTAATTTCTGTTTTGTGTTCTTCAGCATTTAGCTTTATACATCACTCTTAATGCATTAACGTTACTAATCCCTCCACAATGGTTTTTAAACACTTAATATTACAATAATTCCCTTTTATATACTACTTCAACCGAACATTTTCAGCCTTTGCAGGTACCCAGCTACCTCGGAGAGATTTTAGCCATAAGTTAGTAAAGAGGCATACCTTAAGTGGAACGAAGCCTGATGTCAGACGCAGCTACACTGCGTGTCCAGGAATGAAAGGACAATCCTGAAACCGAGATAGGTAACATCATTTCTTACTATACGAAGAAATTTTATTGTAATAAAAGTCTCACAATTATCGAGATACCGATTTTTGTAATATTATTTCGAAACATGTTAGTTTGTTCAGTTTTTTTCCATGTGATTTGTACAAATTAAGACTTTTTGAACAATATTTCTTTTTTTGAAAAAGAAAAAGAAAATTTACTCAAAGATATTTGAGTCAACTAAAATAAAGTTCTTTTTTTAAAAAAAAAAAATGTTAAAAAACACTATAAAAAATCTTAAACGGTATAATTATTTTATACTTTTTTAAAATTATTGTTTTATGGTAGTTCAATCTGCTGAAGAGACCATTGCGTATTTTAAACATGTAGTAAAAAGAATGATGATTATGGTTTTTTTAATGTTTTTGCTGTAGTGTGCATTTAAATAACAGGATAAATCCCATTAACAGTATTTTTTATTTCGTTAATTATAAAAACTGTTCAAAATGCCCACCATTTGCTTTTATGTACGCCCTAAATGTCTCAAAGTCAGCAGTTTGAATAATTTTGTAGATACTTTATTAGTTTTTTTAACGTTTTAATACAAAAAAACATTTTTTAGATGACTCGAACATCCTTAAATAAGTTTTAGAAAAACAGGATTCAAAAAGTCCATAGAAAATTTATACAAAGATATTTGAGTTAAAAAAAATTATAAAAATCTTAAATGGTATAATTATTTTATACTTCTTTTAAAATTATTGTTTTATGGTAGTTCAATCTGCTAAAGAGACAATCGTGCATTTTAAACATGTAGTAAAAAAATGATGACAATGGTTTTTTAAAAAAGATTTTTGCTATAGTGTGCATACAAATAATAGACAAGATAAATGCAAATAATATTTTTTTGTTCCATAAATTATAAAAACTGTTCAAAACGGGCGCCATTTGCTCTTTGCACGCCCTAAATATTTCAAAGTCAGCCGTTTGATTAAATTTGTATACGCTTTTTATGTAACATTTTTAAGGTTTTTTTAAAGGTTTAAGACAACAACAAAAATTCTTTATATGACTCAAACATCCTTGTCTAAATTTTGGAAAAAAATGATTCAAAAAGTGTTAATTTGTAAAAAAAAAAAAAAAATAATAAATAAATAAAAAAAAGGCATGGTATAAACTGAACAAAGTCAGATGTTTCGAAATTAAAAAAAAAAAATCAATATCTGGATAGTGGCAACACTATTAATAAAATAAAATTTTATCATATAGTATCATGTGGTGTGACCTATGTGCGGTTCAAGGATTATCCTTTCAGTCATGGCCTGTATAGAAGACATCATTAGGCAACAATAGAACCAACTATACCTCTTGATCGTGGTTTACTAAACATCACGTAGCAAGAAGGATGACACTTGTCCATGACTGCTATCCACATCATCCTTACCGCCTTCGTATAATAGTCACACCAATCTCCACATTCTGTCTGCACATTATCTCCGACCCAAATCATATAGTGTTAACAGCACCAACTGCAACGCTTTCACTTTTACAGGCACCTAGAAGAACTGTTAGATTTCCGAAAGGTGTTAATACCCTTCAGTCTCAAAATGTACACGTTTACAAGGCAATCTGTTTCATCTAAGACACTGAAATAAAGATTTGAGGCCCTCAGCTATACATGAAGCCCACGGTGGGTAACAGGAAATGAAGAAGAGGACAAAAATGAGATGCTGCCAAATTTCCTACCGAACGTGGTGGGTGAGCGGTTAATGATCTGGCCTCGCAATCGGGAGGACACCGGTTTGAATCCCCGTCCAGGAGTCCAGATTTGGGTGTTCCATGGTTTCCCCAAATCAGTCCAGGCGAATGATGGGATGTTTCCTTCAAATGGCCGTGTCCGAATTCCTTCCAGTTCCTTGTTCCCAGTCCCATCCTGCCTCTAATGACCTAGACGTCAACGAGCCGTAAAGCCATAAAAAAAATCCTGCCAAATGGTCCCAGACCGAGTCCATTTATTAAAATAAAAATACGAAAAAGCAATTTAGCTATCTCTGTGGCCAGCGATGCTATGCTTGTCCACCGCCAGAGATGCTCTGCCGATATCTCGACACCAAAGCAAAGATGTTACAGCGCGTTTCAGATAGGTATAAATACTATATAGTTAACAACAATAATAATAAAGTACTGGGCGAAATCTCTGAATCATTTGAAATTAAAACTCGTGTAAGACAAAGGGGTCGTTTATCACCACCCCTTTTCTACGTGGTTCTAGACAAGATCATCAGCAAGAAAGATATATGTGGAACATATATGGGAACTAAGGATAAACGAATCAAAATTAAATACTTTGCTTTTGCGGATGATCCAACAGTAATTACACTAACTGCTGAGGAAGCCAGACATGTTGTTAACAAGCTTCATGACACAGCCATCAAAACCAGCCTCCAAATTCCTTATGAAAAGCCATAATATATGAACCGCAAAAGCACAAACCTGAAGCCACTCGTGACCAAATATGGCACTATCAAACAAGTCAAACACTTTAAGTACTCAGGGGAAATTATTGGGAATACTGGAACTGAGAAAGAAGTCAACAAAACCCGCGCTGAAAAACTGTGAAAAGCATATGCAATCGCTTGGAATACTTACAATAAGAAATCACTTTCAACGAAAACCAAACACCATCACTACCACACCGTCGTTCTTCCAGGAGCACTGTACGCGACGGAGACATCGGTATTAACTGTAAACATCAAACGTATCGAAAAATAGATAGATACCGAGAAAAATATTCTGCCTCCAGATCCACCTCTATGCGCAAAAGCTCAGGAGAACTGTATTCAATCACCGAACGATTCACCTCACTCGCACGGAAAAAAACGCATGAAACTCTACGGACATATACCACGTATTGATGACACGACTAACCAAGAAAATTTTCCTCATCGTCAAAGGTCCCCGAAAAACCAAATAACACTGTGAGAAAGAGAAACAAAAAACCAGATACACTTCCTAGACTTAACAATAAAAAAGATTCAAAATAAACATAGTTTCAACATCTACAGAAAACCAACCACTACAGACACAATTATACATGCTACTTCCAATTACCCCATCAACCACAAACAAGCCGATATCAGATACATATTACATAGAATGAATGAGATACCCCTCTCCAAATAAAATTATACAGCAGAGTTCAATTAAAAAACAAAAATGCAAATGTAGCCAACAAACATACCCATCCCATCAGACAATTACCAATACCACACTCACCAATGACACACAACAAGAAAACAGACAATGGCACACAATGTCCTACTTGAACACTAACACATACAGAATCAGTAACATTCTCAGAAGAATGAGAATAATATAAATTTCAGAACTAACAACACCATCCAAAAACATTTTAACAGTAATACAACTCAAAATAAATACCAACAGTCAGGAAAATACAAACTGACCTGCCAACAGTGTAAGGCTATCTATATTGGACAAACAGCCAGAAAATTCGAAATTCGATACAAAGAGCACATAAGGGCATTAAGATGCTACAATCATTATACATATGTAGGACATTTAATTGAAAAACAAACACGATCACACAGAAGTGGGAGCAGACAGGCAAATATTGGCAGTCAATAACCACAGAAAAAACATGTTGACAGTCCAAGAAAATTTTCGTATACAAAAGGCACTAAATGAAGGGGAAAATGTGATCAATGAATACATCCATCTCAAGAACCAGACACTATTTAGGACACTAAAAATGAACTCGCATTCAAACACACCGCCACAGCAAATATAAAACCTAACTTCATGAAGCAAATTAGGTTGGTAATACCGGATGTTTAAAAAATGACCGGTATATTTGAAAAATCAATGAAAACTAAACGGGCAGCGATAGAAATACACCTCTTGTTGCAATATGCTTGGTACAACAGTAAATTTTCAGGCAGACAAACTTTCGAAATTAGTTACAATTTTCAACAACAGATGGCGCTGCAGGCGATTTTAAAGATATAGAAGTAAACGCAGTCTGTGAGTTCGCCATTCTGTAAGTCGTCTTTCTGCTGCAAGTGTGTGCTGTTCACAGATTGCAAGTTTGCTGTGAAAAAATGGTTTATTCCTTAGAATAATCGTACTTTAGATTTTTCCAGACTGCAGCGCCATCTGTTGTTGAAAATTGTAACTAATTTCGAAAGTTTGTCTGCCTGAAAATTTACTGTTGTTCCAAGCATATTGCAACAAACGGTGTATTTCTATCGCTGCCCGTTCAGTTTTTATTGATTTTTCAAATATACCGGTCATTTTTAAAACACCCTGTACATATGCCATAGATAGTTAGCATCTTTGAGAAGAAACCATAAATAATAACTAAAGTTGTTTAAACAGCTACATTGTGTGTAAATACGAGTATAAATATGCTTTTCATAAAAAAAACTGATCAGTTGGTGAATAACCTCAAGAAGAAGAACAATAACTAAGCTTGTTCTGGAAGTTACCTTCAAAAATCTAACGTGTGTAAATATGTTTCTTATTCAAAATTGTTCAGTGAGTGAGAAACCTCAAGGGGAGAAACTGATATGGAACAATTCCACACACTAATGTAATATAGAAAAACTGTAAGTAAAATAAACTAAAAATAATGGTTAATAACAAATTTATACCTTCATTTAGATAACATTATGCTACACATCAAAACTTGTACATAACTTGTTCTAGGGCACTGATGATGGTCTAATAAAACGAAACGCATATGCCATAACAAAGATTTTTCATTTGGTAGCTGCACTACATCTACATCTACATATATATACTCTGCAATTCACAAAATTGTGGGTGGCAGAGGGTGATCAGCACCAAAGCTAATCTCTTTGTTGTGCATTCCAATCCCTAATGGTACGAGGGAAAAAGAATTCATATAAGAATCAGTCCGGCACCTTATTTCTCTAATTTTATCTTTCCTGTCCTTCCGACTCAAACAGGTTTGTGGAAGAAGTATTTCACTACACTCGAAAGTGTGGGAGTACGCATGTTTACCAATAAGTTTAAACGAAACGTGTGTCGTCTATCTACCAGAGACTCCCAGCCTAGTCTACTAATCAGTTCTGTGACGCTTTTATAAGGACTGTAGCAAGCGGTCATGAATCGAGCGGCTCTTCTCTGTACTTTCTCTATACTTTCGATTAACCCCTTACGAAACGGATCCCAAATGGCACAACAATAGTCCAAATATGGACGCACAAGAGATTTGTACGCTATCTCCTTTGTTTGTTCATTGCAATTTTTCAAGATTCGACCTATGAATCGCAGCCTAGAATTAGTTCTACCAACCAACGAATTAATGTGTAAGTCCCATTTCATGTTCCTTTGTACTGTTACTCCCAAATATTTCATAGAATCGACCATATCAATAACTGAATTGTTTAACTCGTATTTCCGAACAATTGGATTCTTTTTGTTAGTTATGCTCATTGTATTGAACTGTTTACAATTTAGCGTAAGTTGCCACTCAGCGCACCATGCCAAAATAATATCCAGATCACGCTGAATTTCTAAGCAATCGGCCAAATTCCTTACTTCCTTATAAGTAACCGCATCATCAGCAAACAATCTAAAAAGGCTTTTCACTTTGTCTCCGAGATCGTTTTTAAAAATTAAGAAAAGAAGTGGTCCTATTACATTTCCTTGAGGTGCCCCCGATATAACATCTAGACTAGAAGAACTTTCTCCTTCAACGACGACATACTGCGACCGACCAGTTAGAAAATCCTTTATCCAATCACAAAGCTGATCCGATATACCGTACGCTCGTAGCTTCGCTAAAAGGCGGTTGTGTGGCACAGAGTCAAAGGCTTTCTGAAAATCTAAAAAAATGGCATCTACTTGTGAACCTGCATCAATAACTTTCATTACGTCGTGTGTAAATAGGGCCAGCTGTGTTTCACATGATCTTTTCTTCCGAAATCCGTGTTGATTTGTTGTAGACGGAGAAGGAAACCCAACACAACACTGGTTTATGGGAACCCAGAAGGACTTTGCAGAAGTCAACCTAGACCAACTGACATCTACAGGCAGTATATATAGACAGTTAATAACTTCACATAAATTTGCCGCAAAGATCCCAACAGCAAAATAATCTCAAACTCATAAATGCATCGAAACAAGAGAGACATCAAGACCAGAGCGAAAGGATGAGGAGGTTTTGGGAAGATAAGAAGAACAGCAAGAAGAATAAGCAGGACAATGCAAATTAATGGTACCACGCACTTCTTAGTGGGCTAAACGATAAAATAAATAAATAATGTTTTTACTCGCCATCCAAACTAAATACCGAAGAAATTTTAAAGAATACCAACAACATCAACGAAGATAGCAGCATTTTACTCTGCGATGCTTGGCGCTCGTTGTTATGTCAACATAAACAGTATCTCTGACGAAGACTGTAGGATACCAGCCGAAAGCTCAGGTAATGAAATAAACAACGCGGCATAACCCGAAAGTCTATTAATCATGAATAATATTATTAATTATGCTAACAGTTCAAATTTAACGCTATTTTCTTCTCTTTCTTCATAAAACGCCTTGGAGCATATAATGATCCACGTAACTTTCGTTAGCTTGAGCATCATGGATTAATATATAACGAATGGAGACATTACATATATTTGACCTCCTCAGTAAAATATGCTCAGAAACGGGGATATAGCCAATGATTCCCTATTGAATTTCCTGTTTCAGAAATCAAACGGAATGATTTTTACTACAGAAATGATATTTTTATTTAAGGATTAGTGTTAATATAGATGGTAACTGTTATCTTGGTGAAATCAATTTCATTTTTACGACGCAGTTCCACACGAATACAGAATAAATGCAGAAATTCCATCAGGAAATAAAGCACTGAAACTTATATACAGGAAGTATAGAGTTTATTACAATGTTATTATTATTCATTTTAATTCCGATGGAGCTAACGCTCCGGTGGCAATTCCACTAGTCATCTAATTATCCATTCTATATATATTTTCTATTTATTTGTTGAGGCCGACTAGGACCAAGCTAAGCCTTTGTGCATTTGCCATCGAGTTTCATCTTCTGTTCGGCCTAGAAATCCTTCATTCGTTTCGAATGCGCGTGTTATCCATTTTTATATAATTTTTTTTTTTAATTTCTCTTGTCAGTGGTCTCTAATATATCGATTTTTCGGTATTTCTACCGATATAGATTCTGTCCTAGTCAGTCCTGCCGACATACCGAAATGTAAACACTTTTCCACGATTTCTGAGAATACAACGAAATTTTCCCGTTTTTTCCCCCCCGATTTTACATTTTTAGGTTGGCATCTATTTCGTTTATGTTTAACGGGGAATTATTCGATCGATTATATGATAGGTAATTAGTTAGTTATATTTTGTAAAATGTTCCTTATATCTTTTTGGGGACAACCCCTGTGCGTTTGTGCACTACAGTATCGACGATTATAGGGGAATCCAGAGTTACATCTACATCTATACTCTGCAAATCACAAATACTGTGTTTGGCAGAGGATGCTAAGCACCAATTCTAATTCAGTGCATTCCAATCCTGAACAGAATGAGGATAGAAATAATACATAAATGTACCAGTACGGCATCTTATCCCTCCTGTCATTGTGACCTAAATAGGTTGGCGGAAGAAGTATTTCGTTGGACTCGTAAATTAAAGACATTCTCCAACAAATTCAAACGAAAACGACTTCGTCTGTCCGCCAAACAATCCCAGCCCAGTTCGCTTGTCCATTTTATATTGGTAACCATTACCATAAAGAAATATTGTTAATAAAATGTACATACATGTTATTAAAGACAATGTGACAGGCAGTGCAGTAAGAGGCAATGCGCCGTATTTAATGAATTATTTGTATTCAACGTGTGTCGAGATATTCCCACAGTCAACAACCTTGGTCAGTAACACCCACAGCTAACGGAATAAACCTTCCAAGAGTTAATATCTTTTTGTTAAATAACTTATTAAACGAATTGCAAATTACTAAGTATGTGTTTTTTGTAATTTTGATCACGTTTTTTCAGTATTGACATGAATGGTATTGATAGTAAATTTTTACTAAAAAATAAATGGTATTAGTTTTAAAATTTATAATATATCCTGTAATATCCCTATTATTTAACAAAGATAAAGAATGATATAGTCTGCTCGGGAGACAAGCCGAGTAATCAAAGAGTTTCCGCACGATATTTCGGTGATCTGGGAATGCGTCACCACTCTCTGGTGAAGATGGCGACGGAGTCTCAGATCGCCGATATATCTTGCGGAAACTCTTTGATTGCTCGACTAGTCTCCCGAGAAGACTATATCAATTCTCAACATCAGACAAAGATGTTTAAAACAAAATAATGTAATGGTGTTTTAAATAAACTTAGACAACTTATATTTCATGTTTTAACTTCCGATCACAATTTATACTACACGGAGCTAAAAGGGTAATATGAAAATCAAGTCCACCTTTGACTGAAAGTTGAAACCAAAATTTTCTTTCCAACTTTTGATGAGTAATTTTTCCTCCACTTGCGGCAGCAGATTACCATCAATTATTTAAAAATTTAATTAAATTGCAACGGAGCGCAAGCACCGGTGTCAATTTCCCTAAACACCCATGTTCTCCCTCTTCTGCATCCACCTACATTTACCTTTTACAAATTTTAACTTTAAATACTTTCAAAGTTTTTGGCAAATTAATCATCTTTTCACTTGGTAACTTATTCCAATCCCTGACACCCTTACCTAAGAAAGAAGATATTCCTACACCCTTGTACCTGAAATCGAGTGCCAGCTTGTGGTCATCGCGATTTTTCCCGTCCATGCATTAGTTTCAATTCTTACACCAATATCTTTCCATGCCTCATCACCAATATATGCCTTGTTCACTCACTACCATGACCTTCTTCACCCTTCTTCTGTCTTCCCACGAGTCCCATTCCAGCTCTATTATCATATCTCTTACTGATTGCATTCCCTGATAATTTCCAGAAACAAACCTAGCAGCCATTCTTTGCACCTTCTCCAACTCCTGCATTTGACACTCAAAATGCGGGTCCAGTTTGTCTCAAATTGGTAGCAAGTCATGAAGTTTTAAGTCTGGTGGTATAATTGATGTAACACTGTTAAGAAATTCTTCGACAGCACATCTTTCCAGGCAAAATGTGGTTATTTTTTTCATATACCGATTTTGGGTAAGAATAAATCGATATTTGCGGCCAGATCTACCGATTTCGCATTTTGACGTTCGAGACCAATGATTATAGTGTTAAGTTCATCCCCCATTTACTTTTCCTATTTACAAATTTATATTTTAAATTCCTTTAGCGTTTTTTGTAAATTATTCATCACTTTGTAATTTTTTCCAATCCCTGATACCCTTACCAACAAAACAAAATTATCCCACTCCCTTACACAAGAAATCAAGCGCCAGTTTGTGGTCATGGTCGCCTTTCCCCTTTCATGCACTACGCCTAATTCTTCCACTAATATCCCTCCGAACAAAACACCAATATATGCCTTGCACCCTCCTCCTTTTCTCCAATGAGTCCCAATCCAGCTCTTTTACCATATCAGTTACTGACTGTGATAGGTTGTTCGTGGTTAAATTAATACGGTAATTAAGTAGTACACGATACGTTTCAATTTAACATTTGTTTTTATTCTCAAAGAAAACGACGTCAATGATACTGGTAACATGTATTCATACAATCCAGAGATTGAATACTACACTTTTTCCACAGACAATATAGTTCCCGGCCGTAGCAAACTGAGTCGGTGAAAACTACAACTGTCCTTCTGCTGATTTCTTTATATAGGCTCTATCGAAATTTCTAGAACACTTCAAAAGCTTCCGCCAGATATTTCTCGAACATTAACAATACTTAAACAATTGAAAAATACTAAAAACAATCAGATTTAACACCAAATCATTTACAATCAATACAAAATGGAAATTAAAGATACTTAAACATGAAATTATTCGCAGAAATCATTTCAAACTGTAGCAAATTGTCCTTTAGACATCGTAACTTGCATTAATACTTGGAATTACGAATATTTAAACAATTCTCTTCCACAATTCTGTTCTTAAACATATTAAATGGTCTTTAAATAATTTATTTTCATAAAATAACGTCTATATACACTGATTTACAGGAAATTGCAAAACAAACATACCAGATCATATTCAACCAAACTCTAGCTTACTATAAGTACTTCATAAAATACATTTAATTTAATTTTACGTTTGAGGGATGTTACAACCCCTCCCCAGGATTCACTTAATCTTACATAAGAGAAATTGATTGAATCCGTCATGAATGTAAGCCGGTTGTATGTACACATAATGCCAACATAAACAGATCACAATTAATCAACCATACTAACTTTTGTAATCATACAATGTAGATAAACAACCTTCATTACATACATCATCTGTACATAGTTCATGACAATGATTCTGGTGACAATATTTGTCCTTTTTACAGATCCGATCATTTTCTCAGTTACTGTTTTACACAACTTACATTCAATTCCATCACCTTTAGTTGCAAAGTAATTATTCATTTCAAATTACACACTTGCTGTCTGTTGATGACAATAGTTTGTTTCCATTTTACAGCTGATAATTTGTCACCACAAATGCAGCAAGTCCCAACATCATTAAAACACCAGAAGTCTCTAGACAAATCTGTTACAAATTGTTTTATACATGGGAATTCTTACATCTTGAACATTCTGTATCATTATATCTACATCTAAACTGTAGTACTCAAACAAATTATCTATATGCATCAACTGACACAATCTTATTTACAAAATTAGATATTTACAGCTTGTGACTCCTCCTCAAACCATGCATTCCAACAACTAATTCTCATAAAAATAGCAGACATTAGGGCATTCTTCCCCAGATTTTCGTAAAGGCCCCTACATCTTACTATAAAAGTGAGTTCCAGGATTTCCCTGAAAACCCAAAGCTATGTAAATTACTTTTTCTGAACCTTCCAATTTTCTTCTACTTTTGAATAAACATCTAATACTACACTTCTTTTCAAACAAAGCTTCACTATATATTGTAAGATATACAAACTTTGAACTATCTGAAACAGCAGACTCTGGCATAGCCATAGAACAGCTGACAGACCAAATGGTTCTGTTTTTACAAATTGTTTGTTCCTTAACAGCAATGTTGCTGACTCAACTGGTAATACAAATTTACTATCATCACAACTGCAGTTCAGTCTGTCATTACTTCCAACTCCACTCTCCATTATCTGATGACTACATACACCTAACAAACTATCTGAGTCAGCAGCTACAATTGTTCTAAGATCTGGTTCAATGACTTCCTCCACTACATGATTATTTTTTTCAACTACTCCTACATCCCTATCACCTATCAAATTTACACATTCAACCTTTTCTTAAATTCAGAAAATTGGTTCTCAAATTTAATATTAATTTCCGATTTTTTTGTCATTATCACTCCATAACTCACTTTTAAATTCAGAAAATTTGATATCAATATCTTTCTTTACCTCACTCTTATATTCTGAAAATTTTCTGTCAAATAAATCATTGAGTTCAGAGAATTTGCTGTCTAATGAATTCTTGAATTCAGAGAGTTTTCTACCAATTTCAGAAAATTTACTGTCAAAGTTTGTGTTAAAATTCGCTACAAAATATTCTAGAATTGCTTGTAAATTCTGACTATCAGCCATTTTCAATTACTGAAGAAATTTATGTGAAAACAAATTTAAGGAGGATTGAAATTTTTCTAACCTGCCACAAACGAACATGAAAAAAACAAATATCTGAATATTCAGTACTTACTGTTCGTCGTCAGTTTGGTAATACTTTTCGTCACCTTATATTTCTCCTTGTAGCACTTTTACACCACTAAACACCACTTTTTTCACTGATTGTAAACGCTTAATCACACACAACACTGCACTGCCAGAAAACGTCAATCTTCCAGTCACCCAGTTTCGAAGAATGTTCTTATCCTGTGGCCGAAAGACGTCGATCTTCCTGTCGTCGTGAAACCACCGTCGGTTCCAAGCGCCAAACGATATTTACAATCGTCGTAAATCTCCAAAGATTTGATTGGCGTATTGCCGATCCACCCAGATTCTTTTAGAAAATTAATACATCACGGATGTATAATGATTTCTTGTCCTTTGAACTGTCGCCATGATAGGTTGTTGGTGGCTTAATTAATATAGTAATTAAGTAGTTCAAGATATATATCAATTTAACATTTGTTTTTATTCTCAAATAAAATGACGTCAACGATACTGGTTACATGCATTTATACAATCCAGAGATTGCATACTACATTTTTTCCACAGACAATACAGTTCCCGGCCGTAGCAAACTGAGTCGGTGAAAACTACAACTGTCCTTCTGCTGATTTCTTTATATGGGCTCTAACCACATATACTAGGTGATAATGAACACATAGTGCTCTTTGCAGATGATACTAGCATATCGTTGAAAGATCCATCAGCACAAAACCTCGAAAACATAGCAAATGATGCTATAAAGAAAATTAATAGGTGGTTTAATGCCAACAAACTAATACTTAATGTAGAAAAGACACAGTTACTTCAGTTTGTTACTAAAAATAAAACAAAGGACAGCTATAATGTGATATCAGAAGGGAAAACAATCAATGAAAGCAGTTTCACAAGATTCCTGGGTGTATATATAGATAACAAATTGAACTGGAAACAACATATTCAACAACTTCTTAAAAAACTGAATTCTGCAACATTCTCACTGAGGGTAATATCTAGAATAGCTAATATAGAAACCAGAAAGTTAGTATATTTTGCATATTTTCATTCCCTGCTCACTTATGGCATCTCATTTTGGGGAAACTCGTCACAAGCACAAAGGGTATTTAAATTACAAAAGCGTGCTATAAGAACTATTTGTGGAGCAAACCCATGGACGTCGTGCAGAAATCTGTTTAAAAACCTGGGTGTTCTAACCATGCCAGCACAGTATGTATACTCTGTATTATCATTTGTAGTGGAAAATCCTGAACACTTCAATCTTAATGCTGACATACATAGCCATAATACTAGGAATAAATGTAATATTCACAAGGATTACAAATCACTGTCAATTGTACAGAGAGGGTTAACATTTACTGGAGCTTCCTTATTCAATGTCTTACCAACAGAAATTAAATGTTACCTACAAAAACCCAACTACTTTAAGTCCAAACTGAAAGAGTTTCTGCTTCAGAACCCATTTTACTCTGTGAAAGAATTTTCTTCTTGGAATTTGGTAACTAAGAATGACTGAAAAAATAGTATATATGGTGTATGGAAGGGGAAGATGACAAAGTTGTCCACAATTACTAAAATGATATATGGTTTTTCTTTCTGTTGAAACTTTTGACAATTTAAGTAATTATTGTGTTTACAAAATTCCACTCTTATATAGTAACTAACATTGGATAGCATGCATTCAAAAACTGCTGTGAAAGATTATCATACTTACAGGTTGTTAAGTAATTGACTGCTTATGAGTTGTTGGTAATATAATTGATATTGTTAATAAGTGTGTGTACTGTTCCACATAAATAGCAACTAACATGATATAATATGTAGTCGCAAATTACAGTGAAACTTATCATGGTTACTGGTTGTATGGAAATAACTGATTATTAGATGCTGGTAACAAGTGTATACACTGTTCCACATAATAAGTATTAATTAACTCGGGATTGTATTTGTAGATAACAGGAGATATTGGTTATACTAATGGGTTGTAGCTAACTTGTTGTCAATATATAATAACATTATCAATTATATAGTAATATTGACATTATTAATAAGTGTATGTACTGTTCCACATCCCCGAGATTATTCTCACATGGGATCAAAGTGAACATATCTATCTATCTATCTATCGAAATTTCTAGAACACTTCAAAAGCTTCCGCCAGATATTTCTCGAACATTAACAATACTTAAACAATTGAAACATATTAAAAACAATCAGAATTAATACCAAATCATTTACAATCAATACGAAATGGTCAGAAATGAAAATTAAAGATACTTAAACACAGAAATCCTTTCAAACTGTAGCAAATTGTCCTTTAGACATCGTAACTTGCATTAACACTTGGAATTACGAACATTTAAATAATTCTCTTCCACAATTCTGTTCTTAAATGTATTAAATGGCCTTTAAATAATGTATTTTCATAAAACAAAGTCTATATACACTGATTTACAGGAAATTGCAAAACAAACATACCAGATCATATTCAACCATACTCTAGCTTACTATAAGTGATTCATAAAATAAAATTAATTTTAGGTTTGTGGGCTGTTACAACCGGGTCCGGCGATAATTTCCACAAACAAATCTAGCTGCTCTTCTTTCCACACCTTCCAACTCCTGTATTTGATAACCGAAATGGAGGTCCCAACCTACACCACCATATTCATCCAATGGTCTGACCAAAGTTTTGTAACCGAATTCCCTAACTTCTCTGGTACATCGTCTCTTCGCCCTCTCCAGTAAATGAAGGATTTTGTAACCTTCTCCTACCACCTGCCCAATTTGCTCTGCTCGATTGAGTTTTTTTTATCAAACGTTATACTAAGACTTCAAGCCTTCAACAAGCAATTCTGATCCCACCCAGTAATCATAATTAATCTTTGGTTTTTATCTGCGTGCCTAATAAACTGAATCTTCTTGGCATTTATCTTCATTCCATGCTGACCTACCCATTTCAATTTTCTATTCAGGTCACTCTGCAGCTGTTCACAGTCTTCACCTGTTTTGATCCTATTGTACACAATTATATCATCTGCAAACAATATAAATTCTGACCTTAACCCATCAACTCAGTCATTCATTAGAATAATTAACAGCAACGGTCTCAATAAACTTCCCTGCGGCACTTCCGTATTTACTTCCACCTCTTTCCTACTCTAGCACTTTGCTTTCTGGTTTTTAATAATACCTCTACCCAGCAGGTAACTTTTTCGTCCAATTCAATAGATCTCAGTTTATTTAAAACCACTTTATGGCTCACTCTGTCAAATGCCTTCCAAAGATCTAATGACACACTACCAATTTCGTCTCCCTTGTCCAGTACATCTCGTAAGCAGAAGTAAACCTAATTTCCATCTGATACACGCTATTTGCACGATAAAGGCCTATCACCTCACCGTTTTCTGATATACTCGTAGAGTGTCACTGGCCTGCTGACACGAGGGCGAAGGAACAGCTTATTGTGTCTGGAAACTTCTGAATCAGAAGTGATAATCGTCCTAACGACAACCAAAGTGTAACTACTATACTCAAGCCCGTAAAGAGTAAATTAAGATTTATATTTTTTTCATGGTTCGCAATTAATTTTAACTTATTCCTGTACAAAGTATTCCAAAGGATTTCCCCACAGTTGGCTTTCATGTTAATGATTGCTGAAGAAGGTGTAATCAAACAAAAGTACACAACTAAATTTGGAAATCAGGTTATTGCTGTACCTAAGTCTGTTATACAAACAAACAAAAGATATTATATCTGCGGAAGATAAACTTAGAAAACCGAAAAAAAAATATTTTTCATATTTTAATTTATACACTGACCCGCGAATGCTGATATCTGACATTTCGTCGTATTTGACGCCTTTTTTCAACAAATACTGCTATAAACAGATTATTTCTTTATTAATTTCTTTGGTGAAATGACTTCCAAAGTTTGCAACCATTATGCAGTACGCCACTGGGTAAACACATTTTTAAACCAAATTGTTTATACACGATCAATCGTTAGAAGCACGACTTACAAAAAGTGGATAAAACTTCGATAAATTCTTCACGGGTGTCCAGCCGAATGGAGTCAAAGAAAGACGACGTTTCAACAACCACCTGATCGGTTGTCTTCATCAGGTCTATTTAAGATAATTACTTCTTGGAATCATTAACAAACTATAATTATCTTAAACAGACCTGATGAAGACAACCGAGCAGGTTGTTGAAACGTCGTCATTCTTTGACTCCATTCCGCTGGACACCCGTGAAGAATTTATTGAATCAATACGCCGGGAAAGTCTCCATTTACATATTGGATAAAACGTGCACGACGGGGTCAGAATATGAACTCACGGAAATTTCAACCTATTTTTGTTGAAACTACTGGGATTTAAGTTTTATCTTGTTTAATAGGGAACGTAGATTAACATTTTTCTGAAATAAATTTAAATTTCTATTGAGAGATCATGGGTGTTGGGACCACTAAGACACTGTGTCACTCATAGTTTATGGACGCGAACTGTGAAACAACGCAGAGGTGCAGAGCTTTGATTTGAATATATAACTACTTGAGTTGTTGAGAATAGGGTGGTTAGATGAATTAACGTTGAAGATTTGCTGTCGGGGCAATAAAACTAACACAAAAAGTTTTTTAATGAAGTTACTGCTGTCTATGAGATTTAAAATGAAAAAGACAGTTCAACAACAGAATTATGATAACGGGGATACTAGCTAAGGCTGGAGAAACACATTTGCATAAATGCATATGTTAACTTAACACATAAGAGATAATATGTCGAAATCGAAGAGTTAATCCAATATCTAATTGGTGAAGAAACTCTAATAATTATGGATGATTCGAATGTGTTAGAGAGAGAAGGAAAAGGGGATAAACGTTCATGGAATTACAGGTTGTTAGAAGAAAGCAGTAAGTAACTTTGTTGGCTCAAGCAATTTTTTTAAAAAAAAAAGTCATACGGAATAATATTCTGGGGTAATTCTACCCATAGACACAAAGTGTTCAGAGCCCAAGAACTATGTGTGGGGTTAGCAATAGAACTTCATGTAGAGAGCTGATCAAGAAGTTAAGGATTTTGACATTGGTGGCTGAGTATATATACACATTAAAGTCCTTCGTAGTCACAAATTATACATTGTTTGAAACAAATAGTAAAATACACAATTGTGGTACTAGAAGTACAATTAATCTTCACAAGTCGTTATCATTTGTTCAAAAGGGGGTCCCATTTTCAGGGATAAATATCTTTAATAAGCTCCCAACAAACATTAAAAGTCTAGCCGATGATAAGAATAAAATCAGTAAAAAATTTAAAGAATTTTTAATTGACATCTTCTTCTACTCTGTCGAACACTTTATTTCTAAGGTATCTACAAAATAAACTACCAGTAGTTTTTTGTAAATATAGTTGGTATAATTCATATACCATGTAGTGATGTGCCGGATCGCTAAAAATGTATATCCGCGGATACGGATACGGATACGGATCATTAGTGTCTAGATCCGCGAATACGGATACGGATACGGATCTTGTGACGTGTGACCTTGGACCGACGGTTAAAGTCGCTACTACGATCGACTATCGACAAACGTCCCGCATACGCGACTTGTTTCGACCTTGCACTGCATGTATTTTTATTTATAGTTTAGTGTGAGATAGGCTAGTGTATATTATGTACGTTTATGTTTTTTTGGAGCAGTTATAAGTGAAATTGAAATAAAAACAATGTCAGCAAAAAAGTTTAGCAGTGTAATATGGAAGTATTTTACAATAGTAAAAGACGAATCTGCAAAATGCAAAATCTGTGAAGGAGTATATTCCCGTAAAGGTAAAGGCACAACTTCATTAAAAAATCATCTTCAGAGGAAACACCCGCAAGAATATGATTTATTCTTAAAAGAAGACTCAGCTAAGAAGACTGCCGACGAAAACATTCAGCAGGGAACATCTTTACAAACGGTAAAAAGAGAATTTAGGCAAACATTTTTTGATGAATACTTAGAAAAAGTAAAAATGTGGGATAATACAAACCCAAAATCATTAAAAATTGATTATTTAATTGCAGAAATGATTGCTTTATCCGACTTACCTTTTCAACACGTAGAAGATTTGGGGTTCCGACGATTGATGGATCATGTTGTTCCAAATTATGTTCTAAAAGGGAGGAAATATTTTACGGAACTTGTTTGCAACGAACTTTACGATAAAGTGTCATCGAAAATAAAGAACGTGTTGAAGGATTTTGAGAAAGTTTCCTTCACATCAGATATCTGGTCAGATTCTTCCTCAGGTGTTTCATTATTATCTTTAACATGTCATGGAATTACAAAAGACTTTATTAGAAAAAATATCGTTTTGAAAGCGGAGATTCTTGAAGAACGTCACTCGGGAGATTACGTTTCTGCAATATTTGAAAGTATGCTTGAAGAGTGGGGAATCCTGAAACAGAATGTGCACTGCATGGTAAGAGACGGGGGATCCAACATGAAGCGCGCCTGCACTTTATCTGACATAAACAATATTGACTGTACAGCACATCAGCTGCATCTGGTGGTGAAAGAAGCTATTGCGAGAGTTGATGCAATCTCCATATTACTTACAAAATGCAGAAAAATTGCAGGACATTTCAATCATTCTACAATGGCAAAGCAAGAATTAAAAAAAATACAAGGTCGACTAAATCAAAAAGTTTTAAAAGTTTTGCAAGACTCGCCGACACGCTGGAATTCTACTTATTATATGTTGGAAAGACTTGGTTGTATAAAGGATTCGCTATCACTTTATTCTACTAATAATATAGACCAGCTTGGTGCCGAAGAGTGGATTTTAATTCAAGAATTAGTGAGTGTTTTGAAGCCTCTGGAGGAAACCCAAAAAATATTAAGAGCAAAAAACACGTGCATATCCGACGTTATTCCTCTAGTACGAGCATTAAATAAATTGTATGACGAGATTCAAATTCCTGCTAACAGAGGGGAAACTTCCAATATCAGCACACCCGTCGTTCTTGAGTTTTTGTCTTGTTTGAAGAATGAATTAAATTATCGTTTTTCAGAAATTGACAAAAATATATTGTTCCAAATTGCAACGTTTTTAGATCCACGCTACAAAGGTAAATTCTTCAGTGAGTTTCGCATCAATGATATCAAGCAACAATTACTTACAGAAACGGAAAAAAATGTCACAACTACAATTAGCACAGAAAAACTAAATGCTGTAAGAAAAGTACACAGCAACAACTTAGAAGACTCTATGGCCAAAATGTTAGATAGCGACGATGATGATGATGAATCTGGAAACCAAATGGCATGTACGAATGCTAATTTGCTCGTAGAATATGCCAATGAAAAAAGGTTACCAAGATACCAAGATCCGTTAAAGTATTGGGAGATTAATAGTAAAAAATTTGGAAGTCTAAGGCACATAGCCCGCACATACTTATCGACACCTGCAACAAGCGTTCCGAGTGAGCAGTTTTTCAGTGCAGCTGGAATTATTTACGATCCTCATCGTAATAGACTTTTGGGGGACAAAGCTGCCAAGTTACTCTTTCTGAAGTACAATTTACCATTACTTGATTTTAAATATGACATTTAATTTTTGTAATATAAATGTGATTATTATATATATGTGTGTGATTTTGAAGATAGGCCTATATATATATGATTTTAAGAAATAAAAAGTAATTGGAATTGAAGTTAATGGTATTCCGTTGCAATCTATCTTTGAAATTTTATATACATATCAGGCCTGCTACAAGCGGGCGTGGGAGGTTTGCAAATCGAGGGTTCGACTCCTGCCGCCCCGCCATAGTTGCCACTCCATTGTCGCCGCGACGAAATTTTGTTAATCTTATGTAGCGGGCGACCTTTTATTTTATTTTTAGCTCAACAGCTGGTTCAGGCGGCCGGCGACACTCGGGGAGGCAACAATGGGGACGGCAAATAATGTTCCAAGGGGCGGCAAGGCGGCAATCTCACAGTTTTTTGACCCGGTTCGGGAAATATTCTAGATCTACCACCGGCTGTAGTTAGACAGGGGGCGGTATAATTGATATTGCACAAGGGCGTTCAAACAGCTAGCGGCGGGCCTGTACGTAATGAAATTCTTTAAAAAAGATCCGTTAAAGATCCGCCAAAATAATAACGGATACGGATACGGATACAGATCTTTTTTTCCCCGCGGATATCCGCGGATACGGATACGGATACGGATACGGATATCCGGCACATCACTAGTACCATGTATGACATGACTGTACATCTTCTGCCGTATGTTTTATTTTGTTATGCAATTGTTTTTCTGTAAATTGACAACTTTCCACATCCCACGGAGCCAGTCTCTTATATTGAAATCAATGGAAAATAAATGTATTGTATTGTACTAAATTATCACAATAATTTTTTTTAAAATGATGCAAGAAGTATGTAAAATCCGAACGGTACAGGGGATAGAATATGTAAAGGTTGAACAAATATTTAGAAACCACAATGAAACTGAAAATAAAGCTAATTGATTCTGGCTGCAATATGATAGTAGTAATGTTCATATTAAAGGTCAAGATAATAAGAAAACAACACAGGTCAATCAGACTTGAAATAACTATCAAACTAAATGGAAATCGCTGAAAGCATATACGAGTAATGATGCAATAAAATAGGTAACAGGAATCTGTTATCAGGGGAATTAATTAATAAGTGAAGGCCAAAGCAAGGACCATTAAAAGTCAGAGCGCTGGCGATAAGGGCATTGTTCTAAAAGAAATACTTTTGTTTAAAAATGTATCTATTAATTAGAAAGATATTTATAAATTTGTATGTATGGAGGGAGATAACTTATGGAAATAAAGTTTTTATTTTAGAAACTCCAGAAATAAACTAAACTGGAGCCTTTGAAGACTGTATAGAAGGAGGCTCAAATTAAGTGTACGCACAAAGTACCAACTGATCACATTTTAGAAATGATGATCAACCAAAGTCTCGTAGACAGAAGTAAGCTGATCATGGTTCAGATTTTAAAACATGTTGGGTTGATGAATTTCATTAATGAAGGGAATAGTCGAAGGAAAGTAATGCACCAGAAGACAAATTCAATGAATCAGAAACTTCAGGGTATAACTTGCAATTTATGTACGTTAATAGGAAGGCTTTGCATCAAGGAAGTAAGGGATGGACGATTGCACCAGATTTGCTGAATGACTGATTACTCTGAATTTATACTCTCTAATAACAGTCATGATCAGTTTTTTGGAAGCTGCGAAAATGGTCTCAATCCTCAAGTAAAGCAAACACACGAACCTATCTCCTTAGAAGACGTAGCCAGAATTGTGCTTGAAACAATTCAAAACGATCTGGTACGACCTTAATAGGGAACTGTAAATTTAATGCACTCGCCTGCATAGTTACTAAGAATGTATCACACTTAATAAATATACATCTTGTGTGATTATATTATAAAGGGTTTTTAAAGACATACACAAAAATAACTTTATGGATTGTGTTGCAGTCATTTTCGCACAGTCTTCGGAATATTTTGCATTAAATATTTCTTAATTTCATAACAGCGATTGGATCAGTGAAAAAAGGCATATAGGGTTCATTCTTTCTATATGAATTCATTATATCACCGCTGTTGCTTGACATATATAGCAGTGTGTTAGGTAGTTCGTGGTTTAATTAATATGATAAATAACCAGTCCACCATACAGTTAAATGTAAACTTATTTTTATTTTCATATGCACGACGTCAAAGATATTGGTTACATGCATACATGCAATCCAGCGATTGCAGACAACACTTCTTCCACAGACAGCACAGTCCTTGGCCGTCGTAAATTGAGTCTGTAAAAACTGTCTCTCTGTCTCGGATGTTCGCTTTATATAAGCTCCATCGAAATTTCTAGAATACTACAAAGGATTCCGACAGATATTTCTCGAACATTAACAATACTTAAACAATTGAAATATATTATAAAACAATCATAATTAATACATACTCATTTACAAAAAGGTCACAGAATTATCCACAGAAATCATTTTAAACTGTAGAAAATTGTCCTTCAGACATCGTAACATGCCTTAATACTTGGAATTACAAACATTTAAGCAATTATCATGCATAATTATGTCCTAAAACACTTCAAATGGTATTTACATAATTTATTCTCATAAAAAAGTCTATTTACATTGATTCACAGTAACTTGCTAAACAAACATACAAGATCATATTCAACAAAACTCTAGCTTACTACAAATGCTCCATAAAATACAATTCCATTTATGTTTAGGTTTAAGGGCTGTAACAAGTGATACCGCTGACTATGACCCGGGCATTGATTTTATGCAGTATCTTGAATATCACTGCTTCCATAAGACTTCTTGTAATCTCCAAGACAGTAAACTCCAATTTTGGTAGAAATTTCAGTTGATAGGTAATGGACAATAGATAAGATATATCATAAATGTTACCCAATAATATTCAACATATATTTGTAAGAAATTATACAAAGGAGGTGTGTGCTTGTGTGGATGAAGCATTAGCTGCATAACGTTTGCTGATGACATGGTCTTGCTCGCGGAAAGTGTCAAGATACTCAGAAGATTGTTAGAGGCTTTAGACAAAGGGTGTGAGGAATTAGGAATGAGAATAAATAGGAATAAAACTAAATGCATGATGGTGGGAAGCAGTAAGAAAGAAATGATGTTAAAGATATAAGGAGAAATAATTAAACAAGTGGAGTGCTTCAAATATCTCGGGAGTATTGTGAGTGGTGATATGAGTTGCAAGAAGGAGGTAAAAACTAGAATCACAATGGCAAAGGAAGCTTTTAATATAAAGAATAATTTATTGTGTGGAAGACTGGATAAAAAGCTGAGAAAAAAACTAGCTAAATGTTTTGTATGGAGTCAGAGGCGGCCCTAGCAATTTTTTTAGGTGGTGCGAGATCTCATTGTGGCGCCCCAAATGTGCAATCGCTTATTCGTGATTAGGGTGTTCCTATAGACAGATTGAAGATGGCAATTCTTTTACATTTTACTCATATTATAAATGCAAAAGTTTTTTTTGCTTGAAAGTTTTTACTGTTTCACGTCTAAACGGCTGAACGGCTTAAAATAAAATTTGGAATAATGTATTGGTTATCTTTTATCCCGATCGATCAAGTAGTTCCTGTGGGATTCAGCTACGAATACGTGTACGAATGCGTTATGAATTCAAATCGAGCAGAGCCGTGGGCAGAAGATAGTCTTTATTTATTAATAATAACTCAAACCTCAGAAAAAATTAGTATAGGACAGCAGCGGTATGAATAAGAAACAAGAGAAGTAACAAGGAATGCTGTATGTCTGAAAAGGTTTATTTAAGCCACTGTGGCGAACTAAATGCTCACATCACGTAAAGGTCAGATTCACTTAGTTTTTAATAATTGGATTCTACACTTAACGTACCGTAAGTAGCGCTGTCATCCATATGGCTAAGCACTCCCCACTCTCCACGCTCTATCCCAAGATGGGTTTAAGCTATGAAATATTGTCTGTGACGAAATTTGTATAGAATTTTATGCTCTACAACTTTTACACCAACTCAAAATAACATTTAGAGTAAAGGAAGCGAGATATTTATAAAAGCCGTTTTTTGTGACATTTGACCTTGATTATCTTGACTGGCGTACACGAGATTCTATGAGACTTTTGAGCCAACTTATAAAATATGAAAACAAAAGTTTGAGCAAGAGCAA
Organism: Vandiemenella viatica; assembly: GCA_031002005.1. Taxonomy (NCBI): domain Eukaryota; kingdom Metazoa; phylum Arthropoda; class Insecta; order Orthoptera; family Morabidae; genus Vandiemenella; species Vandiemenella viatica. Next base: position 224,227,954 of record JARYHS010012519.1, on the reverse strand, counting down.
ATTTTCAGCTTGTTATCTTTCATTACGAGGTTTGCCCCTTTTTTCACCTTATTTGACTGGATTACAACCAAGAAATATATGTGATGCTTTAAGAGATTTAGCAGAAAATACAATAGATTGTCATTGGGTTAGTGAATGCAAGTCCTATAAAATAGGAAATAACTACCTACGAATTTGTAGTTGCTCTCGTCGTATGGTATGACATTCTTACAAAGATAAATGTAATAAGAAAAATGTTCCAAAACGAAAAATGCAGCTACATGCGGCTAAACAGATGATGCATTTACACATTGGCTTGAAAATTATCTGGATATGGTTTCGAGTAATTATCCTTGGTAACGGCGAGAGAAACAGCTGACTAAAACGATATTGACGAAGTTCATTATCGTGAGAAGGAAACGTAAGAGAACGAACTTACATTATGTAAGAGAAAAAATGAAGCTCTTGAATTGCATGCAGAGGAGATTTTCAAAATAAACTATTAGTATGTTATTGTTGACAATGTGCGCGCAAGTTGCCAACATAGATTTGAGGAACTTAAACATGATGAAAACACATTTGGTTTCATGCACAACATAAAAAGATTAAAGGAAACTAGTGATTGTAAAACTTCTGAAGCATTGCAATGACTTGTAAATATCTCTAACAACAGGAGAAACATCTGATATAGATGAACAAGAATTGTATGAACAACTCAATACGTTTATCCGTGTATAAGAAGTGATCCACGGCGTTATCTCGGTGATGAGATAACTAATAGAAAGAAAAAAAACATCAACTGAAGTGTACCCCACTATCGAAGTAATTAGTACTGAGAATTTTTACCACCATACCTGAGACAGTTGCGTACGCAGAAAGAAGTTTTTCGTAGTTAAAAATTATTCGATGTGTCAAGTTCGACTTTCAGCCCTTTCTATTCTTTGAATTGAAAATGAAGTAGCTCATTCGTTAGATTTTTGTACTTTAGTTTAATATTTTAGTCTTAGAAAAAGCCGCAAACATCATTTTTAAATCCTTGTGTATATCTTTTAATGTACCTTAGTTTATCATCAATAATTTGTCGTCTTTATGTTTGATAACTTTTAATAACTCTTCTAATACAATATTTTAAAACACAAAATGTATTTCTCGTCGATCATCAGAAATACGTTCTTTTGATTCTCATACTTTGCACAAAGGACAAGGCCTCGCAAAGATCTGCTGCCCCGAACCTTGTAATGGCTAACGTCGCCGCTGGTGATAACGAACTGCGGCGAGGTTAAAACTCTATTGTCCAAAATAGTTTCGCAATTTTTTTGGTATAAGTGCTTGAATACCACTTCCCATAGCTTTTTGATCGGAAGAATAGAACAAAATTATTTTTTAAAGAAATCCGGACTAGTGAACTGATTTAACTGATGTTTTAGCAGCACTTACTATTACCCCATTTAATGACAGATACAGGGATTAAAAAATGCTCGAAGATATAGGTTCAGAATTCTGCTTTGGTCACCTTTGTTTCTTCCTATTATATTCGATCCATTGTCATATCTTTGGCCTCGCAATCGTTGATATCCAAATAGAACTTGTGAAAAGTATCATCGATAAACAGGCCAGTGAGTCCGGTTTCCAGGTCCCTAAGAGTCACTGCCGGTTTGTTAGCAACGAAACATCCACGCACTTGGACTTTGTCTTCATTTGTGTCAACGAAAGCAATGACATCAGGAGTTCAATTCAGTGTGATGGAAAAGTATTTTATTACACATTTCATTCGTTTTGAATATATATCCGACATTTGTCTCCCTATTAGCATCACGCCGGAAATGCTACGTCATTACAGGGTCATATTTTCCTAGCAGTTGCAATATACCCAGGAAGTTACCATTATTAGAAGTATTTAGTGTTTTAGATCCAAAGCTTCCTCTGAACAAGAATTTACTGCATGTTAAAAAGAATACTTTGCACATCATCCTTTCCTTGATGTTTCGTCTTCAATCTGTATCTACAAATGCTTGACTATGACACTCAAATTGTTTAATTTAATCAACACTTCTATCCAATTGATTATCGTGTGTTGGTGATTTGAGGAAGTTTCGTGAGTTTTGAGACTCTCTGATAAGTAGCTCCAGTCATCAAATCGTTCTTTTCCCTACTAAGAATGAGACCTTCTGTTGAATAAACTTCAGTAAAAACAATATACTTTATCTGCATATTGAGAGTAAGCAAGCTATCTTTTTTTATATTTCTCCATTTGACATTACTATTTGTAAACGCATATTTAAAAAAAAGACATACATAATAATTTTTTTGCTGCTAGAATAATTATTTCATCTCTGGCTGCAGAGTCAATGAGCGACCATTTTAAAATATCATCATAATTTATACTTTGAAAATGCGACGGTGATGGTATGTCTGGCGTACCTCATTCTGTAATATTTTGAACTGCAGACAACCTTCCAACCATATCTAAATCTTCTCGTACATGCTGCTTTTTATCATCATAAGATTCGTCTGAAGAACTTCTATTAAACGAATATAATCGTAGGCTTCCGCGGCCAGAGTCAGTTGATTCTTGGCTGTCCGCGTGGTGCCGCGTCATGTTCCTCGTAGTCGACGTTAAGACGCTCATTCTGGGTTCTTCTTCCAGGGCAGAACTATTAAACAAGTTTTCATCCACTGCGTTTTGAACTAGTTCTGGTGCGACGATTTAGATGACTTCTCAAATGCAAAAATTTTTTAAACCATCTTAGTTTAGCTTTGGTTTTGTGCGCCAGATAGTTTTTTTTTGTATGTAGCACATGTTTTGTCTGTAAAAGCATTATGCTTTATAAATATTTACGATACCAACGTTAATTGCAATCACCTAAAGTCTAGAAGTGGAATAAATAGATAACTAGATGGAATCTCGCTCCATGAACTCAAGACTACAGCCCAAAAGACAGAAAACAGGTGCGGGAGCCGCGGACCCGGAGAGTGCCAATTATGGGACGAGTTGTGATTTTCTTGATTCGAATAAGTCGAGCTTACTCGAGTCGCAACTCCAGTTGACTCTATTCTATGATGACATACGACTGAGCACTAAGCTGAAGCTCTTGCGTTTATAAACTCTTCTGGATGATTGGTGCTTTAAAATAATATGCAAATTGGGTTATTATAGAATTTATTTTTTGAGTAGACGATCTGTCACTGCAGTTTCAGCGCCCCCCATACGACGGCGCCCGGTGCGGTCGCACCGCTCGCACCGCCCTAGGGCCGCCCCTGTATGGAGTGTAGAACTATATGTAGCGGAGAGATGGACGCTACGAAAAGAAGATCTAAAGAGGTCGGAAGCTTTCGAAATGTGGATGTGGAGGAGGATGGACAAAATAAGTTGGAAAGATAAATCAAGGAATTATGAGGTGCTGGAACGAGTAGGAGAGGAAACGTCCCTTATAAAAACAGTAAGGAACAGAAAAAGAAACTGCATTGGTCATGTGTTGAAGAACAAGTGCCTGCTTAAATCAACCCTGGAGGGAATTGTAAACGGAATGGAAAGAATAGATCGATGAAGAAAGAAAATGCTTGATGACATCATGATAAATGGGAAATATATAAAGACAAAGAGAGTGGCGTAGCAAAGGGAGGCATGGAAGGCCGTCGCGGTGAATGAACCTGCTAAATAGCAAAAAACCCTTGATGATGATCTCTGAAAACGGCAGGAATTTTATTTATACACCATTGGGAGCTTGTAGGATAAAACCGCGAAACATATTTCCATAAGTCTTTTAGTTCATATCTCGATAAAAAGTTTTGGCGAACTCTTTAGACACCTAAACTAACAAAAAATTTGAGGCAGCAATAAAATTACTTTGGGCCACGACCGGAGATTGATAAGAGTTTGATTCCAAACTGCTAGCCTAATTATCCTCTAGTGGGGAGTAATTCGACCGCATTTCTGCACATATTTCGAAATATGTAACTAAATTAAGAAGTATTTTAATTAATTTTCGTCTACACTGAAGCATATGTTTCATAAAACACTTAGGCTACACAGACAGTATGGATCTTACGAGGGCTCCTTCCCTAATCGCTGATCTTCAACTGTCTGAGCGTCAAATGTCATTACTTTTTTAGTATCCTGCAATCATAAATACAACTAAACTGAATTGAGTTCGTAACCTATGCACGATTATTGTAATATAACATCTGCATTTCCGACTACTTAATTTATACTTGAACCATGGTGAAATCTTTTAAGCAAAAATCATGGAGCGGTAACATTATAAAGGCATATTTTAATGGATTATCTAGACATGAAAGTTTTTTGTGTCTTTATAACTAAATCTCTATCCTTTCCTGTCTTGTACTAACCTCTTCATCTCAAAATACCCCTTTCAACATGCGTCCTCTATTAGCTGCTTCTTATATTCCACCGAGATGGTGGGTGAGTGACAACGCTCTGGCCTCGCATTCATGAGAACGTGGGTTCGAATACCCGACCGGACATCCATAATTCGCTTTGCCATAGTTTCCTCATATCACTCGAGGTGAATACCGGGATTGTTCATTCAAAATTCCCTGACAAAATTCCTTTCCGTTCCTTTCCGCCAGTCCTTTCCCACCTCTAATGACCTCGAAGTCGATGAGGCGTAAATCAATCTTTATATATAAAGATGAATGTATGTATGTTTGTTTGTTTGTTTGTTCTTCATACAAATCCACAGTTTTCATCCGATCTCGATGAAACTTTGCACACTTATCCTTTGAAACAAGGAGGAAAATACTGTTTACATTTGGTTGAAAAATTATCTGTATAAATAACAAATGTTGTCTCATAAATTCGAAATACAGCGATAGACAGACACGTTGGATATGGACGTCTCCGCAGCGTGTTTCCGTGTGGTGGACTGCCAACTCAGTGGTTAAAGCGCTTGCTTACGAACGTCGTGGTCTCCGGTTCAAATCTCCGTGGAGGCTAAGATTTTTAAAAATTGTTTTTCATCGCATGAGTCAGGCCTGGGCCGTAGGTTATTCGGATTGAATGTTAAACTGTAGATATTAGAAAGTTAGGGGTGCAATGCGAGGCAAATCGTAGGTAGTCTTGCTATGTTGTAGGTGTACACTTTTTTACGTTATAATGATCCCTAAGGTGTTGTTCGCAGTCAGTGTGTGAGTGTGAACCACAGTAATATTATTATAAATACGGAAGTAAGTCTCTGTCTTTTGGTTACGTTTTGACGACTAAATGGCTATATCGTTGTGATGGAATTTTATAAGGAAATCTGTATGAAGGGCGCAGGATATTTTTTCCAGTATGATTAACAGTTGTAGTCACGAAATTTTGAGACCTTATCGAATGGTGACAGAAATATTTTGGAAATTGATTATCTTCAAGAGACAGGTTCGACGGTACAATCATATAGTGATAGCTTTCCTGTCATATTATTCCAACTCGATATTGTTTGGGACCAATCCTTCGTTACCAACAACTTTCTATATTTAATTCTGGCAAAAAAATTCTTAATCTTCGCGTACGAAGTCGCGGGTACGAGCTAGTAAATTAATTAAAAAAAGATAATACGACTATTGTGGCGTGACATTGTGTTCTTTGCAAGAGATCTGAAGACTGCAATCAAACAGATAGAAGTCTTGAAGGAAATAACTGAGAAAGCAGTAATACAATATCGTTTGAGAAAACGGAATACATGAACATAGATGCAAAAGACCAGACGTGGACAGTGAAATCTAAATATGGTGATATTAAAAGAACAGAAGTTCAAATGCCTTGGTTATTATGACGTCCAATGAAAAGGGAGAGGCTGGAGTTGAAGATAGGGCGAGAAAGATGGAAACAGCTTTCAGGATTTTTCAAAAGACATACAAATCAAAATTACTCTCCCATCAAGCGAAATACAAACACTATAGTACAGTAGGGAAGCCAGAATGTTTATAAACAACAGAAACACTAGCCAGAAAGGGACTGACTGAAATAGAAAACAAAGAAAGGAAGTTTCTAAGGAAAATCTTGGGACCAAAAAAAGTGACAGGAAGAGAATTTAATTTCCGTTTGAGATCGAATCAAGAATTATACGACAAGTTTGAAAAGGTATCAAACACAATTAAGAGAAGGATATTAGCCTTCTATGGGCACATCAAGAGAATGGAACAAGAAAGAATTGCAGAGAAAATACTCAACTTTCAATAGAACAGGAAGACTCAAGTTCCATGGGTGAAGGAGGTCCATCAAGATCTGAAAATATGTGGTATCAGCATGGGAGACATCCAAGACAGGGAATTATTCAGAGGAAAAATTATAGAGGTAATGGAGCTGACTGAAGAAAAACCAACCAGGAAAAGGAGGGAATTATCGGAGAAAGAAAAAGCAAGAGTGAGCCAGAGAATGAAAGAGTACTGGCAACGGAGGAAGGAAACTGAGAAGAGGAAATGAAGTTGCGTAGTCGTAGTCCATAGATGGCTGAAACAAAAAAAAAGACAATACAAATATATTCTAATCTCTGTTTTCTTGTACAACAGTGTTTCTCAGACTGTGGTGTAAGATCATGGTTCAGGTGGGCCCCAGGCAGAATATTATAAATATAGATACCGAAATCGTACTGTTTAATACTGTAAGCAAGAATAAACTATAACCTCAACCTTTTAAAAGCCACTTATATTTGAGTGACCAGGCATTTCAAGGACCAGGGTAGGACTCCATTGTTCCTACAAAGGTCTATTCGTTTCCAGTTGGTATCAGAAATAGCGTAGTTCGTCTAGAGTTCAAACTTTTTCTGAGGGTCTGGTAGTGGGTGTAAGGGACCGCAATACGTGGTAGTATTGGTAACATAAGAGTGTTGCACAACTAACAAGAAGAGCCTTCATGAAAAAGGGAAATCTTTCAGTTTCAAATATTAATCTTAAACTTGGAAATAACTTTTCAAAACCCTGTGTGTGGAGCACAGCACTTTAATATAGGAAGCATGGACTGTAGGAGTACCAGAAAGAAAGAAAATTGAAGCATTTGAAATGTGGTGCTACAGAAGAATGCTGAAAATTAATGGAACAGACAAACCATGAAATGAACGTGTTTTGGAAATGATGGGTGAGGATAGAAGTTTGTGGAATAAGCTTACAGAAAGAAGAGACAGGTTGGTAGGTCATATTTTGAGACATGCTGGATTGGATAATTTGTTAGTGTAGGGAAGAGTCGAAGGTTAAGAACTGCAGAGAAAGCCAGATATTAGAATATATTAATCAGATAATTGAGGACGTTGATTGTAAGGGATATGTAGAAATGAAGAGATTAGCTCAAGTTAGCAAGAAAGGATTGCATCAAAGCAGTCGATAGACTGATGACAGCAAATATATATATATATATATATATATATATATATATATATATATATTTCTTGCAATAAACAAAAATAAATGGAGTTAGATTTAGAGTTTTTTATTTTATTTTGTGTATATAGGTCACGTGAGGAAGAGTAGCAACCATTGTTCATTTGATAACTAAATATGTATTAAAAGTCTGGTCAAAAAGTAATTACATTTTAATAGTCCATTTTCAGCTTCATAACAAAGTTCCACTAGGAACTCAAAAAATGCTTTTTAAATTTATTGTAATAAAATGGTACATTAAAAGATGTCCTGGAAGTTTTTAACAAGCACATAGGAAAAAAATGTTAGGTCCATTTGAGTTACTGGCGCGCTGTAGTATTTAGACAATTTACTGATCCTCAGTTTGAAACCGGTTTAGAAACGCTGTTTCACAGTTATTACATTCAACTGTACCCTGCAGCAGCAGTTTAACCAATCCCGCATGTCTTGAAATGTCACCCACCATCCTCTTTCTTCTTTCTTTAAGACTCTTCCACAAGCTGCTTTCTTCACACATCATTTCCAAAACTCTTTCGTTTCGTACTGTCTACTTAATGTTCAGCATTCTTCTATAGCACCACTTTTCAAATGCTTCACTTTCCTTAAGGCCATTATTTGCTATCATAAAGCGGTATGTTCCACACACATAATAAGTTATCTTTCTGTCCTAGATTAATATTTGAAACAACGTGTTTTCTCTTTTTCAAGAATGCTCATTTTGATAGTGGTATTCTGCTTTCAACATCATTCCTTCTTTATGCATCAGTTAGTAATTTTATTTTCCATCTAACAGAATTCACTTCCATCTCCTATTGCTTCAGACACTATTTTTATATTTTAACTATTATTATTGCCATCGTTTTTGTATATTTTTCATCACTTTTTTCTTACTTTGGTTTATATTTAGTCCACAATCTTTCTTTAATATTTTGTTCATGGAATTCAGTAACTTATCAGTATCCTGAGTCCGTTCTGCTACAGATCAATGTCATCAGCAAATCGTTGCATACGTATGTTTTCTCCTTGAAAACTTATGACACATTTATGTATATTCATATAATACTTCCTTTATTGATTCCTCTGCGTACAAACAGATTATTAACGGGGATATACTACAACATTGTCTCACAAACCTTTTTCACGATTCGTTACTTCTATTGCAGACACTTGATACTTATATAGTCTTATAGATTATTAAATATTCCTTTATTTCGATATTTTACACCTGATTTCTTTATGATCTCTAATATCTTTCCCCACTTAAAATGATCAAAACATTTTTTTAAATCAAAAAAAGCCATCAAAGTACATTTGTTCTTCTTGCTCCGCCTTTCAAGTATCAAAAAGCCAGTATTGATTCTTTTGTAGGGTAGTTTTTCCTGAAGTCAAAATGATTTTCAGCTACTCTCTTTTCTATTATCTTTTCTAATCTTCTATCGATGAGTATATTTACTTTAAGGTGGATGGTGAGTAGGGATTACAATCCAGCAAAGCGGGATCCCACAATCCCGTGGGATTCCGCATCATTAGGTAGTCTGGCGGATCCCGCACAAAATTATGCGGATTCGCAATCCGCAAAATCCGGCGGAAACGCGTGTCAGTCTGCGTGACTCGCTGCCCCACTCGGTCTCTATCGGATGTATTGCAGTTTGACTTTACCCTCGCAGTTGGCTTTTGACTCGTGTGAACAAACGTTTGTTTTTGTCAACCTCGTCATTCGTAAGTAAATAGATCCACTTTTACGTATTTATTAAAACTTACGTTTGTTTTAAGCACACATTTCTATAATTTGAGTTATGGTGCGTATTTAGTACGATTAGCCACTTGTATTTGCTGATAAAGTAATTGTGACAACTTCTTGTAATTGGAGATAAAAATTTTATTATTCCTTGATACAAAAATAATGTTACTGTAATTTTAACGATTGCATCCCTATATATTTAGCAGTTATCAAAAGGCAGAAGACTTATTGTCTCTACCGCCGGCTCAATGCGTTTGAAACATATGTTCTTTGAAGAAAACCGCATGCTTACACATGCCCCCCTGACTTTTGATGAATCCCTCTTGGGTGGTAAATCCCCACAAACATCATTTTTGAGTGATTATCATGCGTCCTTTCAATTAATTATTTCGACTAAAGGCAACAAAAGTTATAATGAAGTTTTCACGGATGTATCGCCGAATTGTGATGTTAAAACATCATGCCTCCACCTTCTTCTTCACGTGTTAAATTTCGTGGTTTTACAACGCAAGCCGGCTATACATCCGTGAGGACTTCATTGCAATTATACGCCGAGAAAGTCTCTTTTCTTACATAAAGAAAATAATTTCCACTCTAAAAAAAGACATTACGCCACTTAAAGTCAAACTGATATACTTGACAGTTTATGTCTTGGTGAGTAGTTCCTTTTAATAACAAAGAATCAACTATAAGATAAATCAAGAAATCAGGAGAAATAGTAATGAATCCCACAAAAACAATTCTTGTAAAAATAGACGAAGTTTCGTGCTTGTGCAGTGACAGAAATTTATGAGACCTTGTTTTGAGCCAAGTCTACAATGTACAGAGTATATTTACATCAATTTATGAAATAGAATGCTTTCTTTCGGTGTTGTAGGTCGTTTATTTAAAATAATGATAATAAAAAAAAACTGTGGTCACTTGGCCATTATGCATACAATGATTTCAAACTGATATAACTTATTGTAAGACACATAATATGACTTAAGACTGAATATTTTGCATTTTTATTATTTATTTAAAAATTGGGTCAGATTTTATTTTTTTAAATGTCAACCTCTAAATATAATTAAGACAGGCTAAAAAAATTTAATGTAATTTTCCCGATTTAAACACTGTTAACTGTTAATTTTTATCATTTAACATAAAAATTGATTTATTAATTTAATTAACAGAGTTTACTATTTAATTTGCTAACATTTTAAATAACGACGTTTAAAAAATATGCGTTGAAAAACTATTAGCGCCATTCCCGCGGAATCCCGCGGGATTGCCGCAAATCCCACAAAAATCCCGCGGGATTGAAAACACTGTGGGATTGCAGTACTTAATGGTGAGCATATACAAACATAAGATGATCCTACATTCGTCGTCCTTAATGTATAACAAGGGCGCATGGTATTATCGCTGATGATAAGGGGATAATTCAATAAATCACTGTAACAAAGAATTAATGCCCTTATGTTAAAAAGACAATTTTGAAAGACGAAAAATTACGATAAGTAGAAAATAAAGTAAAGCCTCCAAGTAAAGTATCACATCAGATTTTGACCTAGTTATTCTGCAATCTACAATTTCCTAAGCTCACTCACACACTCAAATCGATAGATATTGGCTGGAGAACGGCCACGTCTCACCCCAAACTTCTCTCGGAAATTTAGAGCGACCTGAGCCATTTTTGAAATTTGATGTTACGTGCATAATTTAACATCTAAGCAACTGCTATGTTGTTAATTGCCAGAATAAATTCATTACGTTTGCTTTTCGTAGTATTAAAAAAATAAGAAAAAGGTTAATGGTTGCAAAAGTGAGGAACTACCAGTACTTTTCAGTAACATTTCAGATAGATAGAGAGATAGATAGATAGATAGATATGTTCACTTTGATCCCATGTGAGAATAATCTCGGGGATGTGGAACAGTACATACAGTTATTTTTAATGTCAATATTACTATATAATTGATAATATTATTATATATTGACAAGTTAGCTATAACCCATTAGCATAACCAATATCTCCTGTAATCTATACATACAATCCCGAGTTAATTAATACTTATTATATGGAACAGTGTATACACTTGTTACCAGCATCTAATAACCAGTTATTTTCTTACCAACCAGTTACCATGATAAGTTTCACTGTAATTTGCGACTACATATTATATCATGTTAGTTGCTATTTATGTGAAACAGTACACACACCTATAAACAATATCAATTATATTACCAACAACTCATAAGCAGTCAATTACTTAAAAACCTGTTAGTATAATAATTTTTCACAGCAGTTTTTGAGTGCATACTATCCCATGTTAGTTACTATACATGAGTGAAATTTTGTAAATAGTGTAATTACTTCATTTTTCAAAAGTTTCAACAGAAAGAAATAAACCATATATCATTTTAGTAATTGTGGACAACTTTATCACCTTCCCCTTTCATACACCATATATACTATTTTATAAGTCATTCTTAGTTACCAAATTTCAAGAAGAAAATTCTTTCACAGAGTAAAATGGGTTCTGAAGCAGAAACTCTTTCAGTTTGGAGTTAAAGTAGTTGGGTTTTTGTAGATTTAATTTCTGTTGGTAAGTAATGAAATCAACATAAAAAACTTAAAAAAATTAAATTACTCGTGGTCTCTGCTGCAACCACGAATGCCAATTGTCATTCCGGCCTAGGCTAAATTTTAATTTAATTAAAACATATCCCAATGTTGATGCTTGATTATTCGAAGTATCTCAACTATTTAACAATCTGGAATCTGCATTACGTTCTCTGGCCGTAACGGACATTATAACCAAAGATATCATTATAAATGTTTTCACAGCCTCAACCAAAAACAACATGATGCTTTCGAAGCAATTGCGCACTCCCTTTAAATAAAAATTCCTCAAATTTTGAAGAGTTACTTTTTTATGGTCAAATATTTTGCAATGTGAAATTTTAGGGTGAAATACAAGTAAAGTCTATATTTCAGTAAGTTCGAGGCTAGCAAACACTATCTTTGAAACAATTATACGAAAGCGCCATCATTTCTGTCCTTATGACAATTTAGTTTTTCCCGGCGTATTGTTGAAATAAATAACTCTCGGGTTTTCTGCCGGTTAATTGATTTATTTAGTTCTTTTTCTTTTAACAACGTTTCGGCAACTGCCATCGTTGCCTTCACTGTCAGTGTCTTGTCCTTGTATGTAAGAGTTAACCTGATGAAGGCAACGATGGCAGTTGCCGAAACGTTGTTAAAAGAAAAATAACTAAATAAATCAATTAACCGGCAGAAAACCCGAGAGTTATTTATTTCAACAATACGCCGGGAAAAACAACATTGCATCTGAGGTTACATACATCTAACTAGACACGTGATGATACGCGAAAAACAGCCATGGGCTTACACTAGTAGATAAATAAATGGTTAATTTAATTATTATGGGATTATATATGAGAAAATTCAAGGTTCTGTCACACAGGGTATACTAACATGTGATCAAATTTTATCGATTTCATTATTCGTCTAAACTGTTTACTATAGCAGTTAAATTCATAAAATTTACTCGAAACTTGAAGACTCAGAAAATGAGATTTTCTATGGTTTACCCCACACTATTATCTACAATGTGCAATTTGTGCTTCTATATTACCTTAGTACACGAGAAAGACGAAAAATGTCAGATTTCAGCTTCTGTAAAATTCAAATAAATTAAATCCTCTAATTTATTTATTTTTAATTGTGAGAAACTGTATTTTAAATTATTGTAAAGTTCAGTTTCAGCAGGAATACTTAGAATCTAATTTCCTATCCTGTGCTAACTTCTTCATCTCTACATACCCTTTACAGCCCACGTCCTCAATTATCTGCTTCATATATTCTAATCTCTGTCTTCCTCTACAGTTCTTACCTTCGACTGTTCCCTCCACTAACAAATTAACCAATCCTGCATGTCTCAAAATATGACCTACCAGCCTGTCTCTTCTTTCTATAAGCTTCTTCCACAAACTTCTTTTCTCACCCATCATTTCCAAAACTCGTTCATTTCTTACTTTGTGTGTCCACTTAATTTTCAGCATTCTTCTGTAGCATCGCATTTCAAATGCTTCAATTTTCTTTATTTCCGGTATTCCTAAAGTCCATGTTTAACTACTTTTTTTACATGCAGCGTCCATTTGTTGCTTTCATTCCTAACAAATCACTGAAATGTTCGTTCATTTAAACCCTCCAAGTTGGAAGCCTTTGAAGACAGATCAGAAGCCATATTGTAATTCATTTGTCATTCGCCTAACCTATATAAATGATTGCTTTCGAATAAATATAATTTAACTTATTTAATTTTTCATTTAAAATGGAGAAGACGTTCTGCTTGGTTGTTGGAGCTAAATGACTTTGTTTCCCAGGAACAAAAATCATCTTGTAACACTTATAACCAGAGAAGTATTCGTAATGAAATGTGTACGGAAATAGACGTACAGTTACAAGAATCGTCTTTTGTATTAAAAAAAAAAAAACAGTACAAGGTGCCATGTCATCCACTTATTATTATTATTATTATTATTATTATTACTCCGCGATTCACTAAAAGTGTGTGGCGCAGGGTGCATTGCACCTATCGAAAAGGGTTATGGTTTGGAAGGGTTATAAGGGATATGGCAGGAGGCGCCCATGGGCTATTGTGAGTAACCATCCCCGCATTCGCGTGGAGTGATCTGGTAAAACCATGGAAAACCCAGGTCAGGATGTTGAACCTTTCGCATAAATAATTCGATCATGATTTTATGTGCCCACATGTTGGTTTGTGTCTGTTTGGTTTGTGTCTGTTTGCTAAGTGTCTAAACGTTTGACTTTCTTTTTCCTTATGGTTTTACACCTTATCAATGTCGAGGTCATTAGAGGCTGAAAGGACTAGAACAAGAAGCGGAAAGGAATTCGACCACGGCCGGGAGTGATTTCCTAAAACCATGGAAAACCGAAATCTAGAATTGCCGTACGAGGATTAGAACCCACGTCCTCCGAATCCTAAGCCATAACGCTACCGCTCACCCACTACACTACATGAAATTTCTTGTGTTTCTTTCCGTCCATCTGAAAACTTACTGCTATGACAATGTGTGAGTGGTTTTTTGAGTGTGTTTTCCTGTTTTAACAGTCTGTGATACCATGTTAATGACAGCCACTATCTTCGGCATCTTTCTGATTTTCAAGCTGTCTGTTCATCTTTGAGTGCGTTTTTCTATGTTACTGACTGCATGGAATTCTGAATTCACGAATTGAACTGTATTCTTCACTGTCTCTGAAACCATGTAAATGACATCGACTATCTTCAACATCCTTATGATCTTCATGCTGTCCGTTCATCTTTGAGTGTGTATGTTGCTAGGTCCTCCTTACTAATTACTATCAATCAGACGAAGGTTGATAGCCCGTCAACTTCAACACATGGCCCAAGCATTGATTTCCGCGGTAGTGCTATCACCTAGCATATCATTATTGTTTGATAAACTACTCTCAAATTACACACTTCTGCGCAACGGATGCTAATGTTAAATCAAATCCACCAAAATTTTCATCTGCACAATTTATTGAACATTTTAAATACTCAGATAACATAATACATAGTCGTCACTGTCCAGTTAATACAATCCCTCGTGGTCTCTCTGCGCCATCTTTACACCTTCTTTCCTTCTCGACCAACAATACAGTAGTGCCAACTACAATAAATTACATTACCTACTACAAAAGACTTAAAATTACCCAAATATCTATACATACTACTCATGCTGTGAAAGTCTATTACTTGCTAATCTATTTATAATTTCAGCAATGATTTGTGAGTGGGACCTCACAATTTCTGTGTTTCTGACTGCATGGAAATTTACTGTGTAACAGTTTCCCGAATTCACAAATTAAATTGTGGTCTTCAGATTGCATGGTGACATGTACTGCCCATTGCTCCCAAAGTCAAACTACATTCCCAATTTTGTGAGTTATTCTGTATGCGTTGCTTCTTCTTCTCTGAAAGCATTACACGGGTCTGGGAGTAAGTAGTTAATTTTGAGGATATTTGTCTCTCCATATGAACATCTGTGAAGATATTAGGTGAGGATTCCCTTTGCTTTCACCAGAGTGACAGTGTTCCTAAGTGCTATTTGTAATGTGAGTAACTGAGCAGTTCGGGGCCCCCTGCGAAATTTGATTTCGGGCCCCCCTGCTTCTTTCCTAGATGTACTTTTCCCAACACTTTTGATAATTTTTGTCACTTTATATACACACACACATCAATAATATTTAGATATTCTGTGTGTAGATATCAAACAACGATTAAAAAGACGGACTGAGGTTTCTATAAATGTGTGTACAAACGGGCCAGCAGTTTATTGTGTATTAGCTGAACGGGACCTACTTCGCCGAGTCTTTGGTGTTTTGTCACTGCATCTCATATGGATCTCGCAACTACTGTCAATTTAATTTCTGACTAAGCCCTGCTGCCCATTGTGTCAAATGAAATGGTTTTTGTATTTAATTTTATAGCTATTACAATCACAATTTTTGTATACGACATTTCTTTTCTTCTCTTTCTTTACGAGTACATATAGGTTTTTGGGACTGGAGACACGTGAGCAGGCATACAGATTTTAATTCAATAACTTTTTATATGAAACGTCAACAGATTAAATTACATAAATTGCTGAAAGAGGTTCAGAGCGATCCACTCCTTTAAATACATAGGTCTATTGTAATTACACCAGATACGACTTTCTCAAAACTGAATCTGATGAAGGACTTCTCGTGGAACTCCACGCCTCGGAAAAGTCTGTTGTGAACGCAGCTTACTAACATTCTAAATTATTAGATTATTTATTTTAGCAGGAAAATGGTTCGATAAGTAAGGACAAATTTTGAAGGGGAACGTGGCGGGGCCACCTCAAGCTTGGGGCCCCCCACGACTGCGGTTCTTGCGGTAGCCTTAAACCGGCCCTGTGACTGAGATAGTATGTCTGTTCTGTGTGGAGTGTTTTGAAAGAAAGGAAAGGTTGAAACTCGGTGCCGTCCCATTCAGGTCTACTCTTCCGAACGACACCGAGGGGTCGCCATGTTTAACGTTCCAATCCGACGGACGAATCACTGTCAAAAGCGTCGTCTGCCCCCCTCCTATACACGCTGTGGAAGATTCTACCCAGGAATTAGTCTCCAATCTTGTGATTAGGAATCACCCCTCCTATTCTGCCGACCAAATTCACCACCGAGATTCGAACCAGATACCCCCATGTCAGGCGCCAGACATCATCACAGTGCCGCATCCAACAGCGCCGACGGGATGAGCGCTTGCTACACCTAAATTCCCTCTAAAGACCCGAAAACAGCAAATGGTGCAAGGAAATAATTTACCGTTCCACTAGGTCAATAAAATAGCCAATGTCACATTTTAGTGGTCAGACGTCGTTATGCATTACAGTAGAAGGTCATGGGTAAGTAAAATTGGAATTGTTATTTGAGTTTTATTCACGAAGACATTAGATTTTATGAGTGAGATAGAAGAAGTTCGTTCTAATGACAAGTATTAAATTATGCCATATAATGTTTATTGAAATCAACTCTCAGAATTACACCAGTCGCTTATAGACCAATTTATTCCAGCAATAAATTTGTTTGCTCTGAAACTTTTTTTGTCCTTGACAACACATTTTCTGTTGATTTCACTTTTATCATTTAGTTGTTATAATATTAACCTCTCCAGGTACAAGTACCACTTTCTGTTCCATTTATTTGATGAGATAACGGGCGGAGACCTTGTAACAGCCCTCAAACCTGAACTTTAAGTAGAATTGTATTTAATGAAGTATCTGTAGTGAGCTAAAGTTTGCTTGAATATAATCTGGTATGGTTGTTTTGTAATTTCTTGTAAATCAATTTATATAGACTTTATTTTTGAGAAGAAATTATTTAAAGGTCATTTAATATGTTTAAGAAGCGAATTGCTTAAATGTATAATTATAAGTATTAATGCAAGTTACGATGTCTACAGGACAATTTTCTACAGTTTAAAATTATTTCTGTAAATAATTTTGTGCTTAAATATCTTTAATTTCCATTTTTGCCCATTTTTTAATGATTTTAAAATGATTATGTATTAATTGTGATTGTTTTTAATATGTTTAATTGTTTAAGTAATTGTTAATGTTCGGGAAATATCTCGCGGAAGCTTTTGAAGTGTTCGGGAAATTTCTATAGAGCCTATATAAAGAAATCAGCAGGACAGTTAGTTAGTTTTATACAGATTCACTTTGAAACTGACAAGAACTGCGCTATTTGTATCTCTGGATTGTATCTTTGCTTGTAAACAATATCGCTGACGTTGTTTTGAAAATAAACAAATCTTAAACTGAACCTTATGGTGGACTACTTAATTAATTACTATATTATTTAAACCACCAAGCACCTAACAACCTATTCCTACACTTGATTCAGTACCGAGAGTGATGGGTGAACGGTTAACGTTCTGGCCTCACATTCGGGAGGACGCGGGTTCGAATCCCCTTCCGGGCATCCAGATTTGTGTTTTCCATGGTTTCCCAAAATCACTCCAGGCGAATGCCGGGATGCTTCCATCAAAAAGTTCATGGCCAAATTCCTTCCAGTTCCTTGCCCCAATCCCATCCCGCCTCTAATGACCTCACTGTCGACGAAGCGTAAAGCCCTAGAAAAAAAAGGAAAAAAGTACATGTGTTTCTTTTGTTAAATCCAATAAAACACATTTAAAACAAATTCACAGCCACTGACGATGCCCCACACCATAAGGGCGAAACGCGTATGTTAATAAAGTAACATTAACATCAACAGTTGTTTCCAGACGGAATTTTGATTTATAGTGTGAGTAATATTCAGAACAACGGATTCGATGTCTTTGAAGTCTGATAGCAAGTAGTGTAGGAAGAGTATAGTGTGAAGAATACACTACCAAGGCGACTATTATTACTATTATTTTTTTTAAATATTCTTTCTACGAGACTTAGCATAGAAACCTGAACCTTGGTTCGAGTGTAAGTACGAAAGTGAAAACACGACAAGATTTTAAAAGTTTCTCTGTCATGTCTGGATGAGATCTAACATGTTATGCACGTCTGTACTGTAGTGTTATGGAATACATACACTACATGCGATACAGTAAGGATAAGCGACCCACCATTTCCACAGATGCCATGGGAGGCGAGGGGTTGCTGAACGCTAGCCACTTGTGTTGAACCTCGAAGGCGCGGAGTAGAGGTCGAACCAAACTGTCTTGTAGAAGATCTGTAAGTGAAAATATCGTCTATAAACTATTATTTTATTCCTATAAATTCAGACGCGTTTCGCCCTTGTGGACTGGGGCACCATCAGTGAGATTTTTGATATAAACAATCACATGTTGATCAGGAAATAGCTCCAGTTGCACATTTTCTTTTGTAGAACACAACATCTTGCAGCCATTCTGTATTTCTACTTTTTTTCCTAACTAAGACGTGTGACATTAAACGGTGACATAGGGACGCTATCAAAAAATTAGCAATGCAGAACGGCAGCAAGATGTTGTGTTCTACGAAAAAAAGTGCAGCTGGACCAACATGTGATTTTTAGTATCAAAAATCTCACTGATGATCTCCAGGTCCACAAGGCCGAAACGCCTCTGAACTTATAGGAATAAAATAACAGTTATAATCGTAGTCTTCAGCGGCTAGAGTCAGTTGCTTCTTGGCTGTGCGGGTGACCCCGCGTCATGATTTGTGCAGCCAACGTTTTGACCATCCTTATGTGGTCTTCTTCGGCAGTTCTGTCTTGAAGAAAACTGCAGAAAGATGGTCGAAACGTCGGCTTCACTCGGACAGCCAAGAAGAGACAAAATAACAGTTGTTAAGACACGCTATTTTAATTTACAAACCGTTGAGAAACAACTGCGTAAGAATGGCCACTAACCAACTGAAAACTTGTAGGGACTGCAGTAAAAGAGACAGCTCCTGCCTTCTGTGAGATAAGTGCTAAGATGCGATTTTTGTTTTCATATTTCAACATCCGTCGACTGGTCTGCCAGGGGCCAAATAAATCCGATTGGTTCTCCCGGATTTTACCCGCCAAGGACCACTGTAAGGCCTGTGTGCAAGAAGAGACAAAGAAACTAGACGTGTTCGCAAGCTGTACTGGCTTCAGGCCCTAAGTTTCTTTTTAGTGTAAATTTTTTTCAATGTAAAGTGCTTGTGTAAAACGCGGGCTCACCTGGGTGCCAATGAGAGTGAAGACACTGTTGAGTGTTTTAGTTCCATAAAGGTCATACACTATACAGCGTAGAAGCGGCATGGTAATGTTTTTCATAATGGTTTCACAACATTGTGTTTTTAAGGGGCTATGGACACTTGAAACGACCTGTGAAAAGTTTCTCATGTCTCCGTCCCATAAACGTTGAAACAGTCTGGTTTTTAACTATCGGGGCAGCGGCCTAATACCTTTTTATTCAAAATTCTTTTTAACATGGACAAATTTATACGTGTTTTTTTTTTTTAAATATTTGAATATGTATAAATAGACGAGTGTTTCCCTATATTTCACTTTTAAGCCACCACTACCTAGCACAGATGACTGGTGTTTGTGTGTGGAAGTAGCATGGAGTTTCCTGTCGTGCACAACGTTGGCCGAATGCCGATAGCTGGTGTGGGAGATATGATGGTTAATAGTGGTCGATGCAGGGCATTTTCATATTTCTACTTAAGACTTGTGTCTCCTTATACCTCTCTTTCCTGCCACAACTACATAGGACAGACCATCGGTGTTTGTGTGTGGTAGTAGCATCGAATCTCCCATTGTGCACTATGGAGGTGTGGGAGATATGGTGGTTCAAAGTGGTGGACCTGCAGTATTTTCATATTTCTACCAAAGACGAATGTGTCCCGGTGTATCACTTTTCAACCAAAACTTTGTAGCTCAGATCACTGGTGTTTGTGTGTGGTAGTAGCACAGAGTCACCCATCTGTCACAACGTTCGCCAAATTTCGGTAACTGTGGGAGAAATGGTGGTTGAAAGTGGCCGAACAAGGATATTTTCGTTTTTCGACCAAAGACAAATATCTCCGTACATGTCACTTTGCTGCCACAACTACATAGCATAGACCATTGTTGTTTGTGTGTGGTCTAGTATGGTGTCTCCTATCATGCACTATGGTGGTTAGATGTCGGCAGCTGTGATGGTGTGGGAGATATGGTTGTTGAATGTGATTGACCTGCGCCACTTTCATATTTCTATCAAAGATGTATGTGTCCCGGTGTACCACTTTTCAGCCAAAACTATGTAGCTCAGATCACTGGTGTTTGTGTGTGGTAGTAGCACAGAGTCACCCATCGATCTCAGCGTTGGCCGAATATCGGTAGCTGTGAGAGTGTGGGAGATATGGTGGTTGAAATTAGCCGATAAAGAATATTTTCGCACTACGACCAAAGACATGTGTGTCCGTATATTTTACTTTGCTGCCTGAGCTACATAGCTCAGATGACTAGCGTTTGTGTGTGGTAATAGCATCGAGTCTCCCATCGTGCACTATGGTGGTCAGATGTCAGTAGCTGTCAATCCAAATTCTTTACAAACACGCACGAAGTCGTGGGTACCAGCTAGTATCAAATAAGTTTGTTAACTGGAATGGCTATCTAACGAATGCAATTTTATCCCATCATCATTTCAAAATTAATATTGAGTAATTAGAAATGTTTAACTAACAGTAAAAATCTAGTTAATAAACCTTCCGTAACACAGATAAGATACACCGAGCGTGGTGGGTGAACGGTTATCGTTCTGTTCTCGCAGTACATGGTCTGTCCAAGATGTCCTGTAGGTTTGTACAGTATGGAGAATTGGTTTAACTTTAAGTTCATCATCAGATCTCTTTCTGTCTTGTAATGTGTAGCCAGCTGTTCTCCTCATGAATCGCATCTCAGCCGCCGTTAGTCTCCGCTCATCACCTTTGCGTAGTGTCCAGGCCTCGCTACCATACTGTAGTGTAGGTTTAGACAGGGTGTTATGTAGCCTGATTCTTGTGTGCCGTTGAACTAGAGATGGTCTGAAAATGTTATTTATTATTCCTTTAACTTTCGTGAAATTTGCGATTTTTTGTTGCATATCGGTTTCTAAGGTGTAACTGAGGTTGTAACCTAGGTATTTAAATTCTGCTACTTATTCTATGGGCGTGTTGTTTATTGAGATTTTGGTTCTTTTGTGGTTTTTTCCAGCAAAGGCTATAACGTAAGTTTTTTTTAGGGAAGTCTCCATGCTGTATTCTTTTGCTGTGATATGAGATATGGAGGTTGTGTACCGATCTTAAAAGTTGTAATGCCAACAGCACGTGGTGTTCCACGGCGGTCATCCATCCAAGTACCAACCAGGCGCAACCTTCCTTAGCGGCGGTTATCGGACCAGAACCGGTGTTTTCAAAATGGTATGGCCGTTAGCTCACTGCCATTTAGTAAAGGGCGTAATCAACATTTTTTCTCATTTGCCTCTTATGGTGTTTCTTGAGGAATGAGCTATAAGTTAGTTTTGAAAAGACATAGTGGGACATTTTAAGGTAACATGTTTCAAATGAGAACACCACATAAAGCTAAACAAAAAATTCTAATAAGACTTTTGGTTTTTTGTTTTCTTTTCCGAAAGTTTACGTTTGGTATCATATTTCCTTTCAAAAAACACCTATTCAATTGCCACCTAGGCATCGCAATTAAATAAATTAAAACTGAAGTACAGGGTCTGATATTTCATTCGTTTTTGGATTGGCATCTGCCGAAATGAAGTTATAAAATAATTTGACGCTTATACTCTTACTTTATTCAAACATATTTTTCTGAGTACAAAACTGGCAGTGTATAATAATTAGAAGGAGTTACATTTTCAGAAACAGTTATTAAAGGTAACAATAAAATACATTAGATCTAATTACAGGTGTTGTCAAAACTGGTCAAGCCGCTAACAAGGTAACTGCTCCACTGTAGCAGGTAAGTATTTTTTCCATCCTGGTCTTTCAGCTTAAACGTAAATATGTAGGTGCCGCGCACGAACCACTCGACTGGTACCGGCGTGTTTCTTATCTTCGCATCAGTTGCGCTGTACGTGCCCTGCAAGGTGAAAGGAAAAGACATCAAAATCTCTACTTCACTTGTCGGAAGGAAAATTGTTTTGTAGAAATGAGATACTATTCACCTTCTTGATTGGGCAGTTGAATATGTCACAGAGGTCAGGGAAATCGCATGATCCAAAGATTCCCTGTATGCAGCTGACAGGTATACAGTCATCGTTAAGCGCAACATTTTTACACATTTTTACTTCAGCCTGCAAATAATAAGCTCAAATTATTTCGGACATGAATAATGCGGTGGAGAATGGTTGGACAAAAGTAATGCGCTAACGAAAGTATCCTCTATTCTTTTTATTTAAAAAAAAATCAGCAGTAATAATAATAATGATAGGATGTACTAGAGCAGTTAATGAATTAGGTTAGGAAACTTTCTCCAGACCATTTGTTGAATATGGTGGTGTATTTTGGGACCCACATTTTAGGTATCAAATACAGGAGCTGGATGGCATTCAAAGAAGACCAGCTACATTTGTTTGTGAAAATTACCACAGGACCTAGTCAGTAACTGATATGATAAAGGAGCTGAATTAGGATTCATTGGAGGACAGGAGGAAGGTGAAGACTAAAAGCATGATGAGACTAGACATCTTGTTCCCCCATTTGGAATCGTCCTTGCAATGATTCCCACAACTTCCTTCTAGCCGGAGGGTTATCTCCACCTCCAAAGAATGTAATCCAGATTGAACCCAGACTCGCGAAGAAGAGGGCATGGTACAGGGTGTCCAGAAAAGGATTCCCTGATTTCAAAATTAAATATCTCGAAAACAAAGATCGATAGAGGAATGCAGTAAACGGTATGTTTATTGTGACAGCTGTAAGAAGTGTATACAGCAGTGTGAAATAATAGTTACAAAAGCTGCTATCAGATGGCGCTGTACGCTGTACAGCTCATATCAGCATACATAAGTGAAATAATCGTATGAAAACAATCTTTGCAAACAATTAGAGGAAAGGAGACAATTATGGAATAGGGGTACAAATATGGAATAGGTCGGTTTCCCCTCTACTATGTGCTGCACCCTAGCGGAAACTAGGTGAAATGTTTCGTTTTGATCCGCCATTACGTCAGTCTAGTCTTTGCGCCAATAGGCTTAACACCGCTTTTCAGGACGAGTTATTTTTCATTTTTTGGACTGAGAAAACTTTGGTAAGTCATACTTGCCTAATTTTTTTAAATATTTAACCTATATTTCTTGGTTTTTGTTAATAATGTGGGCTAATAGAGCACACTTTGTAGATTATTTTAGCATAAATGTGCTTCACGTTTTTTTGCTGAAACCATTGTTATAACCTTCCAAAGTGAATGTACAGAGGGCGACAATTATGGAATACTAGAGGGGCGATAATTATGGTATACTATTCCATATTTGTATACCATTTTCTAAAATGTAATTTTATTTTTAGGGATGGAGACAGAAAAGTGCAAGAAAAAGAAAAGACAGACGTGGGACGAGGAGAAAATGAAGAAAGCGGTAGAGTATGTGAAAGACAAAAATTGGGGATATTTACGGGCGTCTAAACATTTGATGTTCCGCGAACTACCTTATTCAGAATGTGCCAAAAAAAAGACATGACTACATACAAACCCCGTTTAGGACGGAAATCAATATTACCAGATTATCTAGAAAAGGCTTTAGTAGAATATTGTTTAACAATGGAAAACAAATTATTTGGCCTCACTAGATAAGATTTACGAAACATGGCTTATCAGCTAGCAAAAAAAAAAACAATATCCCAAGTCCATTTGAAACCCTGGGAACCGCAGGAAAAGGGTGGTTGAAACTCTTTTTAAGACGACATAAGAATGTCATTTCTTTTAGAAAATCGACCAGAACTTCAGTGTCAAGAGCGAAAGGCTTTACTAAAAATAACGTGAAAATGTTTTTTAACCTTCTCGAGGAGCAAATGGAACTGAAACATTTTTCACCAGAAACGATCTATAATGTGGACGAGACAGGTTTATCTGTTGTACAAACCAAAACACCTCAGGTGATTGCTTCAAGAGGGAAGTGTCAAGTAGGAACATTGACGTCAGCTGAACGAGGATCCCTTATCACAGCTGTTTTATGTTTTAGTGCAGGTGGAACTTATATCCCTCCTTTAATTATTTTTCCTAGGAAAAACTTTAGCCCACTCTTAGCCAAAGGAGCTCCACCTGGAACTATTTTTGCTTGCCATCCTTCTGGATGGATTCAAACCCATTTATTTACATTGTGGTTTAAACATTTTCTTGAGAAAGCGAAACCCTCAGAAGAGAATCCCACTCTATTAATTTTTGATGGGCACCATACGCATACAAAAAATATTGAGGTGATCGACTTAGCCCGTCAGAACAACGTGACAATACTTTCCCTACCTCCACAAAATACAGCCCTAGACAAAACACTGATGGGTGCTCTAAAAAGCCAATACAGCGAAGAAATACGGCTTAGGACTAATGCTAGAGCCTTATCACATTTCGACCTTTGCGAAGTTTTCGGTAAGGCTTACCTAAAAGTTCAAACTGGAGCGAATGCTGTAAACGGCTTTAAAACAACTGGAATATATCCTTTAAACATGAATATTTTTGAAGGTTATGAATTTGCTGCAGATTCAGACGAGGAGATAGAAGCCTCCATGGAATGTGTTACCTCTTCGAAATCAAGTGAAGAACGTCTGGAGAAAACAATCTTGCTCAACTGCTAACCCTCTGGAATTGAACGAATCCACATTCCAAGCTGTACCTTCAGACCAGTCTTCAACGTCAGCTGCAATAATTGTGAGTCCTCAAGACATATCCCCCATACCAATACTTAAAACAAAAAAATCTAACAGAGGAAGAAAAAAAGAAAAGTCAACGGTGGTCACATCTTCACCATATAAGCTTCAATTAGAAACGAAGAAATTAACAACCAATAAAGACAAGTTTGAAAATCAAAAAACAAGAAACAAAAAAAATAAAACATTTACAAAAGAAAAAAAATAATTAAGAAGAAACTTTGTAGAGAAGACTCTGACAAAGAAGCTGAGAGTGATTTCAGTGTTCAAGATGAATCGGACACGATAAGCATCCCCGAATCAAGTACTCCTACCTCAGATACAGCGTATTGTATTTTTTGTGAGGGAAACTTTCTGGAAGACACCAGGGGAGAAGAGTGGGTACAATGCTTGTTATGCAGTGAATGGGCTCACACCGAATGTGCTGCGTATTCCAGTGGAAGCTATGTCTGCGACTTTTGTATGGA
This sequence comes from Vandiemenella viatica, assembly GCA_031002005.1. Taxonomy (NCBI): domain Eukaryota; kingdom Metazoa; phylum Arthropoda; class Insecta; order Orthoptera; family Morabidae; genus Vandiemenella; species Vandiemenella viatica. Next base: position 224,202,514 of record JARYHS010012519.1, on the reverse strand, counting down.
TTAGACTGATGGGAGACCAATCGTATGAACTATTCTAATTGATAATGTAACTTGTTATATTATAATGAATTGTCTTCTTGCTATTTTTTTTAGTTTTATGACAGTTTCCATTACTTTTTTTTAGTATTCCATATTTGTCACCCTTTTGAGAATTTATGACTTATCCCCTTTTTTTATTTATTTAAATTTGGAGTTTGTTTCTCTTTAATTTAGATAGAAAATGTTTTATATTTTGTTAGAAAACAGTAATTGGAATAATTTAGAAATAAAACATTTTCTAAAAAAGCTCTACTTGTTATATTTTTTTTTGCAAAATGAAAATGGTATTCCATATTTGTCTCCTTTCCTCTACATCACAATGCTTTCAACCTCCATTCACGTTTCAATGGTGGAACTGATCGCCCTGAGCTTCGGATCACTATTTAGGCATTACGTATGGCGATTACAGCTCCATCTGTTAGAAGCTTTTATAACTATTATTTCAAACTGCTGTATACACTTCTTACAGCTGTCACGATAAACATACCGTTTACTGCATTCCTCTATCGATCTTTGTTTTCGAGATATTTAATTTTGAAATCAGGGAGTCCTTTTCTGGACACCCTGTATGTGGCTTGGGTAACCTGGGATCGCCATTCCCGTCAGTGTTGCCACCTTATGAAAACAAAAGTCGCTAGACCTGGTCTCAAAATTCACTAGATTGCGGGATATTTAGAATCAAAAGATTCGCTAGAAATAGCTAAATAAAATAAAGGAAAATGGCAAGGTAAGTAACTTAAAAATATTTTAATAATTTGTATTTTCTTTAAATTAAACATAAAATTGTACTAAAAATCAACATCAACCAGTATTTCTTCTTCATCATCTTGGTCTATCGTTGGAGTTGCAGAACTTGCAGAGGTGGAACGATGAGATGAATCGTCAGTTTTACATCTTTACCAACTGCAGCAATCACATCAGCCGGAAGCTCGTAACTGTATGTGTTTTTTTTCACAATTTTTTACCGATTCCTCATAAAAGAATGCTATCACGAGTATTTACAGCTATCATATTTCTCAAATTGTTTTTAAGAATGGTCATTGTATTGAAAATCCTTTCTACCGTGGCATGCGAGAGAGAAAGGGATAGGATATGGCTCAATCAGATAACAACAAAAAGGTATTTATTCCAGCAGCCTTTTTCCGTTTTCAATATATCATGTACGCCATTATTTATCCGAGTCATGACAGAGGAATTACCTTTCCCAATTCCAGGCAAGTTTTTTGAAACTATGCAAGGTTAAATATCACTAAAATTCACTAAATATTTTTTTAGCGATAATGTATTTAAGAATATCGCTTTAGAGCCTCAAAATTCACTAAATCTAGTGACAAAATCGCTAAGGTGGCAACATTGAATCCCGTATCCATCCCTTCCCTTTGTGGAACGTCCGGTCCTCTGAGGAACTTGTAACGGGAAGCGGGGTTAATGCATATACTAATAGTTTTATCTTTGGAATAACAAGGTGGCGGTGTTGTAATATCGCTGATGATCGGTAGAGGGATATTCGAGAGTCGAGTCGTCGGGTGGTTGTTACCACGAGTTGAAGTCGCAGGGCAAATGATGTAAATGTATTAATGCGTTTTCGGGAAATGTTACTTAGATTGTATCAGGCATCGACATTAGTAAGTTCGCAGACTCGAGCAAATCGAAATTACTGATAACATAATCTTGATCGATATCATTATTAACGAATTGATTGTCAGAGAGAGATCTACCACCCTCAGCTATAGAAAGGAATTTTAGACATCTCAGTGGACGTTCATATCTGTATTAAATTTTTCGATAAAATGATTGTTTATTTTGTCTTTATAATTGTACGTTATCACCTACGAAGAAGATCACCTTGGGAGGTAGCACCGCAGAACTTTCTCTCGCTCCTTATTGTCATTGAGTTGTATAGCATTATTATTGACGATTACAATGTCAAAATGCTGTCTCTTGAAGTTAATATTCAACTACGGTACATTATTATTAATTTTAATTGGAATGGAGCTAACGCTCTGACAGCAAATCACCTAGTCAACTAATTACTCCTTTTTATACTATTATTCTTTTTTTAATTTTCTTTTATTATTGTAGTGTTGAATTCCTCCCGCATTTGCTTTTCCAAATTGCAAATTTTGATTTTAAAATCCTTTAGTGTTTTTGGTAAATTATTCATCAGTTGACTTGGTAATTTGTTCCAATCCCTTGCACCCTTAGCCTATTCTCCCCTATTTTCGGAATAAGTTTAAACTGCATTAGATGGTAAACAGGTATTTGAACAATGTGTATTACCGGTCCTCACATATGCCTGCCAGACTTGGACCATAAATAGTCACACGAAGCAAAAAGTGAGAACTGCCCAGCGAAGTATGGAAAGAGCAATGCTAGGGTTTACAAGAAAAGACAGGAAAAGGGCCGTGCACATTTGTTCAATAACTAAAGTGACAGACATCTTAAAAAGAGTCATAACCCAAAAATGGCAATGGGCTGGTCACATTGCTCACAAAAGAGATGACAGATGGACTACGGCAGTACTGGATTGGATACCAAGGAACCTGAAAATAGCAAGAGGAAGACCCCCGGATCACTAGGATAAGGATATACGTCGAGTTACAGGCGTGAACTGGAAGAGGGTGGCTAAAGATCGATCAGCCTGGAAAGAAATACAACAAAACTATGTAGAATTAAATTCGAATATATAGCTCATTAGACTTAAAGAGGCTACATCCTGAAAAAAGGATCGATATAGCTGCAATAATAATAATAATAATAGATGGTTCTGTATGAATGTAACAGAATCTTTATATTCAATTATCAAACATCTCTAGACTTCAGAACAGTTTGATTTTTTTTTTATATATATGTATTATGATCCAATGACGTTATAATAATCCCATAGCTATGTCCCGGTATTCTCATTACTTTGACACTAACAACAGAAAAAGTGGAACCAAGTGGGGGGGGGGGGGGGAGAGGTAACGTTCTGACCTCTCATTCGGGAGGTCATGGGTTCAAATCCTGGTCTGCTCATACTGATTTGGTTTTCAATGGTTACTCCAAATGACTCTGAACAAACAAGAAAGAGGTTCACGTGGAGAAATTAAATTTAATTAATTGCAATGGAGCGCATGTTTCGGTGGTAATTTCCATAAACACCCATCTTCCCCCTTTCCTGCATCCACCTACATTAATCTTTTACAAATTTTAACTTTAAATTCTTTCAACGTTTTATGGCAAATTATTCATCATTTCTCTTGGTAACTTATTCCAATCCCTGACAACCCTTACCTAAAAAAGAGAATCTTCCCACACCCTTGTGCCTGAAATCGAGTGGCAGCTTGTGTTCATGGTCGTCTTTTCCCTTCCCTGCATTACTTTCAATTCTTACACCAAAATCATTATAGTCGGGTTGTTGAGGTAACAAAGAAGAGACTTTTTGAGTCAAAACTTGTGTGGCAGGAGGTGTTATTGTTATAATGCAGTAATGGTTGGTCTCTTTCGAAAAATTCGTTTCCTAACTCTTTCGAGAGAGTCACGGTATAATTGATGATGACTATTTCTTTTTTTTCCGTTTCCATGTAAACCTGTGTAGTTATGATAAGGATTTGAAACACAGCACATACATTCTCATACTTTACAAACTGTTTTTCCACGTTGCATGTTGCCATGGTGTAGGCAGTAGAGATGGAGAGGACAACCTTGACCCGATCGATATCATCCAACGCAATGTGGTAGCATTCATCATCAAATTGATACTTAAGAAGTAAAACAGCAGGCACGGAGACATAAACGTTACTTGCCTTTAATGGAGAATTCAAGTCGACATTGATGGTTATAGAGTAAGTTAGTAGAATGTCTTTGTTACTGTCGTAATGGATTTGAAGTTCAACGATTTCAAGAGGAAGTCCTTCACTGCAGCGATCTAATTCCAGATCAGTTATCCTGACTTGCTCCTGCAAAAGAAATGGCACATCAATTGTGGTTTCAGCAACCAAGAACAAAATGCAATTACAGAAATTGAAAATGATGAAATGGTCTGAATTCTTATCACTAAAACAAATGTTTAAATAGCTGCTAAGATATTACGCTAGCATCATAGATGATAGAATTCAGTCTATGTCCGAATTTGCAGTTTTGTATTTGTCTCCTTGCTTTATTAATCTAATTTATGAGACTCAATTGAAGGAAATACCTTAATATACAAAAGACACACCCATGCTTCGGTAACAGAAAAAAGTACTGTATTGTGATTTTTGTTCCGCAAGCAATCAATGAAAGCAGATGCATAAAATCTTTAATAGTTTCTAAACCAACTTCTTCATACCATAGATTACCAAGTGCATTCTACCGAAATTACCACAGAGAAAACTAGTTGTTCGGATATGCATAATGGTGTCTTCAGAAATTGGATGGTAAGAAAATCCATATCACGGATGTATTCAGTCACACAATTATAAGAAACTGAACCAAAAGAGATTACTTCCCTCGTATATCCACACAATACAATTTATAAATTGTCTTTATTATTAAAAAACTGGTAGAAATTTCAGACGATTACAGAATTTCCACTTACCTCCTTGAAATAATTGGATGTGCTTGAAGGTGTTAGTCCGGATTCGGTAGTATTGTTCTAAAAACAGGATGAAATATTTAGGAAAAAGTTAGTAGATTTATTTAGCGATTTTTAATATATATATGTATATTGCTTATGTATTTTTGCAAAATTAGGGCTATCAGGCCCTCAATTACATAGTAGTAAGTGATTACAACAAATATTTTGCTAAGCTTTTTGATTAAGGATTAAGGCTAGCTAGTCAGTTCTGTCGTCAAATAATAATGATTTCCATTTATTCACTTCTTCTTCCACAGGTTGCTGTATTGGGCGCCAATGGTTTTACCATTTTCCCAACGGTTCCTGATTACTACTGTTCTGGTTTGAATCCAATAGTTCTACCAAATGTCAACACACTAATCGCTTTCAATTATTATTTATTTTTCCCGTGAGCTCTAAGATAACATAGGCACCGACTCGATCCAGAGATACTAAGCGAGAATACACAAATGTCCCTGCGATAAAACTCACAAACAAAAATTCTCACAACGACTGCAGACTAACTTTCAGCTAAATAATCGTCTCTGCCCCTCTTTTATATAGACGCTCCAGAAAATTCCAGAATGACACAGATAAAGCCGATCGATGTTTCTCGAACAGCGACAATGCAGAAAACAATCAAAACCACATTAAGACAATCAGAATAATTACAAAATAGTTCACAATCACGATGTAACACACGGAAATTAAAATTAAACATATTTACAAGTATTTAAAAACAACACTATCAACATAAACTACTACAATCAGTAGAGAGTTGTGCTCCTAAAATCTTGACTCACATCAATACTTATCATTACAAACTTTAGTTGATGTTTCATATATAATCTGTCCTTGATCATACTATATATCATTTACAAATTTTTTCTCCATAAAACAATTTTCACCACGAAAATATATACATATCACTAATTAATCAACTTCCAATTTGCTATACATAATTTTTAAAACAACATTACATCTGAGGTCTGTAATAACACCCATGATTAAGTAAGTAACAGAAAATATACTGTATTGTGAATTTTCTTGCTAAAGCAATCAATGAAATCAGTTGCCTAAAATCTTCACAAACAACTATACTTAATAGTTTCTAAACCAGTTTCATTACCCCACAGGTTACTAAGCGCATTCTACCTAATTACCACACAGAAAACTAGTTATAATAATAATAATATTTAATTAAACTGCAATGGAGCGCACGCTGCAGTGGCAATTTCCCTAGACACACAACTTCCCCCTTTCCTGCACCCACCTACATTTGCCCTCTGCCAATTTTAACTTTAAATCCTTTCATAGATTTGGTTAATTATTCATCATTTCTCATGGTAACTTATTTCAGTCCCCAAGACCCTTACCCAAAAAAGAGATCTTCCTATATCCTTCTGCCTGATATCGAGTGCCAGCTTGTGGTCATGATCATCTTTTCCATTCCATGCTTTACCTTTCTTTCTTAAATCAATATCTTTCCATGTCTCATAACCAATATACTACTTTTACATTCCATTGACCCTCTTCACCCTCCTCCTGTCTTCCAATGAATCCATTCCAGCTCCTTTATCATAACTGTCACTGACTGCGTTCTGCGATAATTTCCAGAAACAAATCTAGCAGCCCTTCTTTGCACCTTCTCCAACTTCTGTATTTGATACTCAAAATGTGGGTCCCTTACTACACTACCATATTCAAGCAATGGTCTGACCAAAGTTTTTTAAGCCAATTCCTTTACCTCTCTCATACATCCCCTCATCACTCCCTCAAACAAATGCAGAATTTTGAAACCTTTTCCTACCACCTGTCCAATGTGTTCTGCCCAATGAAGCTTGTCTTCAAATGTGATGCCAAGATGTTAACATTTCAAGCCTTCAACAAGCAATTCTTTCCCCATCTTATCTTAATAAACCTTTAGTTATTTGCAATGTTGTTGAAGGCCATTTTTCCGCAGTTGCTGAGTAAATTAATTCATAAAATAACGCCAATACAACTGTATAATGTAGGTTTATTGTCGTACGCGTTTCGCCTCTCCTCGTCGCTGATGATGCCTCGAGGAGAGGCGAAACGCGTACGGCAATAAACCTACATTATACAGTTGTTATTGGCGTTATTTTATGAATTAATTAACTTTAGTTATTTATTTGTGTATCTAATTAGCTGACACTTCTTTGCATTTATCTTCATCCCATGTTTACCAACCCAACTAGATATCCTGTCCAGATCACCCTGCAGCTGTTTACAGTCGTTCTCATTTTAAGAATGTTGTCATGGGAAGTTGCAGGGGATGGAAATTCGTATCTTAGATTGAAACAATCACACAATACTGCAGCAACTTCATCAGCGGTGTTTACTTACCGGACATATCCACTCAATACAATTTATTAATTGTGTGATTGATTATTAAAAAAAAACTGGTAGAAATTTACAATGATTGCAGTCATCATCAAGAAGTATGGTACGGAAGCAACGTCCTGTAACGCAGCAGACCGGCCCTTCGAGCCGAGCTGAATCGATATCGTTTCAAGAGGTTGCATCACCGAAGCAACCCTCGCCTCCGAATACAAGTACGCCACGACATTCGGAAGAAGTCAACACCGCTGAGAGTCCCGCCCAGTACGACACCCCTGCTTCGAATCGCCAAGAGGATTCCTGTTCGGAGGTGTCTGGAGCGAACGACTCTTCGTGGATATCATGGTCGTCACCAAAAGCCGCTCTTGTCGACCACGACGTTTTCAAGAAAGAGGAGAACGTCATTTACTTCTACTATGAGAGCGCAGGCAACAAGTACAAGTTCAAGCCTTTCACACCGAGGAAGTTGAGAAATTCTATTACGCCGACGAGTCTCCCCTCCAAGTGCAGCTCCGAGTCAAAGCTGGGGAAATGCTGTTTGCGTGGGATATCCCTAGCACGAGCTTCAAGAAGAAGCTCAAGCAAACTCTCTCGGATCCGGCACAAGCACTTAATGCCAAGCCCATCATCTCAGAGAAGAAAGACTGGTCTCGCCATGTTGAACTACCACTCGTCCTTTCCAAGTACTTCAAGGAGGAGGAGTACTTCGCAGACCTCCTTCGAACGCTCCACAGCCCCCGGAGCCCTAGCAACAATGAAGAGGAAGCTTTGGAGCAAGAGGTCTCGCTGACGCCAAACCGCGGGGACTTCGTGCATCAGGAAAACATCATACATCACCAAGATCGTCCTCCGTCAAGAGAAGCCCAGCAGAATGAGTCCTCACTGGCGCATACATGCTCATTGCCAACCCAGTGCTGGTCACCTGTATGAGCAAAGAGGACCTCCAAGAAATCAAGCAATTCCTAGAAACTAGGAACATAAGATACAGCATGGATCTCCAAGGAAGCACTCGGAACTCAACAACTGGTGCTCATCAAAAAGAAGCAGCTCCAAGAGTCACCTGCAACATGATGAGGGAAACCCCAAGATGACAATTCCGACTCACGACCAGCACCAGACAGGAGAGAGCCTGAGGCAACCAAGTCCTTCGCCCGGGCCAGCAGCCAAGTCATGGAAAGGAGAATACTGACCTCCAACAAGAAGCCAAGAAGCGGAGACCGATTGCAACGTTACATCAATGCTTTCGCTGCCAAGGCTTCGGGCATCAAGCTTCTGACTGTCTCAAGCAAGTGCGCTGCGTTCGCTGCGGAGGAGTCATAACAACCTGGTTTGCACACGTCCGCGTGATGCAACGCCGACGTGTGCAAACTGTAGCTCTGACCACGCCGCCAGCTATGGGGTATGCCCCATAAGAGAAAGCTTCAAGCAGCCATCAGAAGCCGTCAACGCCAGCGCCAACCAAGTCACTCCCAACAAATCGGCAGACCGGATGGACCTCAGAGATGGTTATCAAGCAACATCAATATTCATCCGTCGACCAACTCAAATGACCATCACCGGCACCAATGCTGTAATCAAGAGCCAAGACGAGCAAATCAACTGGGGAAAATTGTCGAGTTTTAACACAATTGATTGCGGCAATGATCCCGTACTGACCACTTGAAACCAGTCAACTATAAACAATAAGAATATCATTCTACCTTTTGTCTAATATCAAAAGGGTTTCCACACAGGCCGTAATCACTACGGTCAAAGCCAGTTTCCCCCAAAGCGCACAATTAGCGAAAACAAAATCCACCACCATCATGAATCCACAGATAAAGCTACAAATCGTAGCGGTGCTGTAAAACGCCGTGAGGCAGTGAAAATTAAAAAAAAAAAAAAAAAAAAAAAAAAAAA
>JARYHS010012519.1:224077244-224192636 GCA_031002005.1 Vandiemenella viatica | reverse complement strand
TTGATTGGAATTTTAGACAAAGTACAGCTAAGGACACTCAATTTGGGTGGGTAAATAGTTGTGGCAATGAGAAAATGATATATAAGTAGATTTACACGGGCGAGACCCCCTCGGATCGAATTCCCGAGTGCTGAAGTTACTCACATCATTATTATTAAGTATTTGCATGAGAATGAATTTATTCTAGCTAATTAGACACACCAACAGGACGGACATGACATTCACAGACACACAATTTCATTACCCCTAATTTTGAAATTTGTCCTGGTGGAGGAACATCAAAGAGGCACCGGCTGGGGATGTAATCAGCCTATGCTATATGGAAGGCTTTAAACAGACTAAGAACTGAAGTGTCCCGATGTAAATATAATATTTAAAAAATGGGGGTACACTAATGACAACGATCTATGTGAATGTGGTGAGCTCAGAACCCACAACATCTTCTGATATGCAGGAATCTCCCTGAAACCTGCAATATCGACGACCTTTACAGGCAAACGAGAAGGCCATCAAGATTGCGGAATTCTGGTCACATTCTATATAATTGTGTTTATAGTTAATATTAATTAATTAATGTTATTTGTTTTTTCAACTTGTTATGTCCTGGACACGAGAAATAAAATAAAAATATAAATACCCCTAATTTAATACATCCTTTAAAATACACGGACTGTAGGTGACACTCGTGAGTTATATTATATTTGTCATAATGAAAAAGTGAGTTTGTTTCCCGTCTCTTCGTCGGTGAATTAATTTTTAATGTCTGCCTGCTTCGATGAACGGAATTTATGTTAACAGCGAGGTCTTTAGAGACGGGAAGGAATTCGGCCATGGCCTTTTGAAGGTAGCATCCCCGGCATTCACTTGGAGTGATTTTGGGAAACCATGGATGCCTGGAACCTCCGTCCTCCCGAATGAGAGGCAAAAACGCTAAATAATTTCATGAAAACAGGTACACATAGAATTTATATCTGGAGTTTATGACGTTTTTTTTTCCCGTTAAAAGGATACATTTATGCTTTTCGACTTATTTTTTTAGGCGTGGAAATTACGTAAATTTACGGCTTTTTCACAAAACACTTAAACACCGCGGCCGGACTCGAACCGGCGACCTAGCCCCAACACTGCCGAGGTCGTTTTAATGTGGACTTTTTTTTGTTTTTAGTAAAATTGCAATGATTTATGCTTAAGTACCGAAGAAATTGGACGCCCTAATTTCTTTGTCCGCCAGCTATGCTTTCACAATGGTGGATGGCCTAGCTGTATCGCTCTGTAATGGAGCCATTTCGTAACCTGTCGGACTCCCGAGCAAACGTCGAAATATTTCACGCATATTGGGACACCCGCTCCATCTAGCGGCAAATGTCTACTACCGTGTGCTGACCTCTAGCGAGAGTTAGGCAAGTTGTCGCGCATGTCGAAACAGGGTCTCGGCGGCCGAGCAAGTGCGTACATGTCGACACCTGTTCAAATACGCCTTAGGGCTGGGTTTTCCCCCGCTGGCTTTCTCTATCCTGGGAGAGTGGAATATCTGCGCCCAATGAAATTAAGCCCTTGGGAGATGCTGCCCTCCCAGCGGCCGGTTGAGGAACTAACGTGTGACGTCATACGACCTTGAGCGCTGATTGGCTGCTCACTTCGTGACGTCATGCAATCCCTGGACGCTGATTGGCTGTTCCCAGAAAACAGGTCCTCCTCCTACTAGTACCGATAGCCTAAAGGCAAGATAAAATCTGATGGACTATAAGTTGTGACTGTGCTAAATATTTTATTGTTAATTAAAAAATAATAAAAAGTCATTTTATAATTTCACAAGTTCTTGGCCATCGAATTTTGGTGCCTTAACACTTTTTGTTTTGCTGTTATCAGTCTTTCGGCTGGTTTGATGCAATCCTCCATCACTTCCTATCTTGCGCTAACGTCTTCATTTTAATTTACCCCTTACAGCCAACGTTCTCAATTATCCGCTTAATTTATTGTAAACTCTATCTTACAATTCAGTTCTTTTCTTCATATGATCCCTCCACTAAGAATTTATCCAATCCACCTTGTCTCAAAATATGACCTACCATCCTGTCTCTTCTTTCTATAATCGTCTTCCACAAGCTTATTTCCTCACCTATCACTTCCAAAACTCGTTCATTTCGTAATTTATCAGTCCACTTAATTTTTAGCGCCTCTGTATGGCACCACAAATCAAATACATCAATTTTTCTTCTTTCTGGTATTCCTAAGTCCACGCTTCACTACCATAAAGTTCCATGCTCAACATACGGTGTTTTAGAAAGTTCTTTCTAAGTCCTAGTGCAATATTTGAAACTCAGAGTTTCCTCTTTTCCTTGAAGGCTCTTTTTTACTGGTGCGATTCTGATTTCTAAAGTCATTCCTTCGTTGGCCATTAGTTGTAATTTTACTTCTCAAGTAACAGAATTCACTTAATTCTCCTACTACATTCGATCCATTTGTTTCTGAGACATTTCATGAGATTTTCCTTCCTTTGATTTATATTTAGTCCAATCTCTAGTTTCAGAATTTTGTTCAAGCCAGTCACTGACGTCTCAATTTCCTCAGCCAGTTCTGCTATGAAGACAATGTCATCACAATTTCGTAGCGTACTGATGGTTTCCTCCTTTCACAGTTATACCACATTAATACAGCAAATATATTTCTTTTCTACCTATCGCAGATATTTTGGGCACGACAGAAGTTGTTAAAGTGTAAACTGAGGTTTTTAGCTCAGAATTTAGCACTTTGTAATCTGGCAGAAAAGTGAAATTTATCCTGAGTTGCGACTTACCTCCGTATCCTGCTCGTAAGCTCCAGTTCCAGCACTTCGGCGATTTGCATGATTCTGTAAAAGAAGAAAGAATAATTAGAATAAACTGAGGAATCACATTTTTTCGACTACTATTAACGAATCAAAACGTTTAATTAAATATAGGAACTCATGTTGACCCTACTAACAACGCTAAAGTATTTCATTCCGAAAAATGGAACTAGTTGTGTATACTGGCAATAAAAGTAAAATCTAATAAATGAAGCTTTCTAGAACGTTTCGGAAGCGATCACTAAAAGTTTTTACTAACTCACAAGCATAATTTTTCGCAACACCATTCACGAAGCTGCAAAGATAATAGAAACCAACCACTCGGTTATACCAGGTTGCTGTCTATCTCCAGTATTGTTTGTTTTATATCTGGACGATCTTATAAAAAATGATAATAATAAAAATTAAAATAATGAAAGAACTAATACATATAGGTAGTCAAATTCAATTGTACAAATAATTTAAGACAGTGGATCAAGAGTATATAGTGATGATCAGTTCACTGTTTTGCTATCGGAAAGTGAAATACACATCACTCAAACTTATTGCAGTGAAAACTCTGAAAGTAAAACCAAATTTATAGGTTTCACAGAGAAAACATATAACCAGAAGGAAAATATATTTAGGAGGTTGAATTTATTTATTTGATATGGAACTTCACACATCAACCCAGAGGATACATTCAATCTAAGGTCTTTGGGGACGTACCAAAGGACTGGGTTTGTGAGGAGACATAGTCCCCTCACATCTAATATTTATTGTTTTAGTATTCCTTTTTTTATTTGTTGTTTGTGTTTTAATTTAACATTGTGCTGTTGATTTAAGTTTGATGAGAATCATTGCAAATGATTGTATTTAGGAAATCGAAACAGTTTGTACGTAATTATCTTTGAAGTAATGATTGAACGGAGTGAGAGTATTCTTTGGTCAGGCTGAGATAAAAATGATGGTAGGCCGAGGCATGAATTGGTGTTCCTCGCTCGAATATTAATTGAGATTATTGAATTTTTAATGATTTGTTGAATGTGTAATTTATGAAGCAAATGATCAGTGAAATATATAGAAACGTGACATGAAGTTCTCCTTAGTTTATTGTATGTTTTTCGGAATCATACAGAAAAATTAAGTAACAGAAACTGCCATGGATTCTGTGGTGAGTTGGATAAGCATGTGGCTGCTAGTGAATGCTGTGTGAATACTATAGACGTTAAACTCCTGTTACAGGAGTATTACGATCATCAAACATAACAAAGTACAGTGTTTTACTAGATGTGGTATATTAAGAACGCTTGCACTTCTTTCGGACTTGCAGTCTTCACTAACAATTATTCAGGGTAGTCAATAATTCGTCTTGATGACAAAATAAATAAATATGGATTGGTGGTCGGTGGTGTAACTGGAAAACTTAGAGCAATAAATAGTGTTTGTGCTTAGCATACGTCTTTGTGAGTTTTGTTATGTTAGAATAATAGCAAAGCACTCCTATAATCCATACAACCAAGCGGTCATGTTAATAATACCTGAATAATTTCATTAAGGAACGAAGTACCGATAGCTTAAAGGGAAGAAAAAATCAGATAGACGATAAGTTGCAACTGTGCTAAATATTTTATTGTTAATTAAAATATAATAAAAACAGTCATTTTGTAATTTCACAAGTTCTTGACCCTTGAATTATAGTGCCTAAAAACCTTTTTTTAAAACTGTTATCAGTCTTTCGGCTGGTTAGAATCAATCCTCCATCACTTCATATCTTGCGCTAACGTATTCATTTTAATATACCCCTTACAGCCCACGTTCTGAATTAACCGCTTTCTTTATGCTAATCTCTGCCTTATTCTACAGTTCTTTCCTTCCGCTGTTCCCTCCACTAAGAATTTAACCAATCCTTCTTGTCTCAAAATATGGCCCACCATCCTGTCTCTTCTTTATATAAGCGTCTTCCACAAGCTTATTTCTCACCTATCACATCCAAAACTCATTCATTTCGTATTTTATCCTTCCACTTAATTTTCAGCGCACTACTGTAACACCATATATCAAATGCCTCAATTTCTCTTTCATTCTGGTATTCCTAACGTCCGTGCTTCGCTACCATAAAGTACCATGCTCAACACACGGGGTTTTAGAAAGTTCTTTCTAAGTCATAGAGCAATATTTGAAACTATGAGTTTCCTCTTTTCCATGAAGGCTCTTTTTACGGGTGCTATTCTGCTTCTAAAGTCATTCCTTCCTTGGCCATTAGTTGTAATTTTATTTCCCAAGTAACAGAATTCATTTAATTCTCCTACTACATCCGATCCTATTGTTTCTGAGAGATTTTATCCGTTTTTCTTGCTTTGATTTATATTTAGTCCAATCTCTTGTTTCAGAATTTTGTTCATGCCAGTCAGTAACTTCTCAATTTCCTCAGCCTGTTCCGCTATGAAGACAATGTCATCAGAATTTCGTAGCGTACTGATGGTTTCCTCCTTTAACAGTTATACCACATTGAAACAGCAAATATATTTCTTTTCTACCTATCGCAGATATTTTGGGCACGACAGAAGTTTTTAAAGCGTAAACTGAGGTTTTTAGTTCAGATTTTAGCACTTTGTAATCTGGCAGAAAAGTGAGATTTATCCTGAGTTTCGACTTACCGCCGTATCACGCTCGTAAGCTTCAGTTCCAGCACTTCGGCGATTTGCATGATTCTGTAAAACAAGAAAGAATAATTAGAATAAACTGATTAATCACATTTTTTCGACTACTATTAACGATTCAAAACGTTAAATTAAATTTAGAAACTCATGTTGACCCTACCAACAACGGCAAAATATTTCATTCTGTAAAATGGAACTAGTTCTTGTGTATACGTGCAATAAAAGTAATATTGTCGCAAATCAAGTGGATCAGGCGACGAAGAGGGAAAGACTGTCGTAGCGTAGTGGTTACGCTAAGAGACTGTGGGACTGAAGGGCGTCGGTTCGAATCCATTAAGTGCTGTAAAATTTTAATTTCTTAACTTCGTGTAAACTATTCTGGAATATTCTCGTTGTTACTAGTGTTAATGTTCTAGACTGTTCTTCATCACTATATAAGCGATACTCCTTTCTAGCCGGAGTCAGTTCGCTCCGTGCTTCTGTACTGTGCCAACTGTTAATAAAGCTTCGTTGCCTTAAACCGAGTGTTTCGTCTACGACCCCGCTACGCCCTAGGATTCTGAATTTGGTTTACTACGTGACATTATTTTGGTGGAGGCGCCGGGTAGATCCTCGTGACCGCTAAAATCTACAACAACACCGTGGCCCCAATCAGACCACGAGACAGCCGTCGCTTACGAGGCGAGAAGCCAGAGTACGAGCCGTATTCTACTGATTGGAAGCCGTCAGAAGGAGAAGAAGAAGTAAGGACGACGATGACGCCGACCGCCTGCCAGCACATTCGTCATCCGGTATTATTTTCAGGCGACGACGGCCAAGACCCAGGCAACTGGCTGAAAGGCTACAAACGTATGGCTAAATTCAACAACTGGGACGATACAGTGTGCCTGGCAAATGTATTTTTCTACCTCGAAGGAACTGCCAAACAATTGTTCGAAAATAACGAAGAGAAACTTACTAGCTGGGCAGCATTCGAGAAGAACTGCAGGCATTCTTTGGAGACGCACAACGGCAGACACGCCATGCCGAGGAGAAACTAAAGTGTAGAGCGCAGCGCCAAGGGGAAACGACACAGTCATACATACAAAGTGTTTTGGGGCTATGTAAAATAGTCGACCCCACAATGAAGGAAGAAGATAAAGTAGCACACCTTATGAAAGGCGTCGCCGAGGACATGTACCAAGCGTTGCTGCTGAAGGAAATTTCCACAACAGACGACTTTATTAAGTGTTGCCAATACATTGAGACGATGCACCAGAAAAGAATTGGACGAAAGAAGTTTGAGAGATTACCAAGCGTCGTATCAATGGCCGCAGTGGAAGAGGACACAGATATTAGAGACATTATTAGAAAAGTAGTGAGAGAGGAAGTGGAAAGGGTGATAGGAATGTATGTCGAGCCAAAAACTGAGACTCTGGAGGAAATAATAAGGGAGGAGGTGGAACAAACGCTGCGCCCATCTCTTATCGTGCATCCCCAACAAAAACTGTTAGATAGCCGAGACCAAAGAGAATTTCTGCCACTGCGACGCAACGCGAGGATCCTCCAAACTTTCCAAGGAAAACCGACGTCTGGAGAACGCGGGACAACCAGCCGGTATGTTTTCACTGTGAGCGACCGGGACATGTAGTACGCTACTGCCGAGAGAGACGGAAGATATTTAATGATGCTCGTGAAAGGTGATTCGAAGCACGTTTCAGCGCCCGAAGACCCCAGAATGACAATGAAGATCAAGACGTAACTTATGAACGACATAGATCACTGTCTCCGCAGGCTGGTCGCTTCAGAGGACGGTCGCCGACACGCCGATCAAGATCTCCGTCACCGTTCCGACGCTCCAGCCAGTCTCCTAGCCGCGGCAACGTGGAAAACTAAAAGGTGCGACCTTCCTTGGAGGTGAGGCCGCTCTAGGGAAAAATCCTCCGCCGCCGATCATTATGAAAATGTTGGCAAATTACGTTGAAATCCTCATGGATGGTCAACCAGCTCATGCTCTTGTGGACTCTCGGGCATCTTTCTCGGTTATTTCGGAGAATTGCCGGCGCCAATTTCGGAAGACTATGTTCATCGACAACAGAAATGTTTTGCTCAGGGTTGCTAATGGGAATCATGTACAGCCTACAGGAAGGTGCACTATTCGTGTCTCTATAAATGGCCACGAGGAGCCCTTTGAGTTCGTTGTGCTACAAGAATGCAGTCATGACGTCATACTTGGTTGGGACTTTCTGAAGGCCTCACAAGCAATTATAGACTGTGGTCGCTCGAAGATTTTGCTAGACGATGTGAGAGTTGAGGAGGGGGGGGGGGGAAACAGTCCTTCCCGTGCCTGGAAAGTTTGTGTGCTGGATGACGTCATAATTCCTGCCACCAGTGCTTCGAAGGTAACTGTCATGTGTGATACGTCACTTACTTGTATGGACCTCCTAGTGGAATGCAATAGGAATTTACCACTGGAGAAAGATTTGTTCATCCCTGCCTCCACCGTCTCATTTGAGAACGGAATTGGTGAATTGTGGGTAGTCAACTGCTGCAAGGTGCCACATATTCTCCCAAGGCGCCAGTGTATAGCATACGCCGAGACGTTAATTGAAGGGCATCTGAGTGTCATGGAAACCTTTTGCGAAGAACCCAAAAGTGTGAATGTAACGGAAGCAACGAGACTAAACATTCAGTCCCGACTCTCGCCGGATTTGACTAATGAACAACAGGAGAAGCTATTCGCGGTTCTTCAGGAATTCTATGAATGTTTCAGTCCACAGGTGAAGAGCAAGTCGACCCATTGAAGGTACAACATCGAATTGACACTGGCGACCATCGACCTATCATACCGTATCGAGTTTCAGCAGCGGAGCGCCGAATAATTCAGCAAGAAGTAGAAAAGATGTTGAATGACGACATCATTCGGCCGTCTCAGAGCCCATGGTCATCGCCGGTAGTGCTCGTGAGAAAGAAGGACGGCCACTGGCGGTTCTGCGTCGATTACCGACAGCTCAATAAGGTGACTAAAAAAGATGTTTACCCTCTTCCGCGAATTGACGATACGTTGGACTGTCTGAAGGGAGCTAAGTTTTTCTCGACTATGGACCTACACTCAGGATACTGGCAGATAGAGGTAGACGAAAGCGATCGAGAGAAAACTGCATTTATTACCCCCGATGGCCTGTATGAATTTAATGTAATGCCATTTGGTTTGTGTCATGCACCAGCAACATTCGAAGGTATGATGGATAATCTTTTACGTCATCTGAAGTGAACGATGTGTCTCTGTTATTTAGACGATGTTATAGTGTTCTCCGAAACCTTCGATGAACACGTGAAAAGACTGAGAGCTGTTTTTATGTGCCTTAAACATAGTGCCTTGCAGCTCAACCCAAGAAAGTGTCTTTTCGGAGCTAAAGAAATAAAAATACTTGGGCATCTTGTCTCAGAAAAGGGTGAGCGGCCAGATCCCGACAAGGTGAGATCTATAACGGAATTTCCTGTTCATAAGAATACCAGTGACGTCAGGAGCTTTCTTGGCCTATGTTCTTACTATCGACGCTTTACAAAAGACTTTTATATGAAAGCCAGGCCGCTCCAAGAATTGCTAAAAAGTGGTGCTAAATTCCTCTGGGGTAGATCTCAACAAGATACTTTCCTCATTTTGCAAAAGGCTCTGACGACTGACCCTGTGCTTGGGCTGTATGATGAAAAAGCGCCTAAGGAGTATCGCTGATCTATGGCGGGAGGTTGCGTGTGATGCAAGCGCTGGTGTGCATGAGTTTAATGAGCAGTGAAGTAATCTTGTGCTAAAAGAAGTTGTGATCGTGCCACCGCCACCTTTTTCGTAACGCCTGTTGAAGCCACTCACTCGAAGACAGAGTGATTAGTCAGTTTCAATGTTGTGAGAAAGGTGCTGTTGAAAGTAGCAGTCATCACAGATACAAGTTACACTCTTCCACGTTGGTTTTAATTAGCTCTGGCCGGCGTTTCGTACTGTTGGATAAGCAAGTGGCTACTAGTATATGCTGTGTGAATACTTCAGACGTTAAACTCCTGTTACTAGCGTATTACGATCACGACAACAACATAGCAAAGTACAGTGTTTTGATAAATGTGGAATGTTAAGAACCCTTGCACTTCTTTCGGACTTGCAATCTTCACGAACAATCACTCAGGCTAGTCATTAATTCTTCTTGATGAGAAAATAAATAAATATGGTTTGGTGGGCGGTGGTGTAACAGAAAAAGTTAGAGCAATAAATAGTGTTTGTGTTTAAAATACGTCTTTGTGGGTTTTGTTCAGTTAGAATATTCGCAAAGCACTCCTATCGTCCATTCAACAAGGCGGCCGTATTAATAATACCTGAATAAATTCCTTAAGGAACGAAGTACCGATAGGCTAAAGCCAAGTTAAAATTAGATAGCCGATAAGTTGTGATTGTGCAAAATATTTTATTGTTAATTAAAAAATAATAAAAACAGTCATTTTGTAATTTCACAAGTTCTTGACCCTTGAATTATGGTGCCTAAAAACATTTTTTTTTAAGCGGTTATCAGTCTTTCGGTTGGTTTGATGCAATCCTCCATCATTTCCTATCTTGCGCTATCGTCTTCATTTTAATTTACCCCTTACAGCCCACGTCCTCAATTAACCACTTCCTTTATTCTAAACTCTGTCTTACTCTACAGTTCTTTCCTTCTGCTGTTCCCTCCATTAAGAATTTAACCAATAATTCTTTTTCTCAAAGTATGACCTACTATCCTGTCTCTTATTTCTATAAGCGTCTTCCACAAGCTTATTTCCTCAACTATCACTTCCAAAACTCGTTCATTTCGTACTTTATCCGTCCACTTAATTATCTGCGGGCTTCTGTAGCACCATATATCAAATACTTCAATTTTTCTTCTTCCTGGTATTCCTAAAGTCAATGATTCGCTACAATAAAGTACCATGCTCAATACACGGAGTTTTAAAAAGTTCTTTTTAAGTCCTAGAGCAATATTTGTAACTCAGGGTTTCCTCTTGTCCATGAAGGCTCTTTTTACTGGTGCTATTCTGCTTCTAAAGTCATTCCTGCGTCTGCCGTTAGTTGTAATTTTACATCCCAAGTAGCAGAATTCACTTAATTGTCCTACTGCATCAAATCCTATTGTTCCTGAGACATTTCTTCAGTTTTTTCTTGCTTTGATTTATGTTTAGTCCCATCTCTTGTTTCAGAATTTTGTTCATGTCAGTAACATCTCAATATCCTCAGCCTGTTCTGCTATTAAGACAATGTCATCAGCAATTCTTAGCGTACTGATGTTTTCCTCCTTTAACAGTTATGCCACATAGAAAAAGTAAATATATGTCTTTTCTACCTATCGCAGATACTTATGGCACGACACAATGTTTAAATGTGTTACCTGAAGTTTTTAGGTCAGTTTTTAGCACTTTGTTATCTGGCAGAAAGGGGCAATTTTTCCTGAGTTGTGACTTACCGACGAACCACGCCCGTAAGTGGTAGTGATGTCAGATTGGTCATTCCCATGAATCTGTAAAAAAAGAAAATATAATTAGTATAAACTGAGGAATCACATTTTTTGACTACTATTAACGATTCAAAACGTTAAATTAAATTTAGTAACTCATGTTGACTCTACTAATAACGCCAAAATATTCATTCCGGAAAAAAAGAACTATTTGTTGTGTATTCTGGTAATAAAAGTAAAATATAATAAATGAAGATTTCTAGAATATTTGACAGCGATCACTAAAAATTTTTACTATCTCACAAGCATAATTTTTGGCAACACCATTCACGAAGCTGCAAAGAAAATAGAAAACAACCAATCAGGTATCTTGATTGAGAATATTGTTGATGCCGGTCAATAAATTCTCAATATCCTCAGCCTGTTCTGCTATTAAGACAATGTCATCAGCAATTCTTAGCGTACTGATGTTTTCCTCCTTTAACAGTTATGCCACATAGAAAAAGTAAATATATGTCTATTCTACCTATCGCAGATACTTATGGCACGACACAATGTTTAAATGTGTTACCTGAAGTTTTTAGGTCAGTTTTTAGCACTTTGTTATCTGGCAGAAAGGGGCAATTTTTCCTGAGTTGTGACTTACCGACGAACCACGCCCGTAAGTGGTAGTGATGTCAGATTGGTCATTCCCATGAATCTGTAAAAAAAGAAAATATAATTAGTATAAACTGAGGAATCACATTTTTTGACTACTATTAACGATTCAAAACGTTAAATTAAATTTAGTAACTCAAGTTGACTCTACTAATAACGCCAAAATATTCATTCCGGAAAAAAAGAACTATTTGTTGTGTATTCTGGTAATAAAAGTAAAATATAATAAATGAAGCTTTCTAGAATATTTGACAGCGATCACTAAAGGTTTTTACTATCTCACAAGCATAATTTTTGGCAACACCATTCACGAAGCTGCAAAGAAAATAGAAAACAACCAATCAGGTATCTTGATTGAAAATATTGTTGATGCCGGTCAGTAAATTCTCAATATCCTCAGCCTGTTCTGCTATTAAGACAATGTCATCAGCAATTCTTAGCGTACTGATGTTTTCCTCCTTTAACAGTTATGCCACATAGAAAAAGTAAATATATATCTTTTCTACCTATCGCAGATACTTATGGCACGACAGGATTTTTAAAAGTGTAACCTAAAGTTTTTAGGTCAGTTTTTAGCACTTTGTTATCTGGCAGAAAGGAGCAATTTTTCCTGAGTTGCGACTTACCGACGAACCACGCCCGTAAGTGGTAGTGATGTCAGATTGGTCATTCCCATGAATCTGTAAAAGAAGAAAATATAATTAGAATAAACTGAGGAATCTCATTTTTTGACTACTATTAACGATTCAAAACGTTAAATTAAATTTAGTAACTCATGTTGACTCTACTAATAACGCCAAAATATTCATTCCGGAAAAAAAGAACTATTTGTTGTGTATTCTGGTAATAAAAGTAAAATATAATAAATGAAGATTTCTAGAATATTTGACAGCGATTGCTAAAAGTTTTTACTATCTCACAAGCATAATTTTTGGCAACACCATTCACGAAGCTGCAAAGAAAATAGAAAACAACCAATCAGGTATCTTGATTGAAAATATTGTTGATGCCGGTCAGTAAATTCTCAATATCCTCAGCCTGTTCTGCTATTAAGACAATGTCATCAGCAATTCTTAGCGTACTGATGTTTTCCTCCTTTAACAGTTATGCCACATAGAAAAAGTAAATATATATCTTTTCTACCTATCGCAGATACTTATGGCACGACAGGATTTTTAAAAGTGTAACCTAAAGTTTTTAGGTCAGTTTTTAGCACTTTGTTATCTGGCAGAAAGGAGCAATTTTTCCTGAGTTGCGACTTACCGACGAACCATGCCCGTAAGTGGTAGTGATGTCAGATTGGTCATTCCCATGAATCTGTAAAAAAAGAAAATATAATTAGAATAAACTGAGGAATCTCATTTTTTGACTACTATTAACGATTCAAAACGTTAAATTAAATTTAGTAACTCATGTTGACTCTACTAATAACGCCAAAATATTCATTCCGGAAAAAAAGAACTATTTGTTGTGTATTCTGGTAATAAAAGTAAAATATAATAAATGAAGATTTCTAGAATATTTGACAGCGATTGCTAAAAGTTTTTACTATCTCACAAGCATAATTTTTGGCAACACCATTCACGAAGCTGCAAAGAAAATAGAAAACAACCAATCAGGTATCTTGATTGAGAATATTGTTGATGCCGGTCAGTAAATTCTCAATATCCTCAGCCTGTTCTGCTATTAAGACAATGTCATCAGCAATTCTTAGCGTACTGATGTTTTCCTCCTTTAACAGTTATGCCACATAGAAAAAGTAAATATATGTCTTTTCTACCTATCGCAGATACTTATAGCACGACACAATGTTCAAATGTGTTACCTGAAGTTTTTAGGTCAGTTTTTAGCACTTTGTTATCTGGCAGAAAGGGGCAATTTTTCCTGAGTTGTGACTTACCGACGAACCACGCCCGTAAGTGGTAGTGATGTCAGATTGGTCATTCCCATGAATCTGTAAAAAAAAGAAAATATAATTAGTATAAACTGAGGAATCACATTTTTTGACTACTATTAACGATTCAAAACGTTAAATTAAATTTAGTAACTCATGTTGACTCTACTAATAACGCCAAAATATTTCATTCCGGAAAAAAGAACTATTTGTTGTGTATTCTGGTAATAAAAGTAAAATATAATAAATGAAGCTTCCTAGAACGTTTCGGAAGCGATCACTAAAAGTTTTTCTAACCCACTAGCATAATTTTCTGCAACACCATTCACGAAGCTGCAAAGAAAATAGAAACAAACCAATCGGTTATACGAGTTTGCTGTCTACCTCCTGTATTGTTTGTTTTATTTCTGAACGTTCTTATAAAAAATGATAATAATAAAAATAAAATAATGAAAGAACTACTACCGATAGGTAGCGAAATTCAATTAAATAATTTAAGACATTGGGCCACGAGTCTATAGTGATGATCAGTTCGCTGTTTCGCTATCGAAAAACGAACTACACATCAATCAAACTATTAGCAGTGAAAACTCTGAAAGTGAAACCAAATTTATGGTTTTATAAGAGAAAACATATAACCAGAACGAAAATATGTTTGGGTGGTTGAATTTATTTATTTGATACTAGCTCGTACCGGCGATTTCGTACGCTAGGATTAAAAATTTTTTTTGCCAGAATTGAATATAGAAAGTTGTTGGTAAAGAAGGATTGTTCCCAAACAACACCGAGTCTGCATAATATGACAGGAAAGCAATCACTATATCATTCTACCGTCGAACTTGCCTCTTGAAGAGAATCAATTTCCAACATATTTCTGTCACCCTTCGACAAGGTCTCAAAATTTCGTGACTACAACTGTTAATCATACTAGAAAAAATGTCCTGTGCCCATCATACATATTTTCTTGTCAAATTCAATCAGTATCGATATAGTCAGTTAGTCGTCAAAACGTAACAAAAAGACACAGAATTACTTCCGTATTTATAGTATTATTACTGCGGTTCACACACACACACATACACACACACTGGCTGCGAACAACCCCTGAGGGATCATTATAACGTAAAAAAGTGTACACCTACAGCATAGCAAGACTGCCTATGATTTGCCTCGCATTGCACCCCTAGCTTTCTAATATCTACAGTTTAACATTCAATCCGAATAACAGACGTTCGAGGCGTGACTATTACGATCAAAAAAAAATTTAAAAAATCTTAGCCTCCACGGAGATTTGAACAGGAGACCACGACTCAAATACTAGTAAGCCAGCGCTTTAGCCACTGAGCTCCATGACCGCTACACAGAAAAACACTAGAGAGACCTCCATATGCAACGTGTCTGTCTATCGCTGTTCAGTGGTATTTCGAAATTATGAGACAACATGTATTATTTATACAGATAATTTTTCAACCAAATGTAGACAGCATTTTTCTACTTTTAAAAGGATAAGTGTGCAAAGTTTCATCGAGATCGGATGAAAACTGTGCATTTGTATGAAGTACAAACAAACAAAAAACATACATTCATCTTTATAAATATAGATGTAACTCCACACATCAACCCAGCGGAGACATTCAAGCTACGGTCTTTGGAAACGTACCGAAGGACTGGGTTGTAAAAATACAAAATTTGATGGTTATCTCCGGCGACTTCTTCAGGTGTAAAACTGCCTGTAATAGTCTATTCAACAAAACAAAGGCAACCCGGAACTATCATAATTGCAGTATGAGCCTTAGAAAGAAACATAGAGGCAGAAGCAATTAAATTTCTGATGATAATGATAGGATATTGCAAGCAAAAAGACATAAGAAACGAAATAACATCACAGAAATTAGAGATTTCAAAAAGAATAAGAAAACAGATTAATATAATAACATGTTGAGTGATATTTAAAACAGAAAAATGTGTGAGCAACGCCTACAAAAGAAGGCTTTTAACAATAATTGTGTTGACCACAGAATTCTCCAAGGCAAATTATAAAGAGGTTAATGGAGGAGAGGTTATAAATTCAGAATAGGGAACAGTTAAATACTGTGTGATTCAGGGTTCAGTTTGTCACATTACGATGGCTTAACGGTCCTTTAAATTTATGTGTAGGATATGAGTCAATGTCGAGTAAAGGCTATGAGTTCAACTATCAATCTCAGCGATCGATAGGAGTTTCGCTGATCTATAGCGGGAGGTTGCGTGTGATGCAAGCGCTGGTGTGCATGAGTTTAATGAACAGTGAAGTAATCTTGTGCTAAAAGAAGTTTTGACCGTGCTACCGCGTCGGGTGAGGGCTGGCTGTCGTTTTTCGTAACGCCTGTTGAAGCCACTCACTCGAAGACAGAGTGATTAGTCAGTTTCAATGTTGTGAGAAAGGTGCTGTTGAAAGTAGCAGTCATCACAGATACAAGTTACACTCTTCCACGTTGGTTTTAATTAGCTCTGGCCGGCGTTTCGTACTGTTGGATAAGCAAGTGGCTACTAGTATATGCTGTGTGAATACTTCAGACGTTAAACTCCTGTTACTAGCGTATTACGATCACGACAACAACATAGCAAAGTACAGTGTTTTGATAAATGTGGAATGTTAAGAACCCTTGCACTTCTTTCGGACTTGCAATCTTCACGAACAACTATTCAGGTTAGTCAATAATTCTTCTTGCTGAAAAAATAAATAAATATGGTTTGATGGTCGGTGGTGTAACTGAAAAAAATTAGAGCAATAACTAGTGTTTGTGCTTAGCATACGTCTGTGTGAGCTTTTTTCAGTTAGAATATAAGCAAAGCAATCCTACCCTCCATACAACCAGGCAACCATATTAATAATACCTGAATAAATTCCTTAAGGAACGAAGTACCGATAGCCTAAAGGCAAGATAAAATCTGATGGACGATAAGTTGTGACTATGCTAAATATTTTATTGTTAATTAAAAAATAATAAAAATAGATTCATTTTATAATTTCACAAGTTCTTGGCCTTCGAATTTTGGTGCCTTAACACTTTTTATTTGCTGTTATCAGTCTTTCGGCTGGTTTGATGCAATCCTCCATCACTTCCTATCTTGCGCTAACGTCTTCATTTTAATTTACAGCTTACAGCCAACGTTCTCAATTATCCGCTTCATTTATTGTAAACTCTATCTTACAATTCAGTTCTTTCCTTCATATGTTCCCTCCACTAAGAATTTATCCAATCCACCTTGTCTCAAATATGACCTACCATCCTGTCTCTTCTTTCTATAATCGTCTTCCACAAGCTTATTTCCTCACCTATCACTTCCAAAACTCGTTCATTTCGTAATTTATCAGTCCACTTAATTTCAAGCGCGCTCCTGTAGCACCACAAATCAAATACATCAATTTTTCTTCTTTCTGGTATTCCTAAAGTCCACGCTTCACTACCATAAAGTTCCATGCTCAACATACGGTGTTTTAGAAAGTTATTTCTAAGTCCTAGAGCAATATTTGAAACTCAGAGTTTCCTCTTTTCCTTGAAGGCTATTTTTACTGGTGCGATTCTGCTTCTAAAGTCATTCCTTCGTTGGCCATTAGTTGTAATTTTACTTCCCAAGTAACAGAATTCACTTAATTCTCCTACTACATTCGATCCGTTTGTTTCTGAGACATTTCATCAGATTTTCCTTCCTTTGATTTATATTTAGTCCAATCTCTAGTTTCAGAATTTTGTTCAAGCCAGTCACTGACGTCTCAATTTCCTCAGCCAGTTCTGCTATGAAGACAATGTCATCAGCAATTTCGTAGCGTACTGATGGTTTCCTCCTTTAACAGTTATACCACATTAAAACAGCAAATATATTTCTTTTCTACCTATCGCAGATATTTTGGGCACGACAGAAGTTTTTAAAGTGTAAACTGAGGTTTTTAGCTCAGAATTTAGCACTTTGTAATCTGGCAGAAAAGTGAAATTTATCCTGAGTTGCGACTTACCTCCGTATCCTGCTCGTAAGCTCCAGTTCCAGCACTTCGGCGATTTGCATGATTCTGTAAAAGAAGAAAGAATAATTAGAATAAACTGAGGAATCACATTTTTTCGACTACTATTAACGAATCAAAACGTTTAATTAAATATAGGAACTCATGTTGACCCTACTAACAACGCTAAAGTATTTCATTCCGTAAAATGGAACTAGTTGTGTATACTGGCAATAAAAGTAAAATCTAATAAATGAAGCTTTCTAGAACGTTTCGGAAGCGATCACTAAAAGTTTTTACTAACTCACAAGCATAATTTTTCGCAACACCAATCACGAAGCTGCAAAGATAATAGAAACCAACCATTCGGTTATACCAGGTTGCTGTCTATCTCCAGTATTGTTTCTTTTATATCTGGACGATCTAATAAAAAATGATAATAATAAAAATTAAAATAATGAAAGAACTAATACATATAGGTAGTCAGATTCAATTGTACAAATAATTTAAGACAGTGGACCAAGAGTCTATAGTGATGATCAGTTCACTGTTTTCCTATCGAAAAGTGAAATACACACCACTCAAACTTTTTGCAGTGAAACCTCTGAAAGTAAAACCAACTTTATGGCTTTCACAGAGAAAACATATAACCAGAACGAAAATATATTTAGGAGGTTAAATTTATTTATTTATTTATTTGAACTTCACACATCAACCCAGAGGATACATTCAATCAAAGGTCTTTGGGGACGTACCAAAGGACTGGGTCCCCTCACATCTAAAATTTATTGTTTTAGTATTCCTTTTTTTTATTTGTTGTTTGCGTTTTAATTTAACATTGTGCTGTTGATTTAAGTTTGATGAGAATCATTGCAAATGATTGTATTTAGGAAATCGAAACAGTTTGTACGTAATTATCTTTGAAGTAATGTATGAACGGAGTGAGAGTATTCTTTGGTCAGGCCAGAGATAAAAATGATGGTAGGCCGAGGCATGAATTGGTGTTCGTCGCTCGAATATTAATTGAGATTATTGAATTTTTAATGATTTGTTGAATGTGTAATTTATGAAGCAAATGATCAGTGAAATATATAGAAACGTGACATGATTTTCTCCTTAGTTATTGTATGTTTTTCGGAATCATACAGAAAAATTAAGTAACAGAAACTGCCTGATAACATTCTATGGATTCTGTGGTGAGTTGGATAAGCCAGTGGCTTCTAGTGAATGCTGTGTGAATACTATAGACGTTAAACTCCTGTTACAAGAGTATTACGATCATGAAAACATAACAAAGTACAGTGTTTTAGTAGATGTGGTATATTAAGAACGCTTGCACTTCTTTCGGACTTGCAGTTTTCACTAGCAATTATTCAGGGTAGTCAATAATTCTTCTTGATGACAAAATAAATAAATATGGATTGGTGGTCGGTGGTGTAACTGGAAAACTTAGAGCAATAAATAGTGTTTGTGCTTCGCATACGTCTTTGTGAGTTTTGTTATGTTAGAATAATAGCAAAGCACTCCTATAATCCATACAACCAGGCGGTCATGTTAATAATACCTGAATAATTTCATTAAGGAACGAAGTACCGATAGCTTAAAGGGAAGATATAATCAGATAGACGATAAGTTGCAACTGTGCTAAATATTTTATTGTTAATTAAAATATAATAAAAAGTCATTTTGTAATTTCACAAGTTCTTGACCCTTGAATTATAGTGCCTAAAACCTTTTTTTTAAACTGTTATCAGTCTTTCGGCTGGTTAGAATCAATCCTCCATCACTTCATATCTTGCGCTAACGTCTTCATTTTAATATACCCCTTACAGCCCACGTTCTCAATTAACCGCTTTCTTTATGCTAATCTCTGCCTTATTCTACAGTTCTTTCCTTCCGCTGTTCCCTCCACTAAGAATTTAACCAATCCTTCTTGTCTCAAAATATTGCCCACCATCCTCTCTTCTTTATATAAGCGTCTTCCACAAGCTTATTTCCTCACCTATCACATCCAAAACTCATTCATTTCGTATTTTATCCTTCCACTTAATTTTCAGCGCACTACTGTAACACCATATATCAAATGCCTCAATTTTTTTTCATTCTGGTATTCCTAACGTCCGTGCTTCGCTACCATAAAGTACCATGCTCAACACACGCGGTTTTAGAAATTTCTTTCTGAGTCATAGAGCAATATTTGAAACTATGAGTTTCCTCTTTTCCGTGAAGGCTCTTTTTACTGGTGCTATTCTGCTTCTAAAGTCATTCCTTCCTTGGCCATTAGTTGTAATTTTATTTCCCAAGTAACAGAATTCATTTAATTCTCCTACTACATCCGATCCTATTGTTTCTGAGAGATTTTATCCGTTTTTGCTTGCTTTGATTTATATTTAGTCCAATCTCTTGTTATGCCAGTCAGTAACTTCTCAATTTCCTCAGCCTGTTCCGCTATGAAGACAATGTCATTAGAATTTCGTAGCGTACTGATGGTTTCCTCCTTTAACAGTTATACCACATTGAAACGGCAAATATATTTCTTTTCTACCTATCGCAGATATTTTGGGCACGACAGAATTTTTAAAGCGTAAACTGAGGTTTTTAGTTCAGATTTTAGCACTTTGTAATCTGGCAGAAAAGTGAAATTTATTCTGAGTTGCGACTTACCGCCGTATCACGCTCGTAAGCTTCAGTTCCAGCACTTCGGCGATTTGCATGATTCTGTAAAACAAGAAATAATAATTAGAATAAACTGATTAATCACATTTTTTCGACTACTATTAACGATTCAAAACGTTAAATTAAATTTAGAAACTCATGTTGACTCTGCTAACAACGCCAAAGAATTTCATTCCGTAAAATGGAACTAGATGCTGTGTATATTGGCAATAAAAATAAAATATAATAAATGAAGCTTTCTGGAACATTTGATAGCGATCACTAAAGGTTTTTACTAACCCACTAGCATAATATTTGGCAACACCATTCACGAAGCTGAAAGGAAATAGAAACCAACCAATCGGTTATAATAGGTTGCTGTCTATCTCCAGTATTGTTTGTTTTTTATCTGGGAGATCTTATAAAAAGATGATAGTATTAAACATAAAATAATGAAAGAACTGATACCTATAGGTAGCGAAATTAAATTTTTCAAATAAATTTAAGACATTGGACCACGAGTCTATAATGATGATCAGTACGCTGTTACGGTATCGAAAAATGAACTACGCATCACTCAAACATTTAGCAATGATAACCCTGAAAGTAAAACCAAATTTATAGCTTATAAAGAGAAAACATACAACCAGAACGAAAATATGTTTAGGTGGTTGAATTTATTTATTTAATATGTAATTCAGCACATCAACCCAGCGGAGACATTCATGCTACTGTCTTTGGGAACGTACCGAAGGATTGGATTGTATAGATACAAAATTTTGACGACTATCTCCGGCGACTTCTTCATGTGTCTGTATTAGAATATTCTACAAAATAAAGGCAACCTGGAACGTTTATATTGGCAGGATTAGCCTTAGAAAGAAACATAGATGCCGAAGCAATTAAGTTCCTGATGATAATAATAGGATATTGCAAGCAAAAGGACATAAGAAATGAAATATCAAAACACAAATTACAGATTAAAAAAAAAAGAGAAAATAGATTATTACAATAACTTGTTGAGTTATATTTAAAAAAATATCGTGTGAGCAACGCCTACCAAAGAAGGCTTCCAACTATAATTGTGTTGACCAAAGATTTGTCCAAGGCAAATTAGAAAGAGTTTAATGGAGGAGTGGTTATAAGTTCAGAAGAGAAACAGTTAAATGCGGTGTACTTCAGGGTTCAGTTTGTCACATTACGATGGCTTATCTGACATTTCAATTTATGTGTAGCATTTGAATCGTAGAAACGTCTATGAGTTCAACTATCGACCTCAGCGATCGATAGGAGTATGGCTGATCTATGGCGGGACTTTGCGTGTGTTTTGTTAGTGCTGGTGTGCATGGGTGTAATGAACAGTGAAGTAATCTTGGGCTAAATAAAGTTTTGATCGCGCTACCTCGACGGGTGAGGGCTTGCTGTCATTTTTCGTATCGCCTGTGGATGCCAGTCACTCGAACATAAGGTGATGTGTGTTGTGGGAATGGTGCTGTTGAAAGTAGCAGTCATCACGGATACAAATTACGCTCTTCCGCGTCGGTTTTAATTAGCTCTGGCCGGCGTTTCGTACTGTTGGATAAGCCAGTGGCTCCTAGTGAAGCTGTGTGCATACTATAGACGTTAAACTGCTGTTACAAGCGTATTACGATCATGACAACATAAAAAGTACAGTCTTTTGATAAATGTGTAATGTTAAGAACGCTTCCATTTCTTTCGGACTTGTAATCTTCACGAAAAATTATTCTGGGTAGTTATAAATTCTTCTTGATGACCAAAAAAATAAATATGGTTTGGTGGTCGGTGGGGTAACTGAAATACTTAGAGCAATAAATAGTGTTTGAGCTTATAATATGTATTTGTGAGGTTTGTTCCGTTAGAACATTAGCAAAGCATTCCTACGCTCCATACAACCAGGCGGCCATGTTAATAATACCTGAATAATTTCCTTTAGGAACGAAGTACCGATAGCCTAAAGGCAAGATAAAATCAGATAGACGATAAGTTGTAACTGTGCTAAATATTTTATTCTTAATTAAAAAATAAAAAAACTCATTTTATAATTTCACAAGTTCTTGGCCGTCGAATTATAGTGACTAAAAACTCAATTTTTGCTGTTATCAGTCTTTCGGCTGGTTTGATGTATTCCTAAATCACTTACTATCTTCATTTTAACATACCCCTTATTGCCAACGTCCTCAATTATCTGCTTAATTTATTCCACACTAAGTCTTACTCTACAGTTCTTTCCTTCGGCTGTTCCCTCCACCAACAATTTAAGCAATCCTTCTTGTCTCAAAATGTGACCTACCTTCCTATCTCTTCTTTCTATAAGCGTCTTCCAAAAGCTTATTTCATCACCTGTCACTTTCAAAACGCGTTCATTTCGTACTTTATCCGTCCACTTAATTTCAGCGCGCTTCTGTAGCACCATATATCAAATGCTTCAATTTTTATTTTTCCTGGTATTCTTAAAGTCCATGCTCCGCCACCATACGGTACCACGCTCAACACACGGTGTTTTAGATAGTTCTTTCTAATTCCGAGAGCAATATTTGAAACTCAGAGTTTCCTCTTTTCCATCAGGGCTCTTTTTACTGGTGCTATTCTGCTTCTAAAGACATTCCTGCTTCGGCCATTAGTTGTAATTTTACTTCACAAGTCGCTGAATTCACTTAATTCTCCTACTGCATGCCGTCCTATTGTTTCTGAGACAATTGATCAGTTTTTTCGTGCTTTGATTTATATTTAGTCCAATCTCTGGTTTCAGAATTTTGTTCATGCCGGTCAGTAACTTCTCAATGTCCTCACCCAGTTCTGCTATGAGGACAATGTCATCAGCAATTCTTAGTGTACTGATATTTTCCGCATTTAACAGTTATGCCACATTGAAACAGTATATATATATATATATTCTACCTATCGTAGATATTTAGGGAACGAAATATTTTTTAAAGTGTAACCTGAAGTTTTGAGCTCAATTTTTAGCACTTTGTAATCTGGGAGAAAGGAGCAATTTTTCCTGAGTTGCAACTTACCGCCGAAACACCCCCGTAAGTGGTAGGTCCAGTATATTGGAGATTCCCATGACTCTGTAAAAGAAGTAAAAATAATTAGAATAATCTAAGGAAACAAACTTTTTGACTACTATTAACGATTCAAAACGTTATATTAAATTTACAAACTCATGTTGACTCTAGTAACTACTCCAAAATATTTCATTCCGAAAAATGGAACTACTTGTTGTGTATACTGGAAATAAAAGAAAATATAATAAATTAAGCTTTCTAGAACGTTTCGGAAGCGATCACTAAAAGTTTTTTCTAACGCATTAGCATAATTTTTGGCAACACCATTCACGAAAATGCGAAGAAAGTAGAAACCAACCAATCGGTTATACCAGGTTGCTGTGTATCTCCAGTATGGTTTGTTTTATATCTGGACGATCTTATAACAAAAATGGTAATAATAAAAATAAAATAATGGAAGAACTAATACCTGTAGGTATCCAAATTCAAATACTGAAATAACATAATACATTGGAACACGAGTCTATGGCGTTTATCAGTTCGCTGTTACACTATCGAAAAATGAAATACACATCACTCAAACTTTGAGTAGTGAAAACTCTACAACTAAAACCAAATATTTTCCTTTTAGAGAGAAAACATATGACCAGAAGGAAAATATTTTTAGGTGGTTGAATTTATTTATTTGGTATGTAACTCCACACATCAACCCAGCGGAGACATTCAAGCTACGGTCTTTGGGGACGTACCGAAGGATTGGATCGTAAAAATACGAAATTTTGATGGCTATCTCCGGCGACTTATTCAGGTGTAAAACTGTCTGTATTAGTCCATTCTACAAAACAAAATCAACCCGAAACTATCATAATTGCAGGATGAGCCTCAGACAGAAACATAGAGGCCGAAGAAATTAAGTTCCTGATGATAATGATTGGATATTGCAAGCAAAACGACATAAGAAACGAAATAACATCACAGAAATTAAAGATTTCAAAAAGAATCAGAAAATAGATGAATACAATAACTAGTTGAGTGATATTTAAAAAAGAATAATGTGTGAGCATCGCCTACCAAAGAAGGCTTTTAACAATAATTGTGTTGACCACAGGATTCTCGAAGGCAAATTAGAAAGAGGTTAATGGAGGAGGTGTTATAAATTCAGAATAGGGAACAGTTAAATGCGGTATGCTTCAGTGTTCAGTTTGTCATTTTACGATAGCTTACCGGGCCTTTCAATTTATGTGTAGCATATGAGTGAATGTCGCCTAACAGATATAAGTTCAACTATCGACCTCAGCGATCGATAGGAGTATCGCTGATCTATGGCGGGAGTTTGTGTGTGATGCAGCGCTGGTGAGTTAGTAATGCCTGAATAATTTCCTTTAGGAAGGATGTGCCGATTGCCTAAAGGCAAGATAAGTTGTGACTGTTCTAGATATTTTATTGTTAATTAAAAAATAATAAAATCAGTCATCTTTTAATTTCACAAGTGATTCGCTTTCGAATTGCTGTGCCTAAATACTTTTTTTTTTTTTTTTTTGCTGTTATCAGTCTTTCGGCTGGTTTGATGTAATCCTCCAACTCTTCTTATCTTGCGCTAACGCCTTCATTTTAAAATACCCCTCACGGACAACGTCCTCAATTACCTGCTTCATTTATCCTAAACTATGTCTTACTCTACAGTTCTTTCCTTCGGCAGTTCTCTCCATCAACAATTTAACCAATCCTTCTTGTCTCAAAATATGACCAATTATCCTCTCTCTTCTTTCTATAAGCGTCTTCTACAAGCTTATTTCCTCACCTATCACTTTCAAAACTCGTTCATTTCGTTCTTTATCCGTCCACTTAATTTTCAGCGCGCTTCTGTAGCACCATATATCAAATGCTTCAATTTTTATTTTTCCTGGTATTCCTAAAGTCCATGCTTCGCCACCATAAGGTACCATGCACAACACACAGTGTTTTAGAAAGTTCTTTCTAAATCCGAGAGCAATATTTGAAAATCAGAGTTTCCTCTTTTCCATGAAAGCTCTTTTTAATATAGCTATTCTGCTTTTAAAGTCATTCCTGGCTCAGCCATTAGATTTAATTTTATTTCCCAAGTAGCAGAATTCACTTAATTCTCTTACTGCATCCGATCCTATTGTTTCTGTGATATTTCATCAGATTTTCTTGCAATGATTTATATTTAGTCCAATCTCTTGTATCAGAATTTTTTTCATGCCAGTCAGTAACTTCTCAATATCCTCAGCCTGTTCTGCTATGAAGACAATGTCATCAGCAATTGATAGCGTACTGATGTTTTCCTCCTTTAACATTTATACCTCATTGAAACAGTAAATATGTATGTTTTCTACCTATCGCAGATATTTAGAACACGATAGAATTTTTTAAAATGTAAACTGAAGTTTTTAGATCAGTTTTTTAGCACATTGTTATCTGGCAGAAAAGGTAAATTTTTCCTCAGTTGCCACTTAACGCCGTAACTCGTCCGTAAGTGGTAGATCTGTCAGATTGGACATGATTCTGTAAAATAAGTAAAAGTAATTAGAATATACTGAGGAAAGACATATTTTGACTAATATTAACGATTCAAAACGTTAAATTAAATTTAGAAACTCAAGTTGACTCTACTAACATCAGCAAAATATTTCATTCCGTAAAATGGAACTAGTTGTTGTGTATACTGGTAATAAAAGCAAAATATAATAAATGAAGCTTTCTAGAACATTTGATAAGGATCACAAAAGCATTTTCTAACTCACTAGCATAATATTTGGCAACACCATTCACGAAGCTGCAAAGAAAATAGAAACCAACCAATCCGTTATACCAGGTTGCTGTGTATCTCCAGTATTGTTTGTTTTATATCTGAACGGTGTTATAAAAAATGATTAAAATAAAAATTAAATAATGAAAGAACTAATACCTATAGGTAGCAGAATTCAATTGTACAAATAATTTAAGACAACAGAACACGAGTCTATAGTGATGATCAGTTCGCAGTAACGCTACCGAAAAGTGAACTACACATCACTCAAACATTTAGCTGTGAAAACTCTAATAGTAAAACCTAATTTATGGCTTTTAGAGAGAAAACAAATAACCAGAACGAAAATATGTTTAGGTGGTACAATTTATTTATTAAATATGTAACTCCACACATCAACCCAGCGGAGACATTCATTCCACTGTCTTTGGGATCGAACCGAAGGATTTGATTGTAAAAATACAAAATTTTGATGGTTATCTGAGGTGACTTCTTCAGGTGTAAAACTGTCTGTATTAGTCTATTCTACAAAAAAAGGCAACGCTGAACTATTATAATGCCAGGTTGAACCTTAGATAGAAACATAGAGGTCGAAGCAATTAAGTTCCTGATGATAATGATAGGTTATTGCAAGCAAAACGACATTAA
The DNA here is from genome assembly GCA_031002005.1 of Vandiemenella viatica. Classification (NCBI taxonomy): domain Eukaryota; kingdom Metazoa; phylum Arthropoda; class Insecta; order Orthoptera; family Morabidae; genus Vandiemenella; species Vandiemenella viatica. Next base: position 224,166,079 of record JARYHS010012519.1, on the reverse strand, counting down.
AGACGAAATATCAACTCAGAAATTAAACATATCTTAAATAATAATAAAATAGATGAATACAATAACATGTTGAGTGATATTTAAAAACGAATATTGTCTGAGCAACGTCTACGAAAGAAGGCTTTGAACAATAATAGTGTTGACCACAGAATTCTCCAAGTCAAATTAGAAAGAGGTTAATGGAGGAGAGGTTATAAATTCAGAATAGGGTTCAGTTTGTCACATTAAGATGGCTTATCGGACCTTTCAATTTATGTGTAGCATATGAGTCAATGTCGAGTAATGGCTATGAGTTCATCTATCGATCTCAGCGATCGATAGGAGTATCGCTGATGTATGGCGGGAGGTTGCGTGTGATGCAAGCGCTGGTGTGCATGAGTTTAATGAGCAGTGAAGTAATCTTGTGCTAAAAGAAATTTTGATTGTGCTACCTCGATGGGTGAAGGCTGGCTGTCGTCTAGAGTGATTAGTAGCAGTCATAATGGATACAAATTACGCTCTTTCGCGTCGGTTTAAATAGCTCTGGCCGGCGTTTGGAACTGTTGGATAAGCCAGTGGTTACTAGTGAATGCTGTGTGAATACTATAGACGTTAAACTGCTGTTACAAGCGTATTACGATCATGACAACAATAAAGCAAGTACAGTGTTTTGATAAATGTGGAATGTTAAGAACGCTTGCACAATCATTCAGGGTAGTCATTAATTCTTCATGATGACAAAAACAAAAATATGGTTTGGTGGTCGGATGTGTAACTGAAAACAGTGTTTGTGCCCAGCATACGTCTTTGTGAGTTTTGTTCAGTTGGAATATTAGCAAAGCACTCCTACCCGCCATAAAACCAGGCGGTTGTGTTAATAATACCTGAATAATTTCCTTTAGGAACGAAGTACCAATAGCCTAAAGGCAAGATAAAATCAGATTGCCGATAAGTTGTGACTGTGCTAAATATTTTATTATTAATTAAAAAATAATAATAACAGTCATTTTATATTTGATTATTGTAGGCCATTTTCTTCTACAGTTGCTTGATAAATTGGTATTTGTTGTTTAATAATACGCCATTACTATTGTTGGATATTGTTTTTTTTGCGAACGCTTTTCGCCTCTCGCCGAGGTATCTTCAGCGTACAGTTTTGCTGTTAAATGTGATTTGTTATTGACTTTTTAATACAATGATATTTAGTTTTACCAAAATTATTCATATATAGGCAGCATAATGTTTTCTTATATTTATATATCAGTTTGATTACTAATATTTATATATTAGTTTGATTATCGTGCAAGACGTTTTGTTTACATATGTATACTAGGATATATTTTATATTGTAACTTACATTTTACATTTGCATTTTGAGTTCGTTGCTCGCCTGCGACCTCAATCAGCATGTTGTATTTTAACACTATTGCACTTGGTATAGTTTGCTCTCGTTACTTGACTAGCAATCAATTTTTGAGGCATAGTTTTCAATGCACGACATTGTCAAACTTTATGTGTGCGCTTTTGCTGTTCTACTGTTTTCTTGACGGTGCTCTATCGGTAGTGTAGTGAGCGGCGAGTTTAAATTTCGTAATTGAATTTGTGTGTGTGTGTTTGCTTTGTTTGAGCTAAATGTGCATGTGTGGAGGATGGGCAGACTCAACGTGGTATTATATTACTGTTGTGGTGGTGTTTTGTGTGTTTGATGTTGTGTTACGTCAGTTTCGTTTTATATTAGCTAGAACAAGGTTTGGTTGGTTAAGTTTACATGGTCATTAATTACGTGTTTTCCTGAGACTATTGCTTTTTGAATTTGATAATTTTCTTGCAGACTTAAAATAATGAGTTTTGTGTTGTTTGTTGTTTGGATTTTCACATCTGCATTTAAATTTGTGGGGAAATGATTATTGTCTAAGAGGTGTTCGGCGAAAGTTGGATGATTGCTATACTTTAAGGCTCGCATGTGTTCCTTATATCTTGTCTGGATTTGTCTCCTTGTTTGGGCGATGTAAATTGCCCCACAGTTCTGACATGTCAGTTGGTATATGCCAGAGTTATTGAATTTGTTTGTTTGTGATTGTGTTCTAATTTGTTTTTGTATTGAGAGCAATGTGTATCCCTTGTTTTTTGAATATATTTGTTACCCTGTGTGTGTGCTTGTTTGAATATGTCATAGTATACCATTTCTTTTTATTGTATTGCCTGTTGTTGGATGTTTGTGTGATTTGAGGTGTCACTGTGGTTAAAGTGTTTGTGCTTTGGTTGCTGACTTGGTGTGGTGATGTTGTTCTTTATTTTAGCTTTTTCCAACTTATTCATTATCTTTCTGATTAATGTATCAACCATGTGTGTTGTGTATTCATTGTTCTTGGGTATTTCTGTTATGGTACTGATTTCTTTTGGTAATTTTGTTTTGTTAAAGGGATTCTGAGGCGAAACACGTCCGGAAAATAAAAACAATAACCAACAGTTGTAATGATGTATTATTAAACAACAAATACTAAAGTCATTTTATAATTTCACAAGTTCTTGGCCCTCGAATTATAGTGCCTAAAACACTTTTTTTTGCTGTTATCAGTCTTTCGGCTGGTATGATGCAATCCACCATTAATTCCTATCTTTATTTTAACATACCCCTCACAGCCAACGTCCTCAATTATCCACTTCATTTATTCTGGTCTCTGTCTTACTCTACAGTTCTTTCCTTCGGCTGTTCCATCCACTAATTATTTAACCAATAATTCTTTTTCTCAAAGTATGACCTACTATCCAGTCTCTTATTTCTATAAGCGTCTTCCACATGATTATTTCGTCAACAATCACTTCCAAAACTCGTTCATTTCGTACTTTATCCGTCCACTTAATTATCCGCGGGCTTCTGTAGCACCATATATCAAATACTTCAATTTTTCTTCTTCCTGGTATTCTTAAAGTCAATGATTCGCTACAATAAAGTACCATGCTCAATACACGGAGTTTTAAAAAGTTCTTTTTAAGTCCTAGAGAAATATTTTTAACTCAGGATTTCCTGTTGTCCATGAAGGCTCTTTTTACTGGTGCTATTCTGCTTCTAAAGTCATTCCTGCGTCTGCAATAAGTTGTAATTATACATCCCAAGTAGCAGAATTCACATAATTGTCCTAATGCATCCTATCCTATTGTTTCTAAGACATTTAATCAGTTTTTTCTTGCTTTGATTTATATTTAGTCCAGTCTCATGTTTCAGAATTTTGTTCATGCCAGTCAGTAACATCTCAATATCCTCAGCCTGTTCCGCTATGAAGACAATGCCATGAGCAATTGGTAGCTTACTGATGTTTTCCTCCTTAACAGTTATGCCACATAGAAAAAGTACATATACATCTTTTCTACCTATCGCAGATACTTATGGCAAGACAGAATTTTTAAAAGTGTAACCTGAAGTTTTTTAGGTCAGTTTTTTTAGCACTTTGTTATCTGGCAGAAAGGAACAATTTTTCCTGAGTTGCGACTTACCGACGAACCACGCCCGTAAGTGGCAGTACTGCCAGCTTGGTCATTCCCATGAATCTGTAAAAGAAGAAAATATAATTAGAATAAACTGAGGAATCACATTTTTTGACTACTATTAACGATTCAAAACGTTAAATTAAATTTAGTAACTCATGTTGACTCTACTAACAACGCCAAAATATTCATTCCGGAAAAAAGAACTATTTGTTGTGTATTCTGGTAATAAAAGTAAAATATAATAAATGAAGATTTCTAGAACATTTGACAGCGATCACTAGAAAGATTTTACTATCTCACAATCATAATTTTTGGCAACACCATTCACGAAGCTGCAAAGAAAATAGAAAACAACCAATCAGGTGTCTTGATTGAGAATATTGTTGATGCCGGTCAGTAAATTCTCAATATCCTCAGCCTGTTCTACTATGAAGACAATGTCATCAGCAATTCTTAGCGTACTGATGTTTTCCTCCTTTAACAGTTATGCCACATAGAAAAAGTAAATATATATCTTTTCTACCTATCGCAGATACTTATGGCAAGACAGAATTTTTAAAAGTGTGACCTGAAGTTTTTAGGTCAGTTTTTAGCACTTTGTTATCTGGCAGAAAGGGGCAATTTTTCCTGAGTTGCGACTTACCGACGAAGGGCCAGTTCCGTCAGTTTGGCCATTCGCATGATTCTGTAAAAGAAGAAAATATAATTAGAATAAAATGAGGAATTACATTTTTTTACTACTATTAACGATTCAAAACGTTAAATTAAATTTAGTAACTCATGTTGACTCTACTAACAACGCCAAAATATTTCATTCCGGAAAAAAGAACTATTTGTTGTGTATTCTGGTAATAAAAGTAAAATATAATAAATGAAAATTTCTAGAACATTTGACAGCGATCACTAAAAATTTTTACTGTCTCACAAGCATAAATTTTGGCAACACCATTCACGAAGCTGCAAAGAAAATAGAAAACAACCAATCAGGTGTCTTGATTGAGAATATTGTTGATGCCGGTCAGTAAATTCTCAATATCCTCAGCCTGTTCTGCTATGAAGACAATGTCATCAGCAATTCTTAGCGTACTGATGTTTTCCTCCTTTAACAGTTATGCCACATAGAAAAAGTAAATATATATCTTTTCTACCTATCGCAGATACTTATGGCAAGACAGAATTTTTGAAAGTGTGACCTGAAGTTTTTAGGTCAGTTTTTAGCACTTTGTTATCTGGCAGAAAGGGGCAATTTTCCCTGAGTTGCGACTTACCGACGAAACATGCCCGTAAGTGGTAGGGATGTCAGTTTGGCCATTCGCATGATTCTGTAAAAGAAGAAAATATAATTAGAATAAACTGAGGAATTACATTTTTTTACTACTATTAACGATTCAAAACGTTAAATTAAATTTAGAAACTCATGTTGACTATACTTCAAACACCAAAATATTTCATTCCGGAAATGAGAACTGTTTGTTGTGTATTCTGGTAATAAAAGTAAAATATTATAAATGAAGCTTTCTAGAACGTTTCGGACGCGACCACTAAAAGTTTTTACTATCTCACAAGCATAATTTTTGGCAACACCATTCACGAAGCTGCAAAGAAAATAGAAAACAACCAATCAGGTATCTTGATTGAGAATATTGTTGATGCCGGTCAGTAACTTCGAAATATCCTCAGCTTGTTCTGCTATGAAGACAATGTCATCAGCAATTCTTAGCGTACTGATGTTTTCCTCCTTTAACAGTTATGCCACATAGAAAAAGTAAATATATATCTTTTCTACCTATCGCAGATACTTATGGCAAGACAGAATTTTTAAAAATGTGACCTGAAGTTTTTAGGTCAGTTTTTAGCTCTTTGTTATCTGGCAGAAAGGGGCAAATCTTCCTGAGTTGCGACTTACCGACGAACCACGCCCGTAAGTGGCAGTAGGCCTACTGTCAGTTTGGCCATTCACATGATTCTGTAAAAGAAGTAAAAATTATTATATTAATCCTTGGAAACACAGTTTTTGACTACTATTAACGATACAAAACGGTAAATTATATTTAGAAACTCATGTTGACTCTACTAACAACGCCAAAATATTTCATTCAGTAAAATGGAACTATCTGTTGTGTATACTGGCAATAAAAGTAAAATATAATAGATGAAGCTTTCTAGAACATTGATAGCGATCACTAAAAGTTCTTACTAACTCACTAACATAATTTTTGGCAACGCTATTCACGAAGCTGCAAAGAAAATAGTAACCAACCCATCGGTTTTACCAGGTTGCTGTCTATCTCCAGTATTGTTTGTTTTATATCTGGACGATCTTATAAAAAATGATAATAATAAAAATAAAATAATGAAAGAACTTATACCTATAGGTAGCCAATTATAACTGTAAAAATAATTGAAGACATTGGATAACAAATCTATGGAGATGATCAGTTAGCTGTTATGCTATCGAAAATGAAATACACATCACTCAAACTTTTAGCAGTGTAAACTCTGAAAGTAAAACCAAATTTATGGTTTTATAAGAGAAAACATATAACCAGAACGAAAATTTGCTTAGGTGGTTGAATTGATTTATTTGATATTTTTCTACACACATCAACCCAGTGGAGACATTCAAGCTGTGGTCTTTGGGGACGTACCAAAGGACTGGGTTGTAAAAATACAAAATTTTGATGGTTATCTCCGGCGACTTCTTCAGGTGTAAAACTGTCTGTATTAGTCTATTCTACAAAACAAAGGCAACCCGGAACTACTATAATGGCAGGATGAGCCTTAGAATGATACATAGAGGCCGAAGCAATTAAGTTTCTGATGATAATGACAGGATATTGCAGGGAAACGACTTAAGAAATGAAGTAACAAAACAGTAATTTGAGATATCAAAAATAATGAGAAAATAGATGAATGCAATAATGTGTGGTGTGATATTTAAAATAGAAAAATGTGTGAGCATCGCCTATCAAAGAAGGCTTGGAACAATAATTGTATTGACCACCGGATTCTCCAACGCAAATTAGAAAGAGCGTAATAGAGGAGAGGTAATGAATTCAGAATAGGTAACAGTTAACTGCAGTGTACCTCAGGGTTCAGTTCTTGCCCCTCTGGTATTCTTAATTTACGTAAATGATCTCCCATACAAATTAGGTCATAGTGAATATGTGGTGCTTTTTCAGATGATAGTAACATAGCATTTAAACACCCATCAGTACTAAACTTTGAATACACATCAATCACTGCTTTTTTTAAAAAAAAAAAAAAAAAAAAAAAAAAAAAAAAAAAAAAAAAAAAAAAAAAAACAGATGGTTCTATGCTAATAAATTAAAAGACACAGTAATTTGTTACAAAATAATAAAACAAAAATTCAGCTTTAATGTAATATTTGAGGGATGAGCAGTCAGTAAAATTCCTCTTAGTATATATCGATATCAAGTTGAACTGGAAGCTACATTTTCACAGATTCTTAAAAAACTGAATTCTGCAACATTTTCATTGAGAATAGTTGCTAGAATAACTGATATAGACACAAGTAAGTTAATATATTTTGCATGTTTTCAATCCCTCTTTGCTTATGGCTTCAAATTCTGGAGAGACTCTTCACAAGCACATAGGGTATTTTAATTCGCAAAAAATAATTTGTGGAACAAGTCTATGTACGTCGTGTAGAATACTGTTTAGATATCTTTGGATAGGACCTACTTATTATATCAGTAAAGTATATATAGGCCCCGCTATCTTTTGCAGTGGAAAATTATGAACACTTCAGTCCTAATGTTGATATCCATAGCTATAATACTGGTTATAATAATAATAATTATAAAAATAAAAACAAAAAATTCACAAATATTACAAGTAATTGTCGATTGTGCAGAAAAGGGATAGGGGATAATGTTCAAAGGAACATGTTTATTCAATTTTATTCAATGTCTTACCTCAAGAAACACAATCTTATCTACGCAAGTCTGACTACTTTAAATCCAAACTGGAAGAGCTTTTGCTTTAGAATCCATTTAACCCTGTGAACGAATTTTCTTCTTGGAATTTCATAACTAAGAATGACCGAGAAAATGCTATAGGTATATGAATGAGAAAATACTAAATATTTGGTTCATGAAAGGATAAGGTGACTAAGTTGTTCATAATTGCTAAAATGGTGTATGGTTTATCTTTGTGTTGAAACTTTTTTCAAATAGGCTACAACAAATGCATTATCTGGAAATTGGTCTCGTATATTTTAACTAATATGAGATTCCATGTACTTGCGGATTACAGTAGAAAGTAATTACTCTAATGGGTTTTTGGGTAACCAACCGGTTATATTATTGGCACTATTAATAGATGTATGTATAGGGTTGTAAAAAAAAGGTTTTTTACTGACTTGAAAAAAAAAACATGAAAAAAACAGTGAAAGAAACATGTTTTTTTCTGGGACATGTTTTTTTTCATAACAACTAAATTTCAAATTTTAAGGCATTTATCGTTCAATATGACTGTTTTAGAGTTTATACTAAGTACTTATCTTAATTTTTAAATTTACTATATTTTTCTGGTTCAGTAGAAAAAAATTACAAAAATATTTGCAATATTGACTGAAGTTTTCTTTTACGAATGGGGACTTCCCGAAAAGGCTAGGTTGCGTGAGAATTAATCCCAGTTCCCCATTGCTTGGATTGATTGATACTCGCTATTCGAACTAGTGCTGCCAGGCTTTATAAATTTATCTGTAGACCTACGAATCTTTTGAAAATATTGGGAATTTTAAATTTATCTACGGTTTTTTGCCTCTTTTTATTGCTTATTGTGCTTTCCTTATATTCGTATACTTCTTAAACTCGCAGAGTATAGTGCTACTGAGTCATTGTCAGTAATTATGAATCATTTCCTTCCAACCGTTGACTTAAACCAACGATTGAAAACAAATAAAGCTCCTATTTTGTATGATAATAGATTTAAATTCAAAATTAAAAGACTGTAATACAGAACTATAGACGCAGTCCTTATGCACAGTGTGTACTTTGATCACAATTTAAAATTGCAATCTCAAAAGGTTTGTATAAAATACAACCAGTAAAAGAAAATGCAACTATTTCTGAAGTTATGGATCTAGAGGAGACAGAAGAAGAAACAGAAAATTCCAACTCCGACCGAACTAGTGTTGGTAGTACTGATACTAGTGAATGTGGTGCCGACGTATAGGATGAATAAAAAATTATGTTACCTATATAGATACATTTATACATAATTATGTGGGACATTATATGATTTAGTAAGGTTTAAAACACACATGTAGAATGTAAGTACCATAAATAAAACTATAATTTATCAAGTATATTGTTTTCTGACAAAAAAAATTAGAAAAAAGGGTGCCAGTTTTTTATGTTTTTTTCACAAATCTGAAAAAAAAATTTTTTTTTTTTCAGTTTGCAACACTATGTATGTACTGTTCTACAACCCCGAGAGTGTTCTCACATCGGATCAGAATTAACATATCTATCTAAGCCTAGAATCAGAAAGGGTTGGTGCAAGAAGAGATGTTTCCCATACACTCACCTGCCCCACGCAGATTGCCAGCGTCAGCAGCAGAAGCGGAGAAAAGTAGTTCCTCATGGTCGCCGCCGTGGTAGATGTGGCTGAGCCGGACCCTGTCAGTCCCTTATAAACACTTGAATTCCCTCCTCGCCTCCCACAACCGACCAATCACAACGATACAACACACGAGAAGATTACACTGCGCGCGTCCTTATTGTATGACAGTAAGATACTGCTTTTATGGCTGCTTATCATTAATAGCCAACGCTTTCTACCACGTGGACCTAACCGATTTGATAGCTAATGTCTGAATAGGCTCTATCATACAATATCAGCAGCGAGAAAAACTGGCATCTTTTTTATAAAAAAAAAACCACAACAACAACAACAACAAAAAAAAAAAAAACAACAAACAAACAAACAAACAAAATAGCAACAAAAACGAACAGGAAAATATTTCACGCGTAGCCATAAGTTTACGCTGCCTAAAACAAAAACAATTTTCATTCATCTGTAACAGATAAAAGACGTTGCTTTTAAGATTTATATGAGACCACACGTAGTATTCGATGCAGCAAACTTCCATTACTGCCCTGTTCAATCTTATTGGGGAGAAGAAACAGGTTGGTGGGTAAATTTTAAGACATGCAGGATTGGTTAATTTTTAGTAGGGTGAATGGTAGAAGGTAAGAACTACGGACAAAGAGAGAGATTAGAATATATGATGCAGATAATTGAGGACGTGGTTTGTAAGGGGTATGTTGAGGTTAAGAGCTTAGCTCAAGGATGAAAGAGATCAAGGAATTCATCAATTCAATTGAAAGACGTGTGACACACACACACACACACACACACACACACATAAAACACATACACATACACACACACACACGCAATAAACACAAACGTTACGTCGGTGGTGTCATTATAACGTGCAAACAAACAGTTATTATTCTGCAGCAATACCTCCACCCTGATGTTGTATCAGAAGATTTGCAGTTTTCTCCTCATCAAGATTCGCGACTTTCAACCGTTCAAGATTTTCCTGTCGTTTTAGGTTTTTTACCAGTATCTATTCCATCGTTCGCTGAGCTGTCTTTACTGTTTTCTTTTTAATAGTTATCATACACAATTTATTCCATTCGTATTGAGTTGTGTAGCAGTAACCTACATCTTGGTTTCCATTCCTCTTTTCTGCTTTTATACTTTATCTTTAGTTTACATTCCGTTGTAGTTTTATGTCCTGTAACTAAAATGAGAGTCACAAAAAAAAAAAAAAAAAAAAAAAAAAAACAAACAAAAAACATACTTTTAAATACAATAGCAGTTCCAGCTCATTTTACCTCCAAAAACTTACATGTTTCTACAGTATTCAATCACATCGAATTTCTAATTTCCATTCTGTGTATATGAAATGGGTAGCTTCAGTTTAATTTCACGGCCTTTATTAATCCTTTTACGAAAAGAGAGCAGTTCCAACATTACCGTAATCTGATGATGAATTCTTGTAGAACTCGACGAAACAAATCGAAAGTAAAGAATAAAATGTTGTGACATTGTGCTTGGTTTTCGAGATATAACATGTTAAAAATCAGTTATAAGGTATAGTTCCTTGTGCTTTTTGAGACGTTTCCTCTGGTCCAGGTCGTATTTGAACCTAACAACGATTATTTTGAAGAAAATAAAACACCTGTAGTGCACTTCCACCGTATACATACAGCGGTTTTGAAGAATTTTTTTTTTCTGGTCCATGCCAGATCTCACTCTAACTTTCTCACGTTCTAGATACAATACCTCGAGAACTAAGGGAGATATAAAAAAATGTACCGTTTCTTTTCGATTTGTCGCGTCGAGTTACATAAGACTCGCGTCGAGTTACATACGAATTCATAATCGAATTTGGCTATGGCGAATTTTTTGCTTCTGGTGCAGGCCGCATTTCAACCTAACCACGTCCATTTTGAGATACAATAAGAGGACCATCCATAAATTACGTCACACCTTCAGGGGGGGAGGGGGTCAACAAAATGTGACATCGTGTGACAAGAGGGCGTACGTGTCATAAAATTTGTGACATCACATGCGTAATTTGTATCACTTTTTGGCTCGTGGCGAAAGATGAAGATGATGTTGACACATCGAATGTTCCCAACACTATCGAAATCAAGAGTGAAGTGACTATTATGCCAATAATAAACAGTACAAGAAATGGGTTCAAATTTCATGTACACATGTTTTTTTTTTATTTTCTTAAATGTTTGATTTAATGTTGATATGATTTTTTAACTAGAAATACAAAAATCGTTTTAAAAGTGCTATTTTAATTTATAAATTTAAAATTTAAAAATATGTGACGTCACACCAGAGGGGGGGTCCCACAAATGTGACAACCTGCTACATGGGGGAGGGAGGGGTCAAAAAATCATGAAATTCGTGTGTCGTATTTTGTGTATGGCCCCATATCTGGAGAAATAAGTGAGATATCAAAACATTTTATTCTTTACTTTCAATTTGTCTCGTCGCGCTACATAAGAATCCACCACCAAATTGCGGCACCTCGGTTATCGTAGAATCCCCGAAAAGACTCCTAATTTCCGTTTTGTGTTCTTCAGCATTTAGCTTTATACATCGCACTTAATGCATTAACTTTACTAATCCCTCCACAATGGTTTTTAAACACTTAAAATTACAATAATTCCCTTTTATATACTACTTCAATCGAACATTTTCAGCCTTTTGCATGTACCCAGCTACCTCGGAGAAATTTTATCACAAAAGTTATTAAAGAGGCACACCTTAAGTGGAACGAAGACTCATGTCAGATGCAGCAATACAGAGTGTCCAGGAACGAAAAGATGATCCTGAAACCGAGATAGGTAACATCATTTCTTAATGTACGATGAAATTTTACTTTAGTAAAAGTCTAACCATTTTCGAGATACTGATTTTTGTAATATTATTTTGAAACATGTGACTTTGTTCATTTTTTTTCCATGCCGTTTGTACAAATTAAGACATATTGAACCCTGTTTGTTGTTGTTTTCTTTTTTTTTTTCCTAAGAAAATTTACTCAAAGATATTTGAGTCATCAAAAACAAAGTTCTTTTTTCATAAAAGAATAAAAACATTATAAAAAATCTAAATGGTATAATTATTTTATACTTCTTTTAAAATGATTGTTTTATGGTAGTTCAATCCGCTAAAGAGACAATTGTGTATTTTAAACATGTAGTAAAAAAATGATGACAATGGTATCTAAAAAAAGATTTTTGCAAAAGTGTGAGTACAAATAATAGACAGGATAAATGCAAATAATATTTTTTTTGTGTCAATAATTACAAAAACTGTTCAAAACGGCCGCCAGTTGCTCTTTGCACGCCTTAAATATCTCAAAGTCAGCCGTTTCAATAAATTTGTATATGATTTTTACATAACATTTTTTTAAAGTTTTTTTTTAACATTTTAAGACAAAATTTCTTTAGATGATTCAAAAATCCTCTACAAAATTTTACAAAAACAGGATTGAAAAGTGTTAATTTGTAAAAATGACATGGAATAAACTGAACAAAGTCGGATGGTTCGAAATTTAAAATATATATATATATATATCGATAGTGGCAACACTTTTAATAAAATAAAATTTTCTCATATGGTAGGACATGATGTGGCCTATGTGCGGTTCCAGTAATCCTTTCAGTCATGGCCTGTATAGAAGACATCATTGTCCACCGCCAGAGATGCTCTTTCGATATCTCGACACCAACGCAAAGATGTTACAGCGCGCTTCAGATAGGAAGAAATACTGTATAATTAACAACAATAATAATTAAGTACTGGACGAAATCTCTGAATCATTTGAAATTAAAACTCGTGTAAGACAAAGGGGTCGTTTATCATCACCCCTTTTCTACGTGGTACTAGACAAGATCATCAGCATCTGCAAAAAAAGATATATGTGAAATATATAAGGCAACTAAGGATAAAGGAATCAACATTAAATGCTTTGATTTTGCGAATGATCTAGCAGTAATTACATGAACAGCTGAGGAAGCCAGACATGTTGATGAGAAGTTTCATGAGACAGCCATTAAAACCGGCCTCCAAATCTCTTATGAAAAATCATAATATATCGACTCCAAAAGCACAAACCTGAAGCCACTCGTGACCATATATGGCACTATCAAACAAGTCAAACACTTTAAATACTCAGGGGAAATTATTGGGAATACTGGAACTGAGAAAGAAGCCTACAAAATCCGCGCTGATAAACTGTGAAAAGCAGATGCAATCGCTTGGAATACTTACAATAAGAAATCACTTTCACCGAAAACCAAACTACATCCTACCACACCGTCGTTCTTCGAGGAGTACTGTACGCGACGGAGACATCGTCGTTAACTGTAAATATCAAACGAATCGAAAAATAGACAGATACTGAGAAAAATATGCTGTCTCAAGATACAAGATGGCACCTGGATGCGCAAAAGCTCAGAAGAACTGTATTCAATCACCGAACGATTCACCTCACTCGGAAAAGACGCATGAAATTCTACGAACATATACCACGAATTGATGACTCACGACTAACCAAGAAAATTTTCCTCATCGTCAAAGGTCCCCGAAAAACCAAATAACACTGTGAGAAAGAGAAACAAAAAACCAGATACACTTCCAAGACTTAACAATAAAAAAGATACATAATAAACATAGTTTCAACATCTACAAAAAAACCAACCACTACAGACACAATTATACATGCTACTTCCAATTACCCCATCAACCACAAACAAGCCTCTATCAGATACATATTACACAGAATGAATGAGATACCTCTCTCCAAATAAAATTATACAGCAGAGCTCAATAATATTATGCTGATAGCATTCAATAACGGCTATAACACCGACATGGTACAGAACATTAACTACAAAATTAAAAAACAAATATGCAAATGTAGCCAACAAACATACCCATCCCATAAGGCAATTACCAAAACCACACTCACCAATGACACACGACAAGAAAACAGACAATGGCACACAATGACCTACTTGAACACTAACATATACAGAATCAGTAACATTCTCAAAAGAATGGGAATAAATATAGCCTTCAGAACTAACAACACAATCCAAAAACATTTTAACAGTAATACAACTGAAAATAAATACCCACAGTCAGGAATATACAAACTGACCTGCCAACAGTGTAAAGCTATCTATATTGGACAAACAACCAGGAAATTCGAAATCCGATATAAAAGGCACATAAGGGCATTAAGCTGCTCCAATCATTCTACATATGCAGAACATTTAATTGAAAACAAACACAAACGCACAGAAATGGGAACAGACATTTAAATATTGGCAAATCAATAACCACAGAAAAAAACATGTTGACAGTTCAAGAAAAGTTTCATATACAATAGGCACTAAATAAAGGGGAAAATGTGATCAATAAATACATCCATCTCACGAACTATTCACTATTTAGGACACTAAAAATGAACTCGCATTCAAACACACCGCCACAGCAAATATAAAACCTAACTTCATGAAGCAAATTAGGTTGGTAATACCGGATGTTTAAAAAATGACCGGTATATTTGAAAAAACAATGAAAACTAAACGGGCAGCGATAGAAATACACCTCTTGTTGCAATATGCTTGGTACAACAGTAAATTTTCAGGCAGACAAACTTTCGAAATTAGTTACAATTTTCAACAACAGATGGCGCTGCAGGCGATTTGAAAGATATAGAAGTAAACGCAGTCTGTGAGTTCGCCATTCTGTAAGTCGTCTTTCTGCTGTAAGCGCTTGCTGTTCACAGATTGCAAGTTTGCTGTGAAAAAATGGTTTATTCCTTAGAATAATCGTACTTTAGATTTTTCCAGACTGCAGCGCCATCTGTTGTTGAAAATTGTAACTAATTTCGGAAAGTTTGTCTGCCTGAAAATTTACTGTTGTCCCAAGCATATTGCAACAAACGGTGTATTTCTATCGCTGTCCGTTTAGTTTTTATTGATTTTTCAAATATACTGGTCATTTTTGAAACACCCTGTACATTTGCCATAGATAGTTAGCATCTTTGAGAAGAAACCATAAACAATAACTAAAGATGTTTAAGCAGCTACATTGCGTGTGAATACGAGTATAAATATGCTTTTCATAAAAAATTGGTCTGTTGGTGAATAACCTCAAGAAGAAGAACAATAACTAAGCGTGTTCCAGAAGTTACCTTCAAAAATCAAAAGTGTGTAAATATGTTTCTTATTCAAAATTGTTCATTGAGTGAGAAACCTCAAGGGGAGAAACTGATATGGAACAATTCCATACACTAATGTAATATAGGAAAACTGTAAGTAAAATAAGCTAAAAATAACGGTTAATAACAAATTTATACCTTCATTTGGATAAACATTATGCTACACATCAGAACTTGTACATAACTTATTCTAGGGCATTGATGATGGTCTAATAAACCGAAACGCATATGCCATAACAAAGATTTTTCATTTGGTAGCTGCACTAGACGGAGAAGAAAACCGAACACAACATTGGTTTATGGGAATCCAGAAGGACTTTGCTGAAGTAAACCTAGACCCACTGACATCTCCAGGCAGTATATATAGACAGTTGATCACTTCACATAAATTTGCCGCAAAGTTCCCAACAGCAACAAAATTTGAAACTCGGAAATGCATCGAAACAAGAGAGACGTCAAGACCAGAGCGAAATAATGAGGAGGTTTTGGGAAGATAAGAAGAATAGCAAGTAGAATAAGAAGGACAATGCAAATTAATGGTTCCACGCACTCCTTACTGGGCTAAACGATAAAATAAATAAATAATGTTTTTACTCGCATTCCAAACTAAATACCGAAGAAATTTTAAAGAATACCAACAACATCAACGAAGATAGCAGCCTTTTACTCTGCGATGCTAGGCGCTCGTTGCTATGTCAATATAAACAGTATCTCTGACGAAGGCTGTAGGATACCAGCCGAAAGATCAGGTAATGAAATAAACAACGCGGCATAACCCCAAAGTCTATTAATCATGAATAATATTATTAATTATGCTAACAGTACAAATTTAACGCTATTTCCTTCTCTTTCTTCATAAAACGCCTTGGAGCATATAATGTATCACGTAACTTTCGTTATCTTGAGCATCCTGAACGAATGGAGACATTACATATATATTTGGCCACCTCAGTAAAATATGCTCAAGAAACGGGGAGATAGCCTTTGATATAGCCAATGATTCCCTATTGAATTTCCTGTTTCAGAAATGAAACGGATTGATTTTTACTACAGAATTGATATTTTTATTTAAGGATTAGTCTTAATATAGATGGTAACTGTTATCTTGGTGGAATCAATTTCATTTCTACCACACAGTTCCACACGAATACAGAATAAATGCAGAACTGCCATCAGGAAATAAAGCACTCAAACTTATATACAGGAAGTATAGAGTTTATTACAATGTTATTATTATTAATTTTAATTCCGATGGAGCTATCCCTCCGGTGGCAATTCCACTAGTCATCTAATTATCCATTCTATATATATTTTCTATTTATTTGTTGAGGCCAACTAGGACCACGCTAAGCCTTTGTGCATTTGCCATCGAGTTTCATCTTCAGTTCGGCCTAGAAATCCTTCATTCGTTTTGAATGCGCGTGTTATCCATTTTTATATAATTTTTTTTAAATAAAATTCTCTTATCAGTGGTCTCGAATCTATCGATTTTTCGGTATTTCTACCGATATAGAGTCTTTCCTAGTCAGTCCTGCCGACATACTGAAATGTAACCACTTTTCCACGGTTTCTGATAATATAACGAAACTTTCCCGAATTTTTTTTCCCCCCCGATTTTACATTTTTGCGTTGTCATCCATTTCGTATATGTTTTGCGGGGAATTATTCGATCGATTATATGATAGGTAATTAGTTAGTTATATTTTGTAAAATGTTCCTTATATCTTTTTGGGGACAACCCCTGTGCGTTTGTGCACTACAGTATCGACGATTATAGGGGAATCCAGAGTTACATCTACATCTATACTCTGCAAATCACAAATACTGTGTTTGGCAGAGGATGCTAAGCACCAATTCTAATTCAGTGCATTCCAATCCTGAACAGAATGAGGATAGAAATAATACATAAATCTACCAGTACGGCATCTTATCCCTCCTGTCATTGTGACCTAAATAGGTTGGCGGAAGAAGTATTTCGTTGGACTCGTAAATTAAAGACATTCTCCAACAAATTCAAACGAAAACGACTTCGTCTGTCCGCCAAACAATCCCAGCCCAGTTCGCTTGTCCATTTTCTATTGGTAACCATTACCATAAAGAAATATTGTTAATAAAATGTACATACATGTTATTAAAGACAATGTGACAGGCAGTGCAGTAAGAGGCAATGCGCCGTATTTAATGAATTATTTGTATTCAACGTGTGTCGAGATATTCCCACAGTCAACAACCTTGGTCAGTAATCACCCACAGCTAACGGAATAAACCTTCCAAGAGTTAATATCTTTTTGTTAAATAACTTATTAAACGAATTGCAAATTACTAAGTATGTGTTTTTTGTAATTTTGATCACGTTTTTTCAGTATTGACATGAATTGGTATTGATAGTAAATTTTTACTAAAAAATATGGTATTAGTTTTAAAATTTATAATATATCCTGTAATATCCCTATTATTTAACAAAGATAAAGATTGATATAGTCTGCTCGGGAGACAAGCCGAGTAATCAAAGAGTTTCCGCACGATATTTCGGTGATCTGGGAATGCGTCACCACTCTCTGGTGAAGATGGCGACGGAGTCTCAGATCGCCGATATATCTTGCGGAAACTCTTTGATTGCTCGACTAGTCTCCCGAGAAGACTATATCAATTCTCAACATCAGACAAAGATGTTTAAAACAAAATAATGTAATGGTGTTTTAAATAAACTTAGACAACTTATATTTCATGTTTTAACTTCCGATCACAATTTATACTACACGGAGCTAAAAAGGTAATATGAAAATCAAGTCCACCTTTGACTGAAAGTTGAAACCAAAATTTTCTAAAAATTCAACTTTTGATGAGTAATTTTTCCTCCACTTGCGGCAGCAGATTACCATCATTTTAAAAAAAAATTAATTAAATTGCAACGGAGCGCAAGCACCGGTGTCAATTTCCCTAAACACCCATGTTCTCCCTCTTCTGCACCTTTTACAAATTTTAACTTTAAATACTTTCAAAGTTTTTGGCAAATTAATCATCTTTTCACTTGGTAACTTATTCCAATCCCTGACACCCTTACCTAAAAAAGAAGATATTCCTACACCCTTGTGCCTGAAATCGAGTGCCAGCTTGTGGTCATCGCGATTTTTCCCTTCCATGCATTAGTTTCAATTCTTATACCAATATCTTTCCATGCCTCATCACCAATATATGCCTTGTTCACTCACTACCATGACCTTCTTCACCCTTCTTCTGTCTTCCCACGAGTCCCATTCCAGCTCTATTATCATATCTGTTACTGATTGCATTCCCTGATAATTTCCAGAAACAAACCTAGCAGCCCTACTTTGCATCTTCTCTAACTCCTGCATTTGATACTCAAAATGCGGGTCCAGTTTGTCTCAATTTGGTAGCAAGTCATGATGTTTTAAGTCTGGTGGTATAATTGATGTAATACTGTTAAGAAATTCTTCGACAGCACATCTTTCCAGGCAAAATAAGGTTATTTTTTCATATACCGATTTTTGTAACAATAAATCGATATTAGCGGCCAGATCTACCGATTTCGCATTTTGACGTTCGAGACCAATGATTGGAGTGTTAAGTTCATCCCCCATTTACTTTTCCTATTTACAAATTTATATTTTAAATTCCTTTATCGTTTTTTGTAAATTATTCATCACTTTGTAATTTTTTCCAATCCCTGATACCCTTACCAACAAAACAAAATTATCCCACTCCCTTACACAAGAAATCAAGCGCCAGTTTGTGGTCATGGTCGCCTTTCCCCTTTCATGCACTACGCCTAATTCTTCCACTAATATTCCTCCGAACAAAACACCAATATATGCCTTACACCCGCCTCCTTTTCTCCAATGAGTCCCAATCCAGCTCTTTTACCATATCAGTTACTGATTGTGATAGGTTGTTCGTGGTTAAATTAATACGGTAATTAAGTAGTACACGATACGTTTTAATTTAACATTTGTTTTAATTCTCAAAGAAAACGACGTCAATGATACCGGTTACATGTACTCATACAATCCAGAGATTGAATACTACACTTTTTCCAAAGACAATATAGTTCCCGGCCGTAGCAAACTGAGTCGGTGAAAACTACAACTGTCCTTCTGCTGATTTCTTTGTATAGGCTCTTTCGAAATTTCTAGAACACTTCAAAAGCTTCCGCCAGATATTTCTCGAACATTAACAATACTTAAACGATTGAAACATATTAAAAAAATCAGAATTAATACCAAATTATTTACAATAAATACAAAATGGAAATTAAAGATACTTAAACACAAAATTATTCACGTCTTTTAGACATCGTTACTTGCATTAACACTTGGAATTTCGAACATTTAAACAATTCTCTTGCACAATTCTGTTCTTAAACATATTAAATGGCTTTTAAATAATTTCTTTTCATAAAATAACGTCTATATACACTGATTTACAGGAAATTGCAAAACAAACATACCAGTTAATATTCAAGCAGGTTTTTGTACACATAATGCCAACATAAAAAAATCATAATTAATCAACCATACTAACTTTTTCAATCATACAATGCACATAAACAACCCTTCATTACATACATCATCTGTACATCGTTCATGACACTGATTCTGGTTACAATAATTGTCTTTTACAGATCTGATCATTTTATCAGTTACTGTTTTACACAACATACATTCAATTCCATCACCTTAAGTTAAAATTATTTTCACTTCAAATTACACACATGCTGTCTGCTTGTTAATGACAACAGTTTGTTTACATTTTACAGCTGATAATTTGTCAACACAATGCATCATGAAAACACCAGAAGTCTCTAGACAAAACTGTTACAAATTGTTGTATACATTGGAATTCTTATGTCTTATACATTCTGTATCATTATATCTTCATCTGACTGTAGTACTCAAACAAATTATCCATATACATCAACTGACACAATCTTATTTACAAAATTAGATATTTACAGCTTGTGACCCCTCCTCAAACCATGCATTCCAACAACTAATTCTCATTAAAAAAATAGCAGACATTTGGGTATTCCTCCCCGGATTTTCATAAAGGCCCCTACATCTTACTATAAAAGTGGGTTCCAGGATTTCCCTGAAAACCCAAAGCTATGTAAATTACTTTTTCTGAACCGTCCAATTTTTTCTACTTTTGAATAAACATCTAATACTAAACTTCTATATAAACAGAGCTTCACTATACATTGTAAGATATACAAACTTTGCACTATCTGAAACAGCAGACTCTGGCATAGCCATAGAACAGCTGACAGATCAAATGGTTTTGTTTTTACAAATTGTTTGTCCCTTAACAGCAATGCTGCTGACTAAACTGGTAATACAAATTTACTATCATCACTACTGAAGTTCAGTCTGTCATTACTTCCAACTCCACTCTCCATTATCTGATGACAACATACATCTAACAAACTATTTGAATCAGCAGCTACAATTGTTCTAAGATCTGGTTCAATGACTTCCTCCACTACATGATTATTTTTTTTCAACTACTCCTACATCCTTATCACCTATCAAATTTACACATTCAATCTTTTTCTTAAATTCAGAAAATTGGTTCTCAAATTTACTATTAATTTCCGATTTATTTTGTCATTATCACTCCTTAACTCACTTCTAAATTCCGAAAATTTGATGTCAATATCTTTCTTTACCTCACACTTATATTCTGAAAATTTTCTGTCAAATAAATCATTGAGTTCAGAGAATTTGCTGTCTAATGAATCCTTGAATTCAGATAGTTTTCTCCCAATTTCAGAAAATGTACTGTCAAAGTTTGTTTTAAAATTCGCTACAAAAGATTCTAGAATTGCTTGTAGATTCTGACTATCAGCCATTTTCAATTACTGAAGAAATTTATATGAAAACAAATTTAAGGAGGATTGAAATTTTCCTAACCTGCCACAAACGAACATGCAAAAACAAATATCTGAATATTCAGTACTTACTATTCGTCGTCAGTTTGGTAATACTTAAATACTTTTCGTCACCTTATATTTCTCCTCGTAGCACTTTTACACCACTAAACACCACTTTTTTCACTGATTACAAACGCTTAATCACACACAACACTACACTGCCGGAAAACGTCAATCTTCCAGTCACCCAGTTTCGAAGAAAGCTCTTATCCAGTGGCTGAAAGACGTCGATCTTCCTATCACCCAGTTTCGAAGAAAGCTCTTACCCTGTGGCCGAAAGACGTCGATCTTCCTGTCTACGTGAAACCACCGTCGGTTCCAGGCGTCGAACGATATTTACAATCGTCGTAATTCTCCAAAGATTTGATTAGCGTATTGCCGATCCACCCAGATTCTTTTAGAAAATTAATATCTCACAGATGTATAATGATTTCTTGTCCTTTGAACGGTCGCCATGATAGGTTGTTGGTGGCCTAATTAATACGGTAATTAAGTAGTCCAAGATAGTTTTCAATTTAACATTTGTTTTTATTCTCAAAGAAAACGACGTCAACAATACTGGTTACATGTATTTATACAATCCAGAGATTGCATACTACACCTTTTCCGAAGACAATACAGTTCCAGGCCGTAGCAAACCGAGTCGGTGAAAACTACAACTCTCCTTCTGCTGATTTCTTTATATAGGCTCTATCGAAATTTCTAGAACACTTCAAAAGCTACCGCCAGATATTTCTCGAATATTAACAATACTTAAACGATTGAAACATATTAAAAACAATCAGAATTATCACCAAATCATTTACAATCAATACAAAATGGTCAGAAATGGAAATTAAAGATATTTAAACACAAAATTATTCACAGAAATCATGTCAAACTGTAGCAAATTGTCCTTTAGACATCGTAACTTGCATTAACACATGGAATTACGAACATTTAAACATTTTTCTTGCACAATTCTGTTCTTAAAAGTATTAAATGACCTTTAAATAATTTCTTTTCATAAAACAAAGTCTATATATACTGATTTACAGGAAATTGCAAAACAAACATACCATATCATATTCAACCAAACTATAGCTTACTATAATTGCTTCATAAAATAAATTTAATTTTAGGTTTGTGGGCTGTTACAACTGGGTCCTGCGATAATTTCCACAAACAAATCTAGCTGCTCTTCTTTCAACACCTTCCAACTCCTGTATTTGATAACCGAAATGGAGGTCCCAACCTACACCACCATATTCAACCAATGGTCTGACCAAAGTTTTGTAACCGAATTACCTAACTTCTCTGGTACATGTTCGTATCACCCTCTCCAGTAAATAAAGGATCTTGTAACCTTTTCCTACCACCTCCCCAATGAGCTATGCCCGGTTGAGTTTGTTATCAAACGTTATACCAAGACTTCAAGCCTTCAAAGAGCAATTCTGATCCCACCCATTAATCATAATTAATCTTTGGTTTTTATCTGCGTTCCTAATAAGCTGTATCTTGTTGGCATTTATCTTAATTCCATGATGACCTACACATTTAGACAATATATCCAGGTCACGCTGCAGCTGTTCACAGTCTTCATCTGTTTTGATCCTATTGTATACCATTATGTCACCTGCAAACAATCTAAATTCTGACCTTAACCCATCAATACAGTCATTCATTATAATAATTAACAGCAACGGTCTCAATAAACTACCCTGCGGCACTTCCATATTTACTTCCACCTCTTTTGATAATGTATTTCCTACTCTAGCACTTTGCTTTCTGGTTTTTAATAATGCTTCTACCCAGCAGGTAACTTTTTCGTCCAATTCAATAGATCTCAGTTTATTTATAACCACTTTATGGCTCACTCTGTCAAATGCCTTCCAAAGATCTAATGACACTACCAATTTCGTCTCCCTTGTTCCAGTACATCTTGTAAGCAGAAGTAAACCTAATTTTCATCTGATACACGCTAATTTCACCGTTTTCTGATATAGAGTATCACTGGCCTGCTGACACGATGGCGAAGGAACAGGTTATCGTGTTTGGAAACTTCTGGAATTAATCAGAAATGATAATCGTCCTGACGACAATCAAAGTGTAACTACTATACTGAAGACCATAAAGTGTAAACTAAGATCTGTAATTTTTTTTTCTTTTTTGTACAAAGTATTCCAAAGGATTTCCCCACTGTTGGCTTTCAGGTTAATGATTGCTGAGGAAGGTGTAATCAAACAAAAGTACACAACTAAATTTGGAAATCATGTTATTGCTGTACCTAAGTCTGTTATAAAAACAAACAAAAGATATTATATCTGCGGAAGATAAACTTAGAAATCAGAAAAAAAATATTTTTCATATTTTAATTTGTACACTGACTGGAGATTGCTGATATCTGACATTTCGTCATATTTGACGCCTTTTCTCAACAAATACTGCTACAAACAGATTAGTTCTTTATTAATTTCTTTGGTGAAATGAGTTCCAAAGTTTAGTTTGCAACCAGTATGCAGTACGCCACTGGGTAAACAAATTTTTAGAACAAACTGTTTATACACGATCAATCGTTAGAAGAACGACATACAAAAAGTGGATAAAACTTCAATAAATTCTTTACAATGACGACGTTTCAACAACCTGCTCGGTTGTCTTCATCAGGTCTGTTTAAGATAATTACTTCTCGAAATCACCAACAGACTGTTATTATCTTAAATAGACCTGATAAAGACAACCGAGCAGCTTGTTGAAACTTCGTCATTCTTTGACTTAAGAATCAATACGCCTGGAAAGTCTCCATTTACATATTGGATAAAACTTGCACGACGGGATCAGAATATGTACTCACGGAAATTTCAACCTATTTTTGTTGAAACTACTTGGATTTAAGTTTTATCTTGTTAGGGAACGTAGATTAACATTTTTCTGAAATAAATTTAAATTTCTATTGGGAAATCATGGCTGTTGGGACCACTAAGACACTGTCACTCATAGTTTATGAACGCGAACTGTGAAGCAACGCAAAGGTGCAGAGCATTGATTTGAAGATATAACTACTTGAGTTGTTGAGAATAGGGAGGTTAGATGGATTAACGTTGAAGATTTGCTGTCGGGGCAATAAAACTAACACAAAAAGTTTTTCAATGAAGTTACTGTTGTCTATGAGATTTAAAATGAAAAAGACAGTTCAACAACAGAATTATAATAACGGGGATACTAGCTAAGGCTGGACAAACACATCTGCATAAATGCATATTTTAACTTAACATATAAGAGATAATATGTCCAGATCGAAGAGTTAATCCAATAACTAAATGGTGAAGAAACTCTAATAATTATGTATTATTCGAATGTGTTAGAGAGATAAGGAAAAGGGGATAAACGTTCCTGGAATTACAGGTTGTTAGAAGAAAGCATTAAGTAAATTTGTTGGCTCAAGCAATTTTTAAAAAAAATGTCATACGGAATAATATTCTGGGGTAATTCTACCCATAGAGACAAAGTGTTCAGAGCCCAAGAACTATGTGTGGGATTAGCAATAGAACTTCATGTAGAGAGCTGATCAAGAAGTTAGGGATTTTAACATTGGTGGCTGAGTATATATACACATTAAAGTCCTTCGTAGTCACAAATTATACTTTGTTTGAAACAAATAGTAAAATACACAATTGTGGCACTAGAAGTAAAAATAATCTTCACAAGTCGTTATCATTTGTTCAAAAGGGGGTCCCATTTTCAGGGATAAATATCTTTAATAAGCTCCCAACAAACATTAAAAGTCTAGCCGATGATAAGAATAAAATCAGTAAAAAATTTAAAGAATTTTTAATTGACATCTTCTTCTACTCTGTCGAACACTTTCTTTCTAAGGTATCTACAAAATAAACTACCAGTAGTTTTTTGTAAATATAGTTGGCATAATTCATGTACCATGTATGACATGCCTGTACATCTTCTGCCGTATGTTTTATTTTGTTATGCAATTGTTTTTCTGTAAATTGACATCTTTCCACATCCCACAGAGCCAGTCTCTTATATTGGAATCAATGGAAAATGAATCTATTGTATTGTACTAAATTATCACAATAATTTTTAAAAAATGATGCAAGAAGTATGTAAAATCCGAACGGTACAGGGGACGCAACAAAATATTGGATAGAATATGTAAAGGTTGAACAAATATTTAGAAACCACAATAAAACTGAAAATAAAGCTAATTGATTCTGGCTGCAATATGATAGTAGTAATGTTGATATTAAAGGTCAAGATAATAAGAAAACAACACAGATAAATCAGACTTGAAATGACTATCAAACTAAATAGAAATCGCTGAAAGCATATAAGAGTAATGATGCAATAAATAGGTAAGAGGAATCTGTTATCAGGGGAATTAATTAATAACTGATGGCCAAAGCAAGGACCATTAAAAAATCAGAGCACTGGCGATAAGGGCATTATTCTAAAAGAAGTACTTTTGTTTAAAAATTTATATATTAATTAGAAAGATATTTATAAATTTGTATGTATGGAGGGAGATAATTTATGGAAATAATGTTTTTATTTTAGGAACTCCAGAAATAAACTAAACTTAAGCCTTTTAAAACTGTATAGATGGAGGCTCAAATTTAGTGTACACACAAAGTACCAACTGATCATGTTTTAGAAATGATCATCAACTAAAGTCTTACAGACAGAAGTAAGCTGATCATGGTTCAGATTTTAAAACATGTTGGGTTGGTTAATTCATTAATGGAGGGAATAGTATAAGGAAAATAATGCATCGGAAGACAAATTTTTGATTCAATGAAGCAGAAACTTCAGGGTATAACTTAATACGAAGTGATTGCTTCAAGGAAGTGATGGACGATTGTATCAGATGTGCTGAATAACTGATGACACTAAATTTTTACTCTCTAATAACAGTCATAATCAGTTTTTTGGAAGCTGCGAATACAGTCTCAATTCCTAAAAGAAGCAAACTCACGAACCTATCTCCTTAGAAGACTGGGCTTTAATGGTGCTTGGAACAATTCAAAACGATCTAGTATGACCTTAATAGAGCACCGTAAATTCAATACACTCGCCTACGTAGTTACTGAGAATTAATCACACTTAATAAATATACATCTTTTGTGATTATGTTATTAAAGGTTTCAAAATACATACACAAAAATAACTTTATTGATCGTGTTGTAGTCATTTTTGCTCAATCTTCGGAATATTTTTCATTAAATATTTCTTAAATTCATTACAGCGACTGGAATAGTGTGAAACAGGCAAGAAGGTTACATTCTTCCACAAGGATTTATTCTGTCGCCGCTGTTGCTTGACATATATAGCAGTGATACCGCTGACTGTGAACCAGGTGTTGATTTTATGCAGTATCTTGAATATCACTGCTTCCATACGACTTCTTGTAATCTCCAAGGCAGTAAACTCTAATTTTGGTAGCAATTTCAGTTGATAGGTATTGGACAATAGATAGGATATATCATCAGTGTCACCCAATAATATTCAACATATATTTGTAGGAAATTATACAAAGGAGGTGTATGCTTGTGTGGATGAAGGATTAGCTGCATAAGGTTTGTTGATGATATGGTCTTGCTGGCGGAATGTGTCAAGATACTCAGAAGATTGTTAGAGGCTTTAGACAAAGGGTGTGAGGAATTAGGAATGAGAATAAATAGGAATAAAACTAAATGCATGATGGTGGTAAGCAGTAAGAAAGAAATGATGTTAAAGATGTAAGGAGAAATAATTGAACAAGTGGAGTCCTTCAAATATCTAGGGAGTATTGTGAGTGGTGATATGAGTTGCAAGAAGAAGGTAAAAACTAGAATAGCAATGGCAAAGGAAGCTTTTAATATAAAGAATAATTTATTGTGTGGAAGGCTAGATAAAAAGCTGAGGAAAAAACTAGCTAAATGTTTTGTATGGAGTGTAGAACTATATGGGACGGAGAGATGGACGCTACGCAAAGAAGATGTAAACAGGTTGCAAACTTTCGAAAAGTGGTTATGGAGGAGGATGGAGAAAATAAGTTGGAAAGACAAATGATGAGAATGCTGGAACGAGTAAGAGAGCAAACGTCCATTTTAGGTACTATAAGGAACAGAAAAAGAAACTGCATTGGTCATGTGTTGAATAATGAGTGCCTGGTTAAATCCGCCCTGGAGGGGATTGTAAACGGAATGCAAAGAATAGGTCGATGAAGAAAGAAAATACTTCATGACATCATGATAAAGGGGAAATATATAAGAAAGTGGCGGAGCAAAGGGAGGCATGGAAGGCCGTCGCGGTGAATGAACCTGCTAAATAGCAAAAAAACCCTTGATGATGATCTTTGAAAATAGTAGGAACTTTATTTATACACCATTGGGAGCTTGTATGATAAAACACACAGCGAAACATATTTCCGTAAGTCTTTAAGTTCATATCTTGATAAAAAGTTTTGGCGAATTCTTTAGACACCTAAAGTAACTAAAAATTTGAGACAGCAATAAAGTTACTTTTGACCAAGACCGGAATTGATAAGAGTTTGATTCCAAACTGCTAGCCTAAATATCCTCTGGTGGGGAGTAATTCGACCGCATTTCTGCTCATATTTCTAAATATGTAAGTAAATTAAGAAGTATTTTAATTAATTTCTGTCTACACTGAAGCAAATGTTTCACAAAGTACTTAGGTTACGTAGACAATATGGATCTTACTAGGGCTCCTTCACTAATAACTGATCTTCAACTGTCTGAGTTTCAAATGTCTTTAATTTTTTAGTATCCTGCAATCAACAATACAACTAAACTGAATTGAGTTCGTAACCTATGCACGATTATTGTAAAATAACATCTGCATTTCCGACTACTTAATTTATACTTGAACCATGGTGAAATCTTTTAAGCAGAAATCATGGAGCGGTAACATTATAAAGGCATATTTTAATGGATTATCTAGACATAAATGTTTTTTGTGTCGTTATAACTAAATCTCTACCCTTTTCTGTCTTGTGCTAACCTCTTCATCCCAACATACCCCTTTCAACTTGCGTCCTCTATTAGCTGCTTCTTATATTCCACAGAGATGGTGGATGAGTGACAACGCTCTGGCCTCGCATTCATGAGAACGTGGGTTCGAATCCCCGACCGGACATCCAGATTTCGTTTTCCCATAGTTTCCTGATATCACTCGAGGTGAATACCGGGATTGTTCCTTCAAAATGCCCTGGCAAAATCCCTTCCCGTTCTTTCCCGCCAGTCCTTTCCCACCTCTAAAGACCTCGAAGTCGATGAGGCGTAAATCAATCTTTATATGTAAAGATGAATCTATGTATGTTTGTTTGTTTGTTTGTTCTTCATACAAATCCACAGTTTTCATCCGGTCTCGATGAAACTTTGCACACTTATCCTTTGAAACAAGGAGAAAAATACTGTCCACATTTGGTTGAAACATTATCTGCATAAATAACACATGTTGTCTCACAACTTCGAAATACGGTGATAGACAGACACGTTGGATGTGGACGTCTCCAGACCGTGTTTCCGTGTAGTGAACTGGCAGCTCAGTGGCCAAAAAGCTTGCTTACGAACGTCGTGGTCTCCGGTTCAAATCTCCGTAAAGGCTAAGATTTTTAAAAATTGTTTTTCATCGTAAGAGTCAGGCCTGGGCCGTAGGTTATTCGGATTGAATGTTAAACTGTAGATATTACAAAGTTAGGGGTGCAATGCGAGGCAAATCGTAGGTAGTCTTGCTATGTTGTGGTTTTACACTTTTTTACGTTATAATGATCCCTTAGGTGTTGTTCGCAGTCAGTGTGTGATTGTGAACCACAGTAAGATGGGTGTGTAGGGAAATTGCCACCGGAGCGTTCGCTCCATTGCAATTAAATTAAATTAAATTTAAAAAAAATATTGTTATAAATACGGAAGTAAGTCTCTGTCTTTAGCTTACGTTTCGACGACTAAATGGCCATATCGTTTTGATGGAATTTTATAAGGAAATCTGTATGAAGGGCACAGGATATTTTTTCCAGTGTGATTAACAGCTGTAGTCATTAAAGTTTGAGACCTTATCGAATGGTGACAGAAATATGTTGAAAATTGATTCTCTTCAAGAGACAGGTTGGACGGTACAATGATATAGTGATAGCTTTCCTGTCATATTATTCCGACTCGATATTGTTTGGGAGCAATCCTTCGTTACCTACAACTTTCTATATTTAATTCTGGCAAAAAAATTCTTAATCCTCGCGTACGAAGTCGCGGGTATGAGCTAGTAAATTAATAAAAAAGATAATACGACTATTATGGCGTGACATTGTGTTCTTTGCAAGAGATCTGGAGACTGCAATCAAACAGATAGAAGTCTTGAAGGAAATAACTGAGAAAGCAGGAATACAATATCGTTTGTGAAAACGGAATACATGAACATAGATGCAAAAGCCCAGACGTGGACAATGAAATCTAAATATGGTGATATTAAAAGAACACAGAAGTTCAAATGCCTTGGTTAAATTATGACGTCCAATGAAAATGAAAAGGCTGCAGTTGAAGATAGGGCGAGAAAGATGGAAACAGCTTTCAGGATTTGTCAAAAGACATACAAATCAAAATTACTCTCCCATCAGGCGAAATACAAGCACTATAGTACAGTAGGAAAGCCAGAATGTTTATACACAGCAGAAACACTAGACAGAAATGGACTGACTTAAATAGAAAAGAAAGAAAGGAAGTTTCTAAGGAAAATCTTGGGACCAAAAAAAGTGACAGGAAGAGAATTTAATTTCCGTTTGAGATCGAACCAAGAATTATACGACAAGTTTGAAAAGGTATCAAACACAATTAAGAGAAGGAGATTAGCTTTCTATGGACACATCAAGAGAATGGCATCGGAAAGAATGGAAAAGAAAATACTGAACTTTCAAAAGAACAGGAAGACTCAAGTTCCTTGGGTGAAGGAGGTCCATCAGGATCTGAAAAGATGTGGGATTAGCATGGAAGACATCCAAGACAGGGAATTATTCAGAGGAAAAATTGCGGAGGTAAAGGTTCTGACTGAAGAAAAACCAACCAGGAAAAGGATGGAATTATCGGAGAAAGAAAAAGCAAGAGTGAGCCAGAGAATGAAAGAGTACTGGCGACGGGGGAAGGAAAGTCGGAAGAGGAAATGAAGTTGCGGAGTCGTAGTCCATAGATGGCTGAAACGAAAAAAAAAAAAGATAATACGAATATATTCTAATCTCTGTTTTCTTGTACAACAGTGTTTCTCAGACTGTGATGTGAGAAGATTGTTCAGGTGGACCCCAGGCAGAATATTTTAAATTTAGATACTGTAATCGTACTGCTTAATACTGTAGGCAACAATAAACTATAACCTCAACCTTTTAAAAGCCACTTATATTTGAGTTACCAGCCATTTCCAGGACCAGGATAGCACTCCATTGTTCCTACAAAGATCTATTCGTTTCCAGTTGGTATCAGAAATAGCGTAGTTCGTCTAGAGCTCAAACTTTTTCTGAGGGTCTGGTAGTAGGTGTAAGGGACCGCAAAACGTGGTAGTATTGGTAACATAAGAGTGTTGCACAACTAGCCAAAAGAGCCTTCATGAATAAGGGAAATCTTTCAGTTTCAAATATTAATCTTAAACTTGGAAATAACTTTTCAAAACCCTGTGTGTGGAGCACAGCACTTTAATATAGGGAAGCATGGACTGTAGGAATACCAGAAAGAAAGAAAATTGAAGCATTTGAAATGTGGTGCTACAGAAGAATGCTGAAAATTAATGGGACAGACAAACTATGAAATGAACGAGTTTTGGAAATGATGGGTGATGACAGAAGTTTGTGGAATAAGCTTACAGAAAGAAGAGAACAGAAGAATGTTGAAAATTAAGGGGACAGACAAGCTACGAAATAAAAGAGTTTTGGAAATGATAGTTGAGGATACAAGTTTGTGGAATAAGCTTACAGAAAGAAGAGACGGGCTGGTAGGTCATATTTTTGAGACATGCTGGATTTGTTAATTTGTTAGTGGAGGGAAGAGTCGAAGGTAAGAACTGCAGAGAAAGACAGATATTAGAATATATTAATCAGATAATTGAGGACGTTGGTTGTAAGGGATATGTAGAGATGAAGAGGTTAGCTCAAGTTAGCAAGAAAGGATTGCATCAAAGCAGTCGATAGACCAATAACAGCAAAAAAAAATTCTTCCAATAAACAAAAATAAAAGGAGTTAGATTTAGAGTATTTTATTTTATTTTGTGTATATAGGTCGGGTGATGAAGAGTAGCAACCATTGTTCATTTGATAACTAAATATTTATTAAAAGTCTGGTCAAAATGTAATTAAATTTTAATAGTCCATTTTCAGCTTCATAACAAAGTTCCACTAGGAACTCAAAAAATGCTTTTTAAATTTATTGTAATAAAATGGTACATTAAAAGATGTCCGGAAGTTTGTAATAAGCACATAGGAAAAAATTAACTCCATATGAGTTACTGGCGCGCAGTAGTATTTAGACAGTTTACTGATCCTCAGGTTGAAACCCGGTTTAGAAACGCTGTCTCACAGTTATTACATTCAACTGTACCCTGCAACAGCACCTTAACCAATGTCTTGAAATGTGACCCACCATCCTGTTTCTTCTTTCTGTAAGACTCTTCCACAAGCTGCTTTCTTCACCCATCATTTCCAAAACTCTTTCCTTTCGTACTGTCTACTTAATGTTCAGCATTCTTCTATAGCACCACTTTTCAAATGCTTCACTTTCCTTAAGGCCATTATTTGCTGTCATAAAGTGGTATGTTCCACACATATAATAAGTTCACTTTCTGTCATAGATTAATATTTGAAACAACGTGATTTATCTTTTTCAAGAATGCTCATTTTGATAGTGGTATTCTGCTTTCAACATCATTCTTTCTTTATACATCAGTTGTAATTTTATTTTCCATATAACATAAGTCACGTCCATCTTCTATTGCTTCAGACACTATTTTTATATTTTAACTATTATTATTGCCATAGTTTTTAATATTTTTCATCACTTTTGTCTTGCTTTGGTTTATATTTAGTCCACAACCTTTCTTTAATATTTCGTTCGTGGCATTCAATAACTTATCAGTATCCTTAGTCCGTTCTGCAACAGATCAATATCATCAGCAAATCGTTGCATACGGATGTTTTCTCCTTGAACACTTATGACACATTTATGTATATTTATATAATACTTCCTTTATTGATTCCTCTGCGTACAAACAGATTAATAACGGGGATATACTACAACATTGTCTCACACTCCTTTTTTACGATTCGTTACTTCTATTACAGACACTTGATACTTATATAGATTATTAAATGTTCTCCTATTTCGATATTTTACACCTGATTTCTTTATGATTTTTAATATCTTTCCCCACTTAAAATTATCAAAAACATTCTTTAAATCAACAAGAGCCATAAAGTACACATGTTTTTCTTGCTCCGCCTTTCAAGTATCAATCTTAAAGCCAGTATTGATTCTTTTGTAGGGTAGTTTTTCCTGAAGTCAAAATGATTTTCAGCTACTCTCTTTTCTATTATCTTTTCTAATCTTCTATCAATGAGTATATTTACTTCAAAGTGGATGGTGAGTAGGGATTGCAATCCAGCAAAGCGGGATCCCACAATCCCGTGGGATCCCGCATCATTAGGTAGTCTGGCGGATCCCGCACAAAATTATGCGGATCGGCAATCCGCAAAATCCGGCGGAAACGCGTCAGTCTGCGTGACTCGCTGCCCCACTCGGTCTCTATCGGATGTATTGCACTGTTTGACTTTACCCTTGCAGTAGGCTTTTCACTCGTGTGAACAAACGTTTGCTTTTGTCAACCTCGTCATTCGTAAGTAAATAGATCCACTTTTACGTATTTATTAAAACTTACGTTTATTTTAAGCACACATTTCTATAATTTGAGTTATGGTACGTATTTAGTACGATTAGCCACTTGTATTTGCTGATAAAGTAATTGTGACAACTTCTTGTATTTGGAGATAAAAATTTTATTATACCTTGATACAAAAATTATGTTACTGTAATTTTAACGATTGCATCCCTATATATTTAGCAGTTATCAAAAGGCAGAAGACTTATTGTCTCTACCGCCGGCTCAATGCGTTTGAAACATATGTTACACGTGCCCCCCTGACTTTTGATGAATCCCTCTTGGGTGGTAAATCCCCACAAACATTATTTTTGAGTGAATAGCATGCGTCCTTTCAACTAATTATTTCGACTAAAGGCAACAAAACTTATAATGAAGTTTTCACGGATGTATCGCCGAATTGCGATGTTAAAACATCATGCCTCCCCCTTCTTCTTCACGTGTTAAATTTCGTGGTTTTACAACGCAAGCCGGCTATACATCCGTGAGGACTTCATTGCAATTATACGCCGAGAAAGTCTCCTTTCTTACATAAAGAAAATAATTTCCATTCTAAAAAAGACATTAAGCCACTTAAAGTAAAACTGATATACTTGAAAGTTTATGTCTTGGTGAGTAGTTCCTTTTAGTAACAAATAATCAACTATAAGATAAATCAAGAAATCAGGAGACATAGTAATGAATCCCACAAAAACAATTATTGTAAAAATAGACCAAGTTTCGTGCTTGTGCAGTGACAGATATTTACGAGATCTTGTTTTGAGCCAAGTATACAATTTACATCAATTTATGAAATAGAATGCTTTCTTTCGGTGTTGTAGATCGTTTATTTAAAATAATAATGTGGTCACTTGGCCATTACGCATACAATGATTTCAAACTGATATAACTTATTTTAAGACACATAATATGACCTAAGACTGAATATTTTGCATTTTTATTATTTATTTAAAAATTGGGTTAGATTTTTTTTTTAAATGTCAATCTCTAAATATAATTAAGACAGGCTAAAAAATTTTAATGTCATTTTCCCAA
Source organism: Vandiemenella viatica (assembly GCA_031002005.1). Classification (NCBI taxonomy): domain Eukaryota; kingdom Metazoa; phylum Arthropoda; class Insecta; order Orthoptera; family Morabidae; genus Vandiemenella; species Vandiemenella viatica. The sequence goes on along the minus strand of JARYHS010012519.1, from coordinate 224,131,925 downwards.
TTTAAACACTGTTAACTGTTAATTTTTATCATTTAATAAAAAAATTGATTTATTAATTTAATTAACAGAGTTTAATATTTAATTTCCTAACATTTTAAATAACGACGTTTAAAAAATATGCGTTGAGAAACTATTAGCGCCATTCCCGCGGAATCCCGCGGAATTGGCGCAAATCCCACAAAAATCCCGCTGGATTGAAAACACTGCGGGATTGCAGTCCTTAATGGTGAGCATATACAAACATAAGATGAACCTACATTCGTCGTCCTTAATTTATAACAAGGGCGCATGGTATTATCGCTGATGATAAGGGGATAATTCAATAAATCACTGTAACAAAGAATGAATGCCCTTATGTTAAAAAGACAATTTTGAAAGACGAAAAATTACGATAAGTAGTAAATAAAGTAAAGCCTCCAAGTAAAGTATCACATCAGATTTTGACCTAGTTATTCTGCAATCTACAATTTCCTAAGCTCACTCACACACTCAAATCGATAGATATTGGCTGGAGAACGGCCACGTCTCACCCCAAACTTCTCTCGGAAATTTAGAGCGACCTGAGCCATTTTTGAAATTTGATGTTACGTGCATAATTTAACATCTAAGCAACTGCTATGTTGTTAATTGCCAGAATAAATTCATTACGTTTGCTTTTCGTAGTATTAAAAAAATAAGAAAAAGGTTAATGGTTGCAAAAGTGAGGAACTACCAGTACTTTTCAGTAGATAGATAGATAGATAGATATGTTCACTTTGATCCCATGTGAGAATAATCTCGGGGATGTGGAACAGTACATACAGTTATTTTTAATGTCAATATTACTATATAATTGATAATATTATTATATATTGACAAGTTAGCTATAACCCATTAGCATAACCAATATCTCCTGTAATCTATACATACAATCCCGAGTTAATTAATACTTATTATATGGAACAGTGTATACACTTGTTACCAGCATCTAATAACCAGTTATTTTCTTACCAACCAGTTACCATGATAAGTTTCACTGTAATTTGCGACTACATATTATATCATGTTAGTTGCTATTTATGTGAAACAGTACACACACCTATAAACAATATCAATTATATTACCAACAACTCATAAGCAGTCAATTACTTAAAAACCTGTTAGTATAATAATTTTTCACAGCAGTTTTTGAGTGCATACTATCCCATGTTAGTTACTATACTGTAATAGATACAATAAGCGGGCTCTAAAAGGGGAGGGGGGAATTAATATTAATTCTGAAATACGAAAAACATTTATATAATGATGCTAAAAGGGGATCTAATAGGTTACTAACTAGAACCATGAATTTCAGACACAAAATAAAACCTCATTTATTGAGTCTTATGGCCTTACAAGGTCGGGTAGTAATTAACGTTACGTTAAACACAATTAGATCAGCAAAAACAAGCAATACCCGACGTTTACAATTCGCCGGAGTAAGCAAACAAAACTGAATGAAATATCTCAAACAAGTAATAAAAACAGCAAAGTTAACATTGAAATCACATGGCAACACAGGCCATCAAATTGAAGCTAACATTTTACTGTACAAAGGAAAATACCAGGGGGCGCCGTATAAAGTGAATGAAAAGCATCAAAATTGAATTAACAAACAGCAAGATGCTTAAGAAAAATTGAATTGAAATATAAATCCAGCTAGCTCAGAATTTAAGTGGCGGGAGCAGAGTCTTAACCCAGGCGTCGCTTAAGGGCACATAAGTCTGTTAAAAATCCACTGGATAGTGACCGTCGTTTCTGGTACATTACCATAGTATCATCGCCGTGATGGTGAGCGACAACCACAATGCCACTGCAGCAATGGAAGCTAAATAAGCGGCTACGACCGCGTTATTAGCATAACTTCCACATAATGGCAAGCATGCCACTCGACATCTCGCTTTTCCAAAGCAAGAAATGATCAACCACAATGATCATCAGAAAGCGTGCCGGGCTAGCACGTCTGTTCACCAGCTCGTCTTGGACCCAAGTCACGTCTGCTCATCAGCTCGTCTTGGACAGAAGTGTTCTCAAAATGGCTCCTTCCTCTTCCTCGGCTAGTTGCTCGCCACATGTAAAAGAACTCCACGGAATTAGTATTGTAGCCCCCAATAAATGTTCAGGATTGGCTAGCTACACATTTCCGTCGTCACGTGTTTAATATCACGCGTCGCATTCGCTGACTCCTTCGCGCGTTTCCTACTTGGCCTTCGGGATAGCGGCAAGGTGGGGTAGTTCGTTGACCGAATTCCAACGGGACTCAAGCCGGGTTGGCCCGGCGTCACCTTGTCGCCTCGCCTGCTCCATTGTTCCACCCTCAACGGTCGAAATGGCAGTCTCTAGCCTTCAATATTTAAGCGTTCTGAGCCATGCGTTTACAGAAAAATTAATTTATAATAAACTATACCTTTGGCCGCCCTGGTTTAAACATACATTTAACCTATCCAGACAAACCTCATTATTTATAATTTATTTACACGTTCCAAGATTAAATAATTAATAAACTTGAATATAATAAAAAAAAAAGAAATATGAATATAATTAATAATGATTTGATTATATTCATTGTGGGTGACGCTGTCACACCACAATACATGAGTGAAATTTTGTAAATAGTGTAATTACTTCATTTTTCAAAAGTTTCAACAGAAAGAAAAAAACCATATATCATTTTAGTAATTGTGGACAACTTTATCACCTTCCCCTTTCATACACCATATATACTATTTTATAAGTCATTCTTAGTTACCAAATTTCAAGAAGAAAATTCTTTCACAGAGTAAAATGGGTTCTGAAGCAGAAACTCTTTCAGTTTGGAGTTAAAGTAGTTGGGTTTTTGTAGATTTAATTTCTGTTGGTAAGTAATGAAATCAACATAAAAAACTTTAAATTACTCGTGGTCTCTGCTGCAACCACGAATGCCAATTGTCATTCCGGCCTAGGCTAAATTTTAATTTCATTAAAACATATCCCAATGTTGATGCTTGATTATTCGAAGTATCTCAACTATTTAACAATCTGGAATCTGCATTACGTTCTCTGGCCGTAACGGACATTATAACCAAAGATATCATTATAAATGTTTTCACAGCCTCAACCAAAAACAACATGATGCTTTCGAAGCAATTGCGCACTCCCTTTAAATAAAAATTCCTCAAATTTTGAAGAGTTACTTTTTATGGTCAAATATTTTGCAATGTGAAATTTTAGGGTGAAATACAAGTAAAGTCTATATTTCAGTAAGTTCGAGGCTAGCAAACACTATCTTTGAAACAATTATACGAAAGCGCCATCATTTCTGTCCTTATGACAATTTAGTTTTTCCCGGCGTATTGTTGAAATAAATAACTCTCGGGTTTTCTGCCGGTTAATTGATTTATTTAGTTCTTTTTCTTTTAACAACGTTTCGGCAACTGCCATCGTTGCCTTCACTGTCAGTGTCTTGTCCTTGTATGTAAGAGTTAACCTGATGAAGGCAACGATGGCAGTTGCCGAAACGTTGTTAAAAGAAAAATAACTAAATAAATCAATTAACCGGCAGAAAACCCGAGAGTTATTTATTTCAACAATACGCCGGGAAAAACAACATTGCATCTGAGGTTACATACATCTAACTAGACACGTGATGATACGCGAAAAACAGCCATGGGCTTACACTAGTAGATAAATAAATGGTTAATTTAATTATTATGGGATTATATATGAGAAAATTCAAGGTTCTGTCACACAGGGTATACTAACATGTGATCAAATTTTATCGATTTCATTATTCGTCTAAACTGTTTACTATAGCAGTTAAATTCATAAAATTTACTCGAAACTTGAAGACTCAGAAAATGAGATTTTCTATGGTTTACCCCACACTATTATCTACAATGTGCAATTTGTGCTTCTATATTACCTTAGTACACGAGAAGACGAAAAATGTCAGATTTCAGCTTCTGTAAAGTTCAAATAATTTAAATCCTCTAATTTATTTATTTTTAATTGTGAGAAACTGTATTTTAAATTATTGTAAAGTTCAATTTCAGCAGGAATACTTAAAATCTTATTTCCTATCCTGTGCTAACCTCTTCATCTCTACAAACCCCTTACAGCCCACGTCCTCAGTTATCTGCTTCATATATTCTAATCTCTGTCTTCCTCTACAGTTTTTACCTTCGACTGTTCCCTCCACTAACAAATTAACCAATCCTGCATGTCTCAAAATATGACCTACCAGCCTGTCTCTTCTATAAGCTTCTTCCACAAACTTCTTTTCTCACCCATCATTTCCAAAACTCGTTCATTTCTTACTTTGTGTGTCCACTTAATTTTCAGCATTCTTCTGTAGCACCGCATTTCAAATGCTTCAATTTTCTTTATTTCCGGTATTCCTAAAGTCCATGTGTAACTACTTTTTTTACATGCAGCGCCCATTTGTTGCTTTCATTCCTTACAAATCACTGAAATGTTCGTTCATTTAAACCCTCCAAGTTGGAAGCCTTTGAAGACAGATCAGAAGCCATATTGTAATTCATTTGTCATTCGCCTAATCTGTATAAATGATTGCTTTCGAATAAATATAATTTAACTTATTTAATTTCTCATTTAAAATGGAGAAGACGTTGTGCTAGGTTGTTGGAGCTAAATGACTGTGTTTGCCACGAACAAAAATCATCTTGTAACACTTATAACCAGAGATGTATTCGTAATGAAATGTGTACGGAAATATACGTACAGTTACAAGAATTGTCTTTTGTATTAAAAAAAAAGTCAGAAAAAAAATTACAGTTCAAGGTGCCATGTCATCCACTTATTAATGTTGAACCTTTCGCATAAATAATTCGATCATGATTTTATGCGCCGAGATGTTGGTTTGTGTCTGTTTCCTAAGTGTCTAAACGTTTGACTTTCTTTTTCCTTATGGCTTATCAATGTCGAGGCCATCAGAGGCTGGAAAGGAATTCGACCACGGCCTTTTTGAAGGAATTATCCAGATAGTGCCGGGAGTGATTTCCTAAAACCATGGAAAACCGAAATCTAGAATTGCCGTACGAGGATTAGGACCCACGTCCTTCAAATCCTAAGCCGTAACGTTACCGCTCACCCACCATACTCGATGAAATTTCTTGTGTTTCTTTCCGTCCACCTGAAAACTTGCTGCTATGACAATGTGTGAGTGGTTTCTTGCATGTGTTTTCCTATTTGAATAGTCTGTGATACCATGTTAATGACAGCCACTGTCTTCGGCATCTTTCTGATTTTCAAGCTGTCTGTTCATCTTTGAGTGTGTTTGTCTATATTTCTCACTGCATGGAATTCTGAATTTACGAATAGAACTGTCTCTGATATCATGTTAACTACATCGACTATCTTCAACATCCTTATGATTTTCAAGCTGTCCGTTCATCTTTGAGTGTGTGTGTGTCTACGTTACTGACTGCATGGAAATTTGCTTTGTGATATCTTCCTGAATTCACAAATTCAGTTGTATTCTTCAGATTGCCCGGTGACCTGTAGTGCCCATTGCTCCCAAAGTCAATCCACATTTCCAATTTTGTGAGTTATTCTGCACGTGTGCTCTTCTTCTATGAACGCATTACACAGGTCCGGGAGTAAGTAGTTAATTTGGAGGAAGTTAGTCTCTCCATATGAACATCTGGGAAGATATTAGGTGAGGATTCTCTCTGCTTTCACCAGAGTGACAGTGTTCCTAAGTGCTATTTGTTGTGTGAGTGACTGAGGAATTTCGAGGCCCCCTGCGAAATTTGATTTGGGTCCCCCTGCTTCTTTTCTAGATGTACTTTTGCCAACACTTTTGATAATTTCTGTCACTTTATATACACACACACAAATAATATATAGATAATCTGTGCGTAGATCTCAAATAACGATTAAAGAGAAGGACTGAGGTTTCTCTAAATGTGTGTACAAACGGGCCAGCAGTTTTTGTGTATTAGCTGAACGGGACCAACTTCGCCGAGTCTCTGGTGTTTTATCAGTGCATCTCATATGGATCTCCCAACTACTGTCAATTTAATTTCTGACTAAGCCCTGCTGCCCATTGTGTCAAATGAAATTGTTTTTGTATTCAATTTTATAGCTATTATAATCACAATTTTTGTATACGACATTTCTTTTCTTGCCTTTCTTTGCTAGTGCATATAGGTTTTTGGGACTGGAGACACGTGAGCAGGCATACACATTTTAATTCAATAACTTTTTATATGAAACGTCAAAAGATGAATGATTTTATTCGAACGAAATTACATAAATTGCTGAAAGAGGTTCAGAGCAATACACTCCTTTATTATATAGGCATATAATATAATATATTGCATCAGATACGACTTTCTCAAAACTGAATCTAATGAAGGACTTCTCGTGGAACTCCACGCCTCGGAAAAGTCTATCGTGAACGCAGCTTATTAACATTCTAAATTATTAGATTATTTATTTTAGCAGGAAAATTGTTCGTTAAGTGAGGACACATTTTGAAGGGGATCGTGGCGGGGCCCCCTCAAGCTAAAGGCCCCCCACGACTGCGCTTCTTGCGGTAGCCTTAAACCGGCCCTGTGACTGAGATAGTATGTCTGTTCTGTGTGGAGTGTTTTGTGTGTTTCAAAGAAAGGAAAGGTTGAAACTCGGTGCCGTCCCATTCAGTTCTACTCTTCCGAAAGACACCGAGGGATCGCCATGTTTAACGTTCCAATCCGACGGACAAATCACTGTCAATAGCGTCGTATTCCCCCATCCTGTACACGCTGTGGAAGATTCTACCCAGGGATTAGTGTCCAATCTTGTGATTAGGAATCACCTCTCCTATTCTGCCGGCCAAATTCACCACTGAGATTCGAACCAGCTACCCCCATGCCAGGTGCCAGCCAACTAAGCCGACGGGATGAGCGCTTGCTACACCTAAATTCCCTCTAACGACCCGAAAACAGCAGATTGTGAAAGGAAATAATTTACCGTTCCACTAGGCCAATAAAATAGCCAATGTCACATTTTAGTGGTCAGATAGCATTATGCATTACAGTAGAAGGTCAACGGTAAGTAAAATTGGAATTGTTATCTGAGTTTTATACACGAAGACATTAAATATTATGGGAGAGATAGGAGAAGTTCGTTCTAATGACAAGTATTAAATTCTGCCATATAATGTTTATTGAAATCAACTCTCAGAATTACACCAATCGCTGATAGACCAATTTATTCCAGCAATAAATTTTCTCTCAAACTTTTTTGTCCTTGACAATACATTTTCTGTTGATTTCACTTTTATCATTTAGTTGTTATAATATTAACCTCTCCAGGTACAAATACTATTTTCTGTTCCATTTAATTGATCCAGATGAGATAACGGGTGGAGACCAATTCCTACACTTGATACTGTACCGAGAGTGGTGGGTGAACGGTTAACGTTCTGGCCTCGCATTCGGGAGGACGCGGATTCGAATCCCCCTCCGGGCATCCAGATTTAGGTTTTCCAAGGTTTCCCCAAATCACTCCAGGCGAATGACTGGATGCTTTCTTCAAAAAGTCCATGGCCGAATTACTTCCCGTTCCTTGTCCCCCAGCCTCATCCCGCCTGTAATGATCTTAGCCGTCAACAAGGCGTAGAAAAAAAATCTGTACTGTCTAATTCACCAAACTTGTAAGGGAGCCAGTCCTATCATATGGTTTACAGCAGGGTTTCTCAAACTCATAGCTCCAAGCATCTTTATCAAATTTTCCAGACAATTACGAATCCACTTAAAAACTTTAAGAAAAATAAGGATTTTTATTTAGAAAAAGTGATGCAGCCACAAAGAGCAATGTGCTTTTAATTTATGACGGATGGCCTTGTTTCTTGCAGCAGTTTGGTCGATTTTAGGAGCACTTTGCTCATGTTGAGTCTCAATTCACCATCAGGCGTTTTGTTCGCTCGAGACAGCCACTTAGCCGCCATTACTTAAACCCTGTCGCGAACGCCCTACGATCAACTAGGGGACCCGTAGGGGTTGGCGTACCACACCTTGAGAAACTCTGCTTTAGAGGAAGACTAAATATCATCTAGGGAGCTGTTCACTTCAACTGCCTAATGACGTTTACCTATTGACGTCAGCGAGAACTTGTGTTGAGTCAGAAGAATGTTTGCCATGATTTTTGACAGCCAGTTACACAAGTTAGCACTTAAACTGAGTGAAATTTATCAGAGGTTTTTTTGTCCGAATGACCTCGGAATATGTTTTTCGCAAAACAACAGTGGAAATTCTGGCGTTGTACAGGTAACCAATCAGTGTGATTAATATTCAGAACAACGGACTCGATATCTTTGAAGTCTGATAGCAAGCAGTGTAGGAAGCCTATAGTGTGGAGAAGATACTACCAAGGAGCCTATTATTATTAGTTTTTAAATATTCTTTCTACGAGACTTAGCATAGAAACCTGAACCTTGGTTCGAGTGTAAGTACAAAAGTGAAAACACGATAAGATTTTAAAATTTTATCTGTCATGTCTGGATGAGATCTAACATGTTATGCACGTATGTACTGTAGTGTTATGGAATACACCATATGCGATACAGTAAGGATAGAGACCCACAATTTCCACAGATGCCGTGGGAGGCGAGGGGTTGCTGAACGATAGCCACTTGTGTTGAACCTCGAAGGCGCGGAGTAGAGGTCGAACCAAACTTTCTTGTAGAAGATTTGTAAATGAAAATATCGTCTATAAACTATTATTTTATCCCTATAAATTCAGACGCGTTTCGCCCTTGTGGACTGGGGCATCATCAGTGAGATTTTTGATACAAACAATCACATGTTGATCAGGAAATAGCTCCAGTTGCACATTTTTGTAGAACACAACATTTTTCAGCCATTCTGTATTTCTACTTTTTTTCCTAACTAAGACTTGTGACAATAAACGGTGACATAGGGACGCTGTCAAAAAAGTAACAATGCAGAATGGCAGCAAGATGTTATGTTGTACGAAAAAAAAAGTGCAACTGGACCAACATGTGATTTTTTGTATCAAAAATCTCACTGATGATGCCCAGGTCCACATGGCCGAAACGCGTCTGAACTTATAGGAATAAAATAACAGTTATAATCGTAGTCTTCAGCGGCCAGAGTCAGTTGCTTCTTGGCTGTACGGGTGACCCCGCGTCATGATTAGTGCAGCCAACGTTTTGACCATCGTTATGAGGTCTTCTTCGGCAGTTCTATCCTGAAGAAAACTGCAGATAGATGGTCGAAACGTCGGCTTCACAAATCGTGACGCGGCGTCACCCGGACAGCCAAGAAGCAACAAAATAACAGTTATTAACTCACGGTATTTTCATATACAAAACGTTAACAAACAACTGCGGAAGAATGGTCCTAACCAATTGAAAACTGTCTTGTAGGGACTGCAGTAAAAGAGACAGCTCCTGCCTTCTGGGAGATAAGTGATAAGATGAGTTTTTGTTTTCATATTTCAATATCCATCGACTGGTCTGCCAGGGGCCAAATAAATCCGATTGGCTCTCCCGGATTTTACCCGCCAAGGACCACTGTAAGGCCTGTGTGCAAGAAGAGAGAAAGAAACTAGACGTGTTCGCAAGCTGTAGTGGCTTCAGGCCTTAAGTTGCTTTTTAGTGTGATTTTTTTTTAATGTAAAGTGCTTGTGTAAGACGCGAGCTCACCTAGGTGCCAAAGATATTAAACACGCTGTTCAGTGTTTTAGTTCCATGCAAAGGTCATACACTATACAGCGCAGCAGTGGCATGGTTTCACAACATTGTTTTTTTTTTTTTTTTTTTTTTTTTTTTTTTTTTTACGGCACTTTGAACACTTGAAACGACCTGTGAGGTTTTACATGTCCACTTCCAATAAACGTTGAACATTGAAACAGTCTGGTTTTGAACTGTCGGGGCAGCGGTCTAATGCCTTTTTATTCAAAAATCTTTTTAACATGGACAAATTTATACGTGTTTTTTGATATGTGAATAAATTTTATATATATATATAGCCACCACTACCTAGCACAGATCACTGGTGTTTGTGTGTGAAAGTAGCATGGAGTTTCCTGTCATGCACAACATTGGCCGAATGCCGATAGCTGTGGAGGTGTGGGAGATATGATGGATGAAAGTGGTCGATGCAGGGCATTTTCATATTTGTACCAAAAGGGTTGTGTCTCCTTATGCTTCTCTTTCCTGCCACAACTGCATAAGATAGACCACTGGTGTTTGTGTGTGGTAGTAGCATCGAATCTCCTATCGTGCACTATGGAGATGTGTGAAATGGTGGTTGAAAGTGGTGGACCTGCAGTACTTTCATATTTCTACCAAAGACGAATGTGTCCCGGTGTATCACTTTTCAGCCAAAACTATGTTGCGCAGATCACTTGTATTTGTATGTGGCAGTAGCACAGAGTCACCCATCTGTCACAACGTTTGCCAAATTTGAGTGACTGTGGGAGTGTGGGAGAAATGGTGGTTGAAAGTGACCGATCAAGGATATTTTCGTATTTCGAACAAAGACAAGTGTCTCCGTACATGTCACTTTGCTGCCACAACTACATAGCATAGATAGACCATTGGTGTTAGTGTGTGGTAGTGGTATCGTGTCTCCTATCGTGTACTATGGTAGTTAGATGTCGGTAGCTATGGTGGTGTGGGAGATATGGTTGTTGAATGTGATTGACCTGCGCCACTTTCATATTTCTACGAAAGATGTATGTGTCGTGGTGTATTACTTTTCAGCCAAAACTATGAAGAGCAGATCACTGGTGTTTGTGTGTCGTAGTAGCACAGAGTCACCCGTCGATCTCAGCGTTGGCCGAATATCGCTAGCTGTGAGAGTGTGTGAAATATGGTGTTAGAAATTAGCCGATAAAGAATATTTTCGTATTTCGACCAAAGACATGTGTGTCCGTTTATTTTACTTTGCTGCCTGAACTACATAGCGCAGATGACTGGCGTTTGTGTGTGGTAATAGCATCGAGTCTCCCATCGTGCACTATAGTGGTTAAATGTCGGTAGCTGTCAATCCCAATTCTTTACAAACATGAACGAAGTCATGGCCACCAACCAGTATCAAATAAGTTTGTTAATTGGGATGGCAATTTTATCCCATCATCATTTCAAAATTAATATTGAGGAATTAGAAATGTTTAACTAACAGTAAAAATCTAGTTAATTAACCTTCCGTAACACAGATAAGATACACCGAGCGTGGCGGGTGAACGGTTAACGTTCTGTTCTCGTAGTACATGATCTGTCCAAGATGTCCTGTAGGTTTGTACAGTATGGAGAATTGGTTTAACTTTAAGTTCATCATCAGATCTCTTTCTGTCTTGTAATGTGTAGCCAGCTGTTCTCCTCATGAATCGCATCTCAGCCGCCGCTAGTCTCCGTTCATCACCTTTGCGTAGTGTCCAGGCCTCGCTGCCATACAGTAATGTAGGTTTACCCTGGGTGTTATATAGCCTGATTCTTGTGTGCCGTTGAACTAGAGATGGTCTGAAAATGTTATTTATTATTCCTTTAACTTTCGTGAAATTTGCGATTTTTTGTTGCATATCGGTTTCTAAGGTGTAACTGAGGTTGTAACCTAGGTATTTAAATTCTGCTACTTATTCTATGGGCGTGTTGTTTATTTATTTAATTTGTTATTTATTTATCAATCTTGTTCCATGGATCCCTGCTGAGGAAGTACCTCTGGGATGTGAAACAAGTCATTGTTGATACATATACACATAATTTGAGTCATATAATAGTAAATATATATATATATACATATTTTACAAATACAAGAAATAATAATAAACATACATTTTTGCAACTGAGTTTTGCAAACGTCATAATGAGTACAATTAATTATTTTCTTCAAATTCTTGAATGGAGTAGAAGGAGTTGCCAATAAGATAATCTCTAAGTTTTTGTTTAAATACATCTTTATTATATGAAAGCTGTTTTATACGATTAGGTAGTTTATTAAACAGATGTATCCCAGAATAATTAACTCCTCTTTGTACTAATGACAGAGATGTTTGTGTTTTATGCAAGTTATTTCTGTTTCTTGTATTGAAACTGTGTACCTGTGAATTAGGTGTAAACAGGTTAAAATTTTCTATGACAAAGCTCATGAGAGAATATATATACTGAGAATACATTGTAAGAATATTGAGTTTCTTAAAGAGTTGTCTGCAAGAAGTTCTTGGTTTTATCCTACACAGAAACCTAATAGCTCTTTTCTGTGCTATGAAAACTTTTTTACTTTGTGAAGAGTTTCCCCAAAAAATTATGCCATATGACATTACTGAATGAAAATATGAGGAGTACACCTGTTTCATTAATTCTAGATCTGCTGTTAGAGAAAGTGTTCGTATTGCGAAGGTGGCACTACTTAACTTTGTCAGTAGTGTAGTGATATGATCATGCCAACAGAGTTTCTGATCTATTTTAATACCAAGAAATTTTATACTCTCTGTTTCTAAGATTGTGTTGTTTTTATAGTTTATACATATATCTGGCTGTGCATAGTTTTTTGTTTTAAACCTAATATAATGTGTTTTTTTCAAAATTTAATTTTAATGAATTTGCCTTAAACCAATTTGCTACTACTCTAAGTACTTCATTTACATTAAATTCTATAATACTGTTTGGTGTTTTACGCACAGTCAGGTTAGTGTCATCTGCAAATAAAACACTCTTAACTTTGTCGGATAAATTTCCAGGAAGGTCATTGATGTATAACAGAAAGAGGAGGGGACCTAAGACAGAGCCTTGTGGAATTCCATGTTTTATTTTCTCCCAGTCTGATGAAGCATCTTTACTTATTTTAGAATCAAAAATTGAAACTTTTTGTATTCGGCTTTCAATGTATGATTTAAACTATTTACCTGCGGTCCCAAAAATACCATAGTATTCCATTTTTTTTTTCAAAAGTAATTCATGATTTACACATTCAAATGCTTTTGTAAGATCACAAAATATTCCTACAGGATTCATTTTATTATTCAGTTCCTCAAATGTGTTATTTAAAAATGAATATATAGCCATTTCTATGGATGATCCTTTTTTGAACCCAAATTGTGAATTAGTGAGGATATTATAGTGTGTAACATGTTTTATTACTCTACTATACATGACTTTTTCAAAAACCTTTGAGAATGTTGAAAGTAATGAAATGGGACGATAGTTGTCTACACGTGTTACTTCTCCTTTTTTAAATAATGGTTTTACAACAGCATATTTTAGTATATCGGGAAAAACACCTTGTATTAAGGATTCATTACAAATGTGAGCAAGTACATGACTGATACAGTCTGAACATCTTTTCAGTATTTTACTTGAAATATTGTCGTAGCTGGAAGAAATTTTAGGTTTTAATTGTTTAATGAGTTTATTTATTTCTGAGACTGTTACTGGTGGCAATTCCATCTCCACAAAGCTATTTGGGAAAGCAGTCTCAAGAAGCCTTAGAGCACTATGTGCTTTTCTATGCCTAATTTATCTACTACTGACGTAAAATGTTTGTTAAATATTTCACAAACTTCCCCTACTTCGCTATACACATATCCATTTTGTTCTATTTTTATGTCTTTAGAGTGATTTACAGTTTTTCCTGTTTCAGTCTTTATTATATTCCATATTGTTCTCATTTTACTGTCTGAATTTTCCATTTTCGCCGATATGTACCTGTTCTTGGCCTTCCTTATTACATTTCTTAGTATTTTAGAATAAAGTTTATAGTGAACTTTCAGCGCATAGTTATCTGATTCTCTCATTTTTAAATAAAGGTCCCTCTTTGTTTTACTACAGATTCTAATACCCTTTGTTATCCATCCCATGCCCAGTTCATTGTTTGGAGTGTTGAGAATTTTCCTTTATTTGAAACTACCTTCAAAAAGTGTTAGAAATATATTCAGAAAGGAATCAAATTTCGCATTAACACCCTGCGCATTATTTACTTCTAACCAGTTTTCATTGTTTAAGGTATCTATGAAGTGTTTTATATTATTTTCACTAATATTTCTTCTATAAACCCAGCTTTTCTTTATATGTTTAACAGTGTTCCTGGACTCGATACATAATAGCTGGGCATCATGATCTGAGATACCATTTATTACTGGAAGTATGATGTAATTACTGCACTGAGAAATATCCATAAAAAAATTATCAATTGCAGTCCTGCTATTATTTTGTATTCTTGTAGGAAAATTGACAAGTGCTGTTAAGTTAAAAGACAACATCAAGGCTTCCATATCTAATCTATCATTGCTGTGATTCAGAAAGTCAACATTGAAATCTCCACATAATACTATTTGTTTGCTATTTGTAAAACTTAGTAGCAAAGACTCTAAATGAGATAAAAACAGTCTGAAATTACCTGAGGGGGCCCTGTAAATTGCTATCACTATCAGCTCTTGCTTATCATATTCTAGTTTAATTCAAAGTGTTGTTCTATATAATACTTACTTACAACTACACTACTGCATTCAATATTATTTTTAAGAAAAATGGCAACTCCCCCTTTCACCATTTTATATCTGCAGAAATGAGAGCTTAGTTTATAATTTGGGATGGACAGCTGAGATATTCCTGTATCAGACAAATGATGCTCAGATATACACAAAACGTCTACATTAAAATTTCTGGAATTTTGAATCTCTTCTAGGCTTAAGGTAATGTCATCAGTTTTACTAAATATTCCTCTTATATTTTGGTGGAAAATACTGGTCTGAACACTTTGACGCAATGACTTTGAATTGTTTATTTTATTATTACATACTGGTATTTCAGTTGGAATTTTTAATGTCAACAAATTATGATCATCAGAGACATTAATTTCCTTTAGACATCTTAGTAAATCTATTTTATTTACCCTAAAAAAGGCCGCGACTTAACACCATTTATCACAGGAATACCTCTTTCACTCACCTGGCATCCTCTGACCTCATCAGCAATAAGAAGCGAAAGCTTCCTCTTACCTCTGACATTCAGATGGAGTCCATGGCGAGTATAACTGTCCCTACCAATGCAGGCCACATCAATCAAACCAATGTGTGAATTAGCCGGCTGCCAGAGAACCCTTTCCAAGGATCCATTTGTACGCCTGATGTTATGAGATTTTGGTTCTTTTGTGGTTTTTTCCAGCAAAGGCTATAACGTCGGTTTTTTTTATGGAAGTCTCCATGCTGTATTATTTTGCTGTCATATGAAGGTTGTGCACCGATCTTAAAAGTTGCAATGCCAACAGCACGTGGTGTTCCACGGCGGTCATCCATCCAAGTACCAACCGGCGGTTATCGGACCAGAACCGGTGTTTTCAACGTGGTATGGCCGTTAGCTCACTGCCATTTAGTAAAGGGTGTAATCAACATTTTTTCTCATTTGCCTCTTCCGGTGTTTCTTGAGGAATGAGCTATAAGTTAGTTTTGAAAAGTCATAGTGGGACATTTTAAGGTAACATACTTCAAATGAGAACACCACATAAAGCTAAACAAAAAATTCTAATAAGACTTTTGGATTGGTTTTTTGTTTTCTTTTCCGAAAGTTTACGTTTGGTATCATATTTCCTTTCAAAAAACACCTATTCAATTGCCACCTAGGCATCGCAATTAAATAAATTAAAACTGAAGTACCAGGTCTGATATTTCAGTTAGTTTTTGGATTGGCATCTACCGAAATGAAGTTATAAAATAATTTGACGCTTATAGTCGTATTTTATTCAAAAATATTTTTCTGAGTACAAAAACTGGCAGTGTATAATAATTAGAAGGAGTTACATTTTCAGAAACAGTTATTAAAGGTAACAATAAAATACATTATATCTAATTACAGGTGTTGTCAAAACTGGTCAAGCCACTACCAAGGTAACTTTTCCACTGTAGCAGGTAAGTATTTTTCCATCCTGGTCTTCCAGCTTAAACGTAAATACGTAGGTGCCACGCACGAACCAGTCGACTGGTACCGGCGTGTTTCTTATCTTCGCATCAGTTGCGCTGTACGTGCCCTGCAAGGTGAAAGCAAAGAGACATCAAAATCTCTACGACTTCACTTGTCGGAAGGAAAATTGTTTTGTAGAAATGAGATACTTTTCACCTTCTTGATTGGGCAGTTGAATATGTCACAGAGGTCAGGGAAATCGCATGATCCGAAGATTCCCTGTATGCAGCTGACAGGTATACAGTCATCGTTAAACGCAACATTTTTACACATTTTTACTTCAGCCTGCAAATAATAAGCTCAAATTATTTCAGACATTAATAATGCGGTGGAGAATGGTTGGACAAAAGTAATGCGCTAACGAAAGTATCCTCTATTCTTTTTATTTTTTTAAAAAAAATCAGCAATAATAATAATAATGATAGGATGTACTAGAGAAGTTAATGAATTAGGTTAGGAAACTTTCTCCAGACCATTTGTTGAATATGGTGGTGTATTTTGGGACCCACATTTTAGGTATCAAATACAGGAGCTGGATGGCATTCAAAGAAGACCAGCTACATTTGTTTGTGAAAATTATCACAGGGCCTAGTCAGTAACTGATATGATAAAGGAGCAGAATTATGATTCATTGGAGGACAGGAGGAAGGCGAAGTGTAACAGCAAGATGAGACTAGGCATCTTGTTCCCCCATTTGGAATCGTCCTTGCAATGGTTCCCACAACTTCCTTCTAGCCGGAGGGTTATCTCCACCTCCAAAGAATATAATCCAGATTGAACCCAGACTCGCGAAGAAGAGGGGATGGTATGCGGCTTGGGTAACCTGGGATCGCCATTCCCGTCAGTGTTGCCACCTTATGAACACAAAAGTCGCTAGACCTTGTCTCAAAACTCACTAGATTGCGGGATATTTAGAATCAAAAGATTCGCTGGAAATAGCTAAATAAAATAAATGAAAATGGCAAGGTAAGTAACTTAAAAATATTTTAATAATTTGTATTTTCTTTAAATTAAACATAAAATTGTACTAAAAATCAACATCAAATTTCTTCAATCAGTATTTCTTCTTCATTATCTTGGTCTATCGTTGGAGTTGCAGAACTTGCAGATGTGGAACGATGAGATGAATCGTCAGTTTTACGTCTTTACCAACTACAGCAATCACATCAGCCGGAAGCTCGTAATGGTATGTGGTTTTTTTCACAATTTTTTTACCGATTCCTCATAAAAGAATGCTGTCACGAGTATTTACAGCTATCATATTTCTCAAATTGTTTTTAAGAATGGTCATTGTATTGAAAATCCTTCCTACTGTGGCAAGCGAGAGAAAAAGGGATAGGATATGGCTAAAGCAGATAACAACGAAAAGGTATTTATTCCAGCAGCCTCTTTCCGTTTTCAATATATCATGTACGCCATTATTTATCCGAGTCATGACAGAAGAATTACCTTTCCCAATTCCAGGCAAATTTTTCGAAACTCTGCAAGGTTGAATATCACTAAAAATCACAAAATATTTTTTTAGCGATAATATATCGCTTTAGAGCCTCAAAATTCACTAAATCTAGCGACAAAATCGCTAAGGTGGCAACATTGATTCCCGTATCCATCCCTTCCCTCTGTGGAACGTCCGGTCCTATGAGGAACTTTTAACGGGAAGTGGAATTAATGCATATACTAATAGTTTTATCTTTGGAACAACAAGGTGGCGGTGTTGTAATATCGCTGATGACCGGTAGAGGGATATTCGAGGGTCGAGTCGCCGCTTACTATATATTGTAGTTGTTACGACGAATTGAAGTAGCGGGACAAATGATGTAAATGTATTAATGGATTTTCGGGAAATGTTACTTAGATTGTAGCAGGCATCCCGACATTAGTAAATTCGCAGGCTCGAGCGATTCGAAATTAGTGATAACATAATCTTGAACATCATTATTAACGAACTAGCTCGTATCCGCGACTTCGTACGCGTGGGTTAAGAATTTTTTGCCAGAATTGAATATAGAAAGTTGTTGGTAACGAAGGATTAGACCCAAACAACACCGAGTCGGCATAATATGACAGGAAAGCTATCACTATATCATTCTACCGTCGAACCAGTCTCTTGAAGACAATCAGTTTCCAACATATTTCTGTCACCATTCGATAAGGTCTCAAAATTTCGTCACTACAACTATCAAACATACCGGAGAAAATGTCCTGTGCCAGTCATACAGATTTTCTTGCCAAATTCCATCAACATCGATATAGCCATTTGATCGTCAAAACGTAACAAAATGACAGAGACTTACTTCCGTATTAATATTATTATTACTGCGGGTCACAGTCTCTCTCTCTCTCTCTGACTGCGAACAACCCCTGAGGAATCATTATAAAGTAAAAAAGTGTACACCTAGAGCATTGCAAGACTACCTACGATTTGCCTCTCATTGCACCCCTAACTTTGTGATATCTATAGTTTAATATTAAATCCGAATAACCTACGGTCCAGGCGTGACTCTTACGATCAAAAACAATTTTTAAAAATCTTACCCTCCACGGAGATTTGAATCGGCGATCACGACCCAAACATTTGTAAGCAAGCACTTTAACCACTGAGCTGCCTGACCGCTACACGGAAAAACTGTACAGAGACGTCCATATCCAACGCGTCTGTCTATCGCCGTTCAGTAGTATTTCGAAATTATGAGACAACATGTAATATTTATACAGATAATTTTTTCAACCAAATGTAGACAGTATTTTTCTCCTTGTTTCAAAGGATAAGTGTGCAAAGTTTCATCGAGATAGAATGAAAACGGTGGATTTGTATGAAGAACAAACAAACTAACATACAAACATACATACATTCATCTTTATATATATAGGTTTATTGCCAGAGAAAGACCTACCAACCTGAGCAATAGAAAGGAATTTAAGACATCTCGGTGGATGTTCATATCTGTATTCAATTTTACAATAGAATGATTGTTTATTTTGTCTTAATAATTGTACATTATCACCTACGAAGAAGATCACCTTGGAAGGTCACACAGCGCCGTAGAAATTTCTCTCGCTCCTTATTGTCATTGAGTTGTATATATTTCAGTTATAGCATTATTATTGACGATTGCAATGTAAAAATGCTGTGTCTCGAAGTTAATGTTCAACTTCATTATTATTAATTTCAATTGGATTGGAGCTAACGCTCTGACGGCAAATCGCCTAGTCAACTAATTACCCTTCTTTATACTATTTTTTTGAATTTCTTTTATAATTATAGTGTAATTATATTCCTCCCGCATTTACTTTTCCAAATAACAATTTTAATTTTAAACTCCTTTAGCGTTCTTGGTAAATTGCTCATCAGTTCACTTGGTAATTTGTTCCAATCCCTGGCACCCTTAGCCTATTCTCCCCTATTTTCGGAATAAGTTTAACCTATATTAGATGGTAAACAGGTATTTTAACAATGTGTATTACCGGTCCTCACATATGCCTGCCAGACTTGGACCCTAAATAGTGACACGAAGCAAAAACTGAGAACTGCCCAGCGAAGTATGGAAAGAGCAATGCTAGGGTTTACAAGAAGAGACAGGAAAAGGACCGTGCACATTCGTTCAATAACTAAAGTAAGAGACATCTTAAAAAGAGTCATGACCCAAAAATGGCAATGGGCTGGTCATATTGCTCGCAAAAGAGAAGAAAAGAGCTAGAGGAAGACCCCCGGATCGCTGGGATAAGGATATACGTCGAGTTACAGGCGTGATCTGGAAGAGGGTGGCTAAAGATCGATCAGCCTGGAAAGAAATACAGCAAAACTATGTAGAATTAAATTCTAATATATAGCTCATTAGACTTAAAGAGGCTACATCCTGAAAAAGAGGATCGATATAGCTGCAATAATAATAATAGTAATAATAAATGGTTTTGTATGAATGTAACAGAATCTTTTTATTGAATTATCAAACATCTGTAGACTTCAGAACTCTTTGAACTTTTTCACAAGTATTATGATCCAATGACGATATAATAATCCCATAGCTATGTCCCGGTATTCTCAATACTTTGACACTAACAACAGAAAGTGGAACCAAGTGGGGGGGGGGGGGGGGTGAGAGGTAACGTTCTGGCCTCGCAGTTGGGAGGTCATGGGTTAAAATCCTAGTCTGATCATCCTGATTTGGGTTTTCAATGGTTTCCCCCAAATCACTCTGAACAAACAAGAAAGAGGTTCACGTGTAAAAACGAAACTAAATTAAATTAAATTGCAATGGAGTGGATGCTTCGGTGGCAATTTCCCTAAATACCCATCTTCCCCCTTTTCTGCTTCCACCTACATTAAACTTTTACAAATTTTAACTTTAAATTCTTTCAACGTTTTTGGCAAATTATTCATCATTTCTCTTGGTAACTTATTCCAATCTCTGACACCCTTACCTAAAAAAGAGAATCTTCCTACACCCTTGTGCCTGAAATCGAGTGCCAGCTTGTGGTTATGGTCATCTTTTCCCTTCCCTGCATTACTTTCAATTCTTACACCAAAATCATTGTAGTCGAGTTGTTGAGGTAACAAAGAAGAAACTTTTTGAGTCAAAACTTGTGTGGCAGGAGGTGTTATTGTTATAATGCAGTAATGGTTGGTCTCTTTCGAAAAATTCATTTCCTAACTCTTTCGAGAGAGTCACGGTATAATTGATGATGACTATTTCTTATTTTTCCTTTTCCATGTAAACCTGTGTAGTTATGATAAGGTTTTGAAACACAGCACATACATTCTCATACTTTTCAAACTTTTTTTCCACGTTGCATGTTGCCATGGTGTAGGCAGTAGAGATGGAGAGGACAACCTTGACCCGATCGATGTCATCCAACGCAATTTAGTAGCATTCATCATCAAACTGATACTTAAGAAGTAAAACAGCAGGCACGGAGACGTAGACGTTACTTGCCTTTAATGGAGAATTCAAGTCGACATTGATGGTTATAGAGTAAGTTAGTAGAATGTCTTTGTTACTGTCGTAATTGATTTGAAGTTCAAACGATTTCAAGAGGAAGTCCTTCACTGCAGCGATCTAATTCCAGATCACTTATCTTGACTTGCTCCTGCAAAAGAAATGGCACCATAAATCGTGGTTTCAGCAAGCAAGAACAAAATGCAATTACAGAAATTGAAAATGATGAAATGGTATGAATTCTTAGGGATTGTGCATAAACTACGTGGCTCCATCTAGGGGGGGAGGGGTTTGCAGGAAAGCTATGTTGGGCTACGTGGGGGGGGGGGGGGGGTCCCGAGCCAGGCCACGTAGCTTTTCTTTCATATTATTTGTCACAGTTAAAATGAAATACAGAACACACAGAAACATGTAAATATTTATTTCCGTCATTTAATTATCCCCAGACGTAATTTACAATAGTCTGACAAGAGAAAACAGAACAAAATGTCTTCTGGAATCATTATGGAAAAAAAGCTACGTGCTACTGGGGGGGGGGGGGGTTAGAGACAAAAGCCACGTCAGGCTACGTGAGGGAGGAGGGGGGTTCACAGGAGGCCAAAATGGAGCTACGTGGTTTATGCACGCTCCCTTATCACTCAAACAAAATTTGAAATAGCTGCTAAGATATTACGCTTGCATCATAGATGATAGAATTCAATCTATGTCCGAATTTGCAGTTTTGTATTTGTCTCCTTGCTTTATTAATCTAATTTATGAGACTCAATTGAAGGAAATACCTTAATATACAAAAGACACACCCATGCTTCGGTAACAGAAAAAAATACTGTATTCTGATTTTTGTTCCTCAAGCAATCAACCAAAGCAGATGCATAAAATCTTTAATAGTTTCTAAACCAACTTCTTCATACCATAGATTGGCAAATGCATTATACCGAAATGACCACAAAGAAAACTAGTTGTTCGGATTTGCAGAATGGTGTTTCGGAAATTGGATGGTAAGAAATTCCATATCACTGATCTATTCAGTCACACAATTCTAAAAAAAAACTGAACCAAAAGAGATTACTTCCCTCGTATAACCACACACTACAATTATAAATTGTGTTTATTATTAAAAAAAACTGGTAGAAATTTCAGACGATTACAGAATTTCCACTTACCTCCTTGAAATCATTGGATGTGCTTATAGGTGTTAGTCCGGATTCAGTAGTATCGTTCTAAAATCAGGATGAAATATTTAGGAAAAAAATTAGTAGTATATATATGTATATATATTGCTTATGTATTTTTGCAAAATTAGGGCTATCAGGCCCTCAATTATATAGTAGTAAGTGATTACAACAAATATTTTGCTAAGCTTTTTGGTTATTGATTAAGGCAAGCTATTCAGTTCTGTCGTCAAATAATAATGATTTCCATTTAATCACTTCTTCTTCCACAGGTTGCTGTAATGGGCGCCAATGGTTTTACCATTTTCCCAGTGGTTCCTGATTACTACTGTTCTGGTTTGAATCCAATAGTTCTACCAAATGACAACACACTAATCGCTTTCAATTATTATTTATTTTTCCCGTTAACTCTAAGATAACATAGGCACCGACTCGATCCAGAGATACTAAGCGAGAATACACAAATGTCCCTGCGATTAAACTCACAAACATAATTTCTGTTAACGACTGCCAACTAACTTTGAGCTAAATAATCGTCTCTTCCCCTCTTTTATATAGACGCTACAGAAAATTCGATAGTAACACAGAGAAAGCCGATCGATGTTTCTCGAACAGAGACAATGCAGACAACAATCAAAACCACATTAAGACAACAATCAGAATTAATAAAATATAGTTCACAAACAAAATGTAGCACGCGGAAATTAAAATTAAACATATTTAAAAGCATTTACAAACAACATTATCAACATAAACTACTACAATCAGTAGAGAGTTGTCCTCCTAAAATCGTGGCTCACATCAATACTTATCATTACAAACTTTAATTGATGTTTCATATATAATCTGTCCTTGATCATACTATATACCATTTACAAATTTGTTCTCCATAAAACAATTTTCATCACGAAAATATATACATACCACTAATTAATCAACTTCCAATTTGCTATACATAATTTTTAAAACAACATTACATCTGAGGTCTGTAATAACACCCATGATTAAGTAAGTAACAGAAAATATACTGTATTGTGAATTTTCTTGCTAAAGCAATCAATGAAATCAGTTGCCTAAAATCTTCACAAACAACTATACTTAATAGTTTCTAAACCAGTTTCATTACCCCACAGGTTACTAAGCGCATTCTACCTAATTACCACACAGAAAACTAGTTATAATAATAATAATATTTAATTAAACTGCAATGGAGCGCACGCTGCAGTGGCAATTTCCCTAGACACACAACTTCCCCCTTTCCTGCACCCACCTACATTTGCCCTCTGCCAATTTTAACTTTAAATCCTTTCATAGATTTGGTTAATTATTCATCATTTCTCGTGGTAACTTATTTCAGTCCCCAAGACCCTTACCCAAAAAAGAGAATCTTCCTATATCCTTCTGCCTGATATCGAGTGCCAGCTTGTGGTCATGATCATCTTTTCCATTCCATGCTTTACCTTTCTTTCTTAAATCAATATCTTTCCATGTCTCATAACCAATATACTACTTTTACATTCCATTGACCCTCTTCACCCTCCTCCTGTCTTCCAATGAATCCCATTCCAGCTCCTTTATCATAACTGTCACTGACTGCGTTCTGCGATAATTTCCAGAAACAAATCTAGCAGCCCTTCTTTGCACCTTCTCCAACTCCTGTATTTGATACTCAAAATGTGGGTCCCTTACTACACTACCATATTCAAGCAATGGTCTGACCAAAGTTTTTTAAGCCAATTCCTTTACCTCTCTCATACATCCCCTCATCACTCCCTCAAACAAATGCAGAATTTTGAAACCTTTTCCTACCACCTGTCCAATGTGTTCTGCCCAATGAAGCTTGTCTTCAAATGTGATGCCAAGATGTTAACATTTCAAGCCTTCAACAAGCAATTCTTTCCCCATCTTATCTTAATAAACCTTTAGTTATTTATTTGTGTATCTAATTAGCTGACACTTCTTTGCATTTATCTTCATCCCATGTTTACCAACCCAACTAGATATCCTGTCCAGATCACCCTGCAGCTGTTTACAGTCGTTCTGATTTTAAGAATGTTGTCATGGGAAGTTGCAGGGGATGGAAATTCGTATCTTAGATTGAAACAATCACACAATACTGCAGCAACTTCATCAGCGGTGTTTACTTACCGGACATATCCACTCAATACAATTTATTAATTGTGTTGATTATTAAAAAAAACTGGTAGAAATTTACAATGATTGCAGTCATCATCAAGAAGTATGGTACGGAAGCAACGTCCTGTAACGCAGCAGACCGGCCCTTCGAGCCGAGCTGAATCGATATCGTTTCAAGAGGTTGCATCACCGAAGCAACCCTCGCCTCCGAATACAAGTACGCCACGACATTCGGAAGAAGTCAACACCGCTGAGAGTCCCGCCTAGTACGACACCCCTGCTTCGAATCGCCAAGAGGATTCCTGTTCGGAGGTGTCTGGAGCGAACGACTCTTCGTGGATATCATGGTCGTCACCAAAAGCCGCTCTTGTCGACCACGACGTTTTCAAGAAAGAGGAGAACGTCATTTACTTCTACTATGAGAGCGCAGGCAACAAGTACAAGTTCAAGCCTTTCACACCGAGGAAGTTTGAGAAATTCTATTACGCCGACGAGTCTCCCCTCCAAGTGCAGCTCCGAGTCAAAGCTGGGGAAATGCTGTTTGCGTGGGATATCCCTAGCACGAGCTTCAAGAAGCTCAAGCAAACTCTCTCGGATCCGGCACAAGCACTTAATGCCAAGCCCATCATCTCAGAGAAGAAAGACTGGTCTCGCCATGTTGAACTACCACTCGTCCTTTCCAAGTACTTCAAGGAGGAGGAGTACTTCGCAGACCTCCTTCGAACGCTCCACAGCCCCCGGAGCCCAAGCAACAATGAAGAGGAAGCTTTGGAGCAAGAGGTCTCACTGACGCCA
Source organism: Vandiemenella viatica (assembly GCA_031002005.1). Classification (NCBI taxonomy): domain Eukaryota; kingdom Metazoa; phylum Arthropoda; class Insecta; order Orthoptera; family Morabidae; genus Vandiemenella; species Vandiemenella viatica. The sequence goes on along the minus strand of JARYHS010012519.1, from coordinate 224,106,963 downwards.
AACCGCGGGGACTTCGTGCATCAGGAAAACATCATACATCACCAAGATCGTCCTCCGTCAAGAGAAGCCCAGCAGAATGAGTCCTCACTGGCGCATACATGCTCATTGCCAACCCAGCTGCTGGTCACCTGTATGAGCAAAGAGGACCTCCAAGAAATCAAGCAATTCCTAGAAACTAGGAACATAAGATACAGCATGGATCTCCAAGGAAGCACTCGGAACTCAACAACTGGTGCTCATCAAAAAGAAGCAGCTCCAAGAGTCACCTACAACATGGATGAGGGAACACCCCAAGATGACAATTCCGACTCACGACCAGCACCAGACAGGAGAGAGCCTGAGGCAACCAAGTCCTTCGCCCGGGCCAGCAGCCAAGTCATGGAAAGGAGAATACTGACCTCCAACAAGAAGCCACAGAAGCGGAGACCGATTGCAACGTTACATCAATGCTTTCGCTGCCAAGGCTTCGGGCATCAAGCTTCTGACTGTCTCAAGCAAGTGCGCTGCGTTCGCTGCGGAGGGAGTCATAACAACCTGGTTTGCACACGTCCGCGTGATGCAACGCCGACGTGTGCAAACTGTAGGCTCTGACCACGCCGCCCAGCTATGGGGTATGCCCCATAAGAAGAAAGCTTCAAGCAGCCATCAGAAGCCGTCAACGCCAGCGCCAACCAAGTCACTCCCAACAAATCGGCAGACCGGATGGACCTCAGAGATGGTTATCAAGCAACGTCAATATTCATCCGTCGACCAACTCAAATGACCATCACCGGCACCAATGCTGTAATCAAGAGCCAAGACGAGCAAATCAACTGGGGAAAATTGTCGAGTTGTTAACACAATTGATTGCGGCAATGATCCCGTACTGACCACTTGAAACCAGTCAACTATAAACAATAAGAATATCATTCTACCTTTTGTCTAATATCAAAAGGGTTTCCACACAGGCCGTAATCACTACGGTCAAAGCCAGGTTTTCCCCCAAAGCGCACAATTAGCGAAAACAAAATCCACCACCATCAGTGAATCCACAGATAAAGCTACAAATCGTAGCGGTGCTGTAAAACGCCGTTGAGGCAGTGAAAAATTAAAAAAAAAAAAAAAAAAAATGATTGCAGGACGTCCACTCACAAGCAAGATTTCCTTGAATGGCCTTCCAGTTGTTTGTCAAAATTCAGTAGCATCGTTCTAAAAAGAGGATTAAATATATAGTATAAATTTGGTAGATTTATTGTTGCATTTGTGTTGTTAAATAGTTGCTTACGTATTTTAGTAAAATTACGGGTATCCATTTATTTTACATCATAATAAGTGTTTAAAATACATATTTTATTTTACATCCTTAAATAAATTTATAATATGCAATGTTGTTGCAGGCCATGTTTCCACAGTTGCTTAATTTATTACCAGTTGAATGATAACGCCAATACAACTGTTTAATTTATATTCGGTTATATATTCAAAAAGCGAAAAATTAAGGCAAACTGGTATTAAACGACCAAGTAAACCTCACAAATAAAACTTTACTCCATCTAATATACACAAACTCGACAGACAAAACAAAATAAACTCAAACTGTATAAAAAAAACCCACACATAACACGTAAATACAAAACACACTAACAAGACCATCACGCATACACTCACTTTTCAAAATTCGCGCTATAGGCACGGGACATGACATATACAAAGAAGATGGCCACAGCAGACAACGGAAGGACGCGAAAGCGCACCAGAGACAAGACATACACAAACCAGCTGGCCCAACAGACGAATGATGAGAACGCATACTTGTCTAAATATTATAAGGCAAACCAAGCTTTGTACAAAGAAACGGAGATGCGCAGCTGCATATCATACTATTGTAAATAGTAAGTAACTGTTAGCTATGAAAATATCCCATGCCCATAATTATGTAATAATAAGATTAAAATGTTTATAAAACTGTATATAAAAACTGTAACACAGATTCGTCGCTGATGATGCATTTATGAGAAGTGAAACGCGTACGACGCAACAATAAATAAATTAAACAGTTGCATTGGCGTTATCATTCAACTAGTAATTAAATTTATAATAAATTATCTAGTCTAACGATTTATACAAATTAACAATTAAAATATTAATAAACATCTTAATAAATGTTGACACAAAGAGACAAATAAAAAGTAGCGGCCATTTGAGGAAACCAGCTAGGTGACGTTCTGACGTCATCACACATTTTTTTTTAACTGCTTAACGTCTCTTAACAGCGAGGTCTTTAGAGACGGGAAAGGATGGGGGGCAAGGAATGGGAAGGAATTCGGCCATGGCCTTTTGAAGGAAACATACCGGAATTTGCCTGGAGTGATTTGGGAAACCATGGAAAACCCAAATCTGAATGCCCGGACGGGGATTCGAACCGCCGTCCTCCCGAATGCGAGGCCAGAACGCTAACCGTTAAACCACCACGCTCGGTCCACAAACGGGACGGTAAGTCAGACAAACTGCGTTTATAAGACTCAAATGAATAAAATGCCCTAATTTACAAAAATCACACCCATGCTTTCAGTAAGTAACAGAAAGAATACTGTAATGTTTTATGCTAGCAAGGGATGAATGAAAAATGCTGCATAAAATCTTCTGAAACAACTGTATTTAATAGTTTCTAAACCAGCTTCTTTATCTCATAAATTACTAAGTTCATTCTACAGAAAGTACCACAGAGTAAACAAGTTTTATTGATTTGCAGAATGTTGTCATGGAATATTGAAGGTTAATTCTGAATATAAGGTGGGGAAAGAAATGCTTGCTGAAGAAATGAAATGTAAATATCTTGGAATTACTTTTGATAACAAACTTATCTGGGCAGGACACATAGGACAGGTGGTAGGAAAAGGTTTCAAAGTTCTGCACTTGTTGGAGAGAGTGATGAGGGGATGTACGAGAGAAGTCAAGGAATTGGGTTACAAAACTCTGGTCAGACCATTGCTCGAATATGGTAGTGTAGTATGGGACCCTCATTTTACGTATCAAATACAGGAGTTGGAGAGGGTGCATAAAAGGGCTGCTAGATTTGTTTCTGGAAATTATCGCAGAATGCAATCAGTGACGGATATGATAAAGGAGCTGGAATGGGATTCATTGCAAGACAGGAGGAGAGTCATGGGAATGTACAGGGCGTATACTAGCGATGAGGCATGGAAAGATATTGGAGTAGGTATGAAAAGTAGTGCATGGAAGGGAAAAGATTACCACGACCACAAGCTGGCACTCGATTTCAGGCACAAGGGTGTGGGAAGATTCTCTTTTTTAGGTAAGGGTGTCAGGGATTGGAATGAGTTACCAAGAGAAATGATAAATAATTTACCGAAAACTTTGAAAGAATTTAAAGATAAAATTTGTAGAGGGCAAATGTAGGTAGGTGCAGGATAGGGGGAAGATGGGTGTGTAGGGAAATTGCCACCGGAGCATGTGCTCCATTGCAATTAAATTAAATTAAATTAAATCAAAATCGAATTCATGGATGCATACAATCGCTAATACTACAACAACTGCATGACCAGAGATTTCTTCCCTTGTATTTCCACTCAATATAATTTGTAAATTGTGTTGATTATTAAAAAAAACTGGTTGAAATTTGCATTGATTACAGGACTTCCACTTACCTGCACTATCTTCATGAATGACTTTCCAGTTGTTTGTTTGGATTCGGTAGCAGCGCTCTAAAAAGAGGATGAAGTATTTAGTATAAAGTTAGTAGATTTATTGTTCAATTTGTGTTGCAAAAAAATGCTAATTTATTTTAGTAAAATTAGGGGTATCAGACACCCACTTACATCATACTAAGTGTTTAAAATACATATTTTACATCCTAAATAAAATTATAGTTCATTAGCAGTCTCAGGAGTTAGTTAAATTAGTAGATAACTGAAATATTAGCAAACACCTTAATGAAAGATATATCAATGAATCAATAGGTAAGTAGGATAAACTAATACTAGGGAATGCTAAAGAAGAAGATGAAAGGACACTTGTGAATCCGCACGAGTGCTGAGGAAATTGGGTAAAAGTTGAGGCATCGTGATAATATGGTGAAATATTCCTAATGCACTGGAAAGATGTACCCTGTCCAGAAGATACAATAGCAGAAATGAAGTTTTTGTGTACCATGCTTCAGAGAACACGAAAGGACAAAGTGAGGAATGAAATCATTCGTGCAGAGGCCGGTATAAACATCAGTGTGGCAAAACCCTTACAGCGTTCTCGCCTGAAGTGGTATGGACATGTCCAAAGGATGGGGAAGAAAGAACAGCTAAAGCCTACTTTAATATCAACATCCAAGGTAAAAGATGTGTGGGAATGTCTAAAAAGAAATGGATAGACAAAATAAAGAAGGATCTGGAAGACTTAGCGCTTGACTGGAAGACTGTTCACGAACAACTATTCCTGGACAGGAAGAAGTGGAGAGTGCTCGCGACCAGCACCTAGGAGACTGGAGCTGGAGAATGAGGATGATGATGATGATGATTCCAAAATACGTGAAACTGGAATACAGAATGACGGGAGTTTATTGATATAAGAGGAGACTGTAGTATAAAGATATTACATACAGTGAATGGGGGATGTATAGCCGAAGATTTAGTATTAAATAGTAACTTATTAATGAACGTAATAAAGCGACAACGAGTAGAGAAATTTAAGCTGTGAATTTAAGTTTAAATTGCTACATGTATGAGTGGAGACTTTCCCGGTGTATCGATGCAACACAATCTTCTCGCGTGTCCAGCCGGATGGTGGTGTAAAACACGACGTTTCGACAGCTGACTCTGCTGTCTTCAACACGTATCTTGTGGTTGTTCTCGGCTGACTGTGTCTGCCTCGACTGGCATGGCCGCCCATCGAACCCCCTTTATACCTTAAGCTGGAAGGCCCAGAGCTGTCGAAACGTCGCGTTTTTACACCACCATCCGGCTGGACACCCGAGAAGATTTTGTTGCTACATGTATTTTGTGATATTTCGAGAGGGAGCAAACCAATTAATATTATGGAAAGATACAGACATAAATTTGGTGGGAAGTAACGCTGCGACATCAACGCCCAAACTGATAGTCAGATAACCTGCGAAAACAAAATCTTGCTATTTGGGAAAGAGTGGTAGGCTAATGTCTCTGGATTTTGTTCACGAAAGCCCATAAGGCATAGGTGATAAACAACGGTGTCTCGCACGAGTACGCGGGCGTCTCCGTGTCCTTCACAGTGATCACTGAACATCTGCGCTGTTCACAGACAACAACACTAACCGCGAACAATGCACTCCAGTGGCCATCCTACCTGTCACAGAGGATTACAACTCTCATAATTTACATACCAGTCTGTGGTGTGTATGCGTGCGAAGTTACATTGACAACCGACTATTTCTCGTCGGTGCTTCGATTTTTCTGTTTTGACTCGAAGTGTAGTTCGTATTAAGAAATCATAGTAGTGCTGATACTTCTTTTCGTAGCAATTGTAGTCTAAAATATTGCAGATGAGTGTTAGCATTTTGAATAATAGCCTCGTTCACATTTACCAGCACGTAACGTGTCAGATACGGCACAGACATAAGTTGTGTCTGACAGTGGCTGATCCATGAATTTGGTTTGGGGGGGGCTTGGATTTCATTTTGGGGGGGGGGGGACTTGACTCCGGCCTTGACTGCCGCCCTTATAAAAAAAAGTAGAGTAAAAAAAGTTCACCAAAATCCCATGTTATCGGGGGTGACCTTGGTGCTTTTGGGGCGGAGAAAACTACGCTGAGATACGGGGGGGGGGGAGAAGGGGGGGAGAAGGGGGGGAGAAGGGGGGTTCCGAGCCAGTCCACATAGCTTATCATCCATATTATCTGTCACAGTTAAAATGAAGTACAGAACACATAACAACATGTGAATATTTATTTGCGTCAATTAATTATCCCCTTACGTAATTTACGATAGTCTTACAAAAGAAAACAGTACAAAATGTATTCTGCTGGAATCAATAGGGAAAAAAGCTGCGTGCTACGTGGGGGGGGAGGGGGAGGGTAGAGATAAAAGCCACTTCGGGGTACGTGGGGAACATGGGGAGTGTACAAGAGGCCAAAATGGAGCTACGTGGTTTATGGACGCTCCCTATGAAATTAATTTAACTATTTCAAAATTAAAACTATAAGGTAAATCTCATTTGCGGGAGGTTGAGGGGACGGGAATCCAAATTTAAGAAAAAAAACCTCACGTAATTAATGAGTGCCCCTAATATCTCTTTAAGTTGCTCACCTGTCTCAGGTAGATTAGCAGCGTCAGTAGCAGACGAAGCGGAAAGTAGTTCTCCATGGTCGCAATCTTCGCTCTGTCTACTGTGGACTTTGAAGTACTTAGCTCTTCGAAGCAGCTGACTCTCCGCCTAGAGTAAGCTAATCGCAACGATACAACACACGAGAAAATAGAAGAACATGTTGCACACGTCAAGGTTTACTGGCAACGAGATACATCTTTTATGACCACTTATCACTAACGCGCTCCAACAACTTACGTGTACTGTGAGTGTGTTATTGCTAAGCTGTTCTGAGAACAACAGGTTTTATTGCTGTTATCTGAAACGGCTCTGCGAAACAGTATAGGTGGCGAGAAATTTTTGCATTTTTCTAAGACCAGGCAACCTTTTCACTATCCGGTGTCTAAACATATTTTTATTTTTTGCTGATGATGCAATCATCTACAGCAAACTAAGGTGCTCCGACAATTGTTTAGATATTCAGCGCTATCTGAAAGTTATTTCGGAATGGCGCTATGAATGACAACTTACACTAAATGGCAAAAAGGTGCAAGGCAACGTGGATAACTTACAAAAATAATCAGTTTGTTCACAAACAGAAAGTGAACACGACACTTTTTTATATATAGCTTTACGTCTCGTCGACATCGTGGTCATTAGAGGCGGGGCATGATGGGGGCAAGGAACGGGAAGGAATTAGATCATAGCCTTTTGAAGGAAGCATTCCGGCATTCACCTGGAGTGATTTGGGGAAACAATAGAGAACCCAAATCTGGATGCCCGGTCGTGGATTCGTACCCACGTCCTCGCAAATGCGAGGCCAGAGCGTTAACCACTCACCCATCACGCTCGGTCTTCATGATACGGTTGATTCCCTGAATTATTTGGGTGTAACAGTACAAAGTAAAATGAAATAGGACTAGCACATAACTACGGTCATAGGTAAAGCTAATTCTAGATTGCAATTCATAGGTCGTAATATGAAGAACTATAACAATCAAACAAAGCATTTAGAGTACAATACTCCTGTGCGTCCTCATTTGGATTAGTGTTGTAGAGTTTGATATCGGTATGGTAAGGAACTTATCGACACGATAGAGGAAGTACGGAAACGAGTCGCTCTATTTGTGGACTGCTTGGGATAGCCCATACGAAAGCGTCACTGAATTAATGACTAGATTGGACTGATATATTCTGGTAGTAGATGACGCAGGTTTCGTTCGAATCTACTGACTAACATGCGAACATATTCTTTCATTTACGAGTGCGACGTAATGCTTCGTCCACAAACCTAGTTACGTCCCAATGAAAGGAAAGATAAGATTAGAGTATTAAGATGCAGTACTGATGTTTATATGTATTCACTTTTTTCTTGGCGTTGTTCTGGAATATAATGCACAGTGCAAGGGGGCAAAGTGACTCACTAAAATAAGTGTTGCCCATTTGACACCTTAGTGAAAGTTATGTTTTGTGGTTATATGGTTGTTTATTTGTATTGTCTGAAAATTTAGGCCTATAACTCAATTGGTAGTAATTTTTAAATAATGTTTTATCTGTCGTTACCGAGTAGCAAGTAAAAAATCTTCCTAAACTTTTAGTGCCGTTTGCTCAGATGTCTATTTTTTAGTGCGTAGGAACAATTTCCTCAACTTCTTTAAGGAAAACAGAGCTGAAATTTTCAAGAAGGACTTTTAGATTGCAGGGACAAAGATTTTTGAAGATTTGTGCATACTTTTATTCATTTAGAGGTTTTAGTAACATTTATATTGGAATTTTTACAAGTGTTCACTGCTTCCAAAATTAAAATTAAGGTATAAATTCTATTTATACTTGTATTTTCTCCATTCATATAATTGGAGAAATTTATTTACATTTAATGGTGGAAAAGAATGAGAACAATATCTCTAATAATTTTGCTGAAACAGGTACCCCTATTGGGAGAGGTCAAAAAATATTGGAAGTGACTGTACAAGTGTCATTTTTCTCAGGCAGGGTCAGTGTACTATGTCATAGAAAGGAGTTAACATACCGCAGTAAGTGTACAAAGATTCAGCCTTTTATCTTGTGGCCTCAGAAACGTTTTAAGACTATTTGTGCATTTTCCGTTACATCTCCCCTTAAATTAAAAGAATGGTTATTTTGGTTTTCAGAGTAGTATCTGTTGGTTTTATTTACACTTAGACTGATTTAGTACGTTATTCTCACAGGTGGTTATTTTCATTTATTTTTGTATTTACTCTGAGACGTTTGTTCTTAAATACTACCGGATTATTTTCGCTCAGAAAAGATTATTTCGGTGCATCCATTAAATACTGTTCGGGTTGCTGGGGATTTTTTGGTAGAGTAGATTGATAGTAATAAAGCGTGGTTAGTTCTATATTAATTTAATTACTGGTCCAAACACGAAATACCATCGGTTTTACAAAACATTTTGCCTTAAATCTGTTGCAAGTGTCTATTCACTAATAATGTTTGAGTTATTCTTTTACTCAGCAACCTTCTTCTACTTTGTGTTGTAACATCACGTGCATACTAACAAGGATGGTGATCTGTGTGGCGGAAATGAATAATAAACAATAAAGTGATACCGTAAAAAGAACGAAGAGAAATGGAAGTTACTAGAGAACTGTAAGCTTTAACATTATGATTTAATTAAGAGCAATTATGGTATATGGAGAGAGAGAGAGGAGTAAGGTAATATAATAAGGTGAAGTAATAGCAAAGACATTTTCTTGAAGAGAAGCTTATTCGGCAGCCATTACCGAACAGACGATAAGGGCATGAAGCTAAGTCTGGAATGTATGGAGGATGTGGCCACACCTCCCACTTGAATCGCTGCGGCAGTTCGGAAGTTTGGCGGGAAAGTGTGAGGTGTTGCGTTATTGTGTTCGGTATGCTTAAAAGGATCTCGGTGGACGACGATTCCGAAACGATGAGGAGGTGAAAGCTGCTGTCTCCAGGTGGTCACATAGCGCTGGAGGTGATTTCTACGCAACCGGAATCTAAAAGTTGGTTGACCGTTCCAAGAAATGTTTACAGTCTCTTGTGGACTATGTGGTAAAGTGAACTTACGTTGTATGTTGTCACAGCCGTGTTGCCTATGTGTAGGTCGTTTCATAAATGGCCATAACTTGGACGTATAACTTACTGTTTGATTCACCTTCATACTTGAGCAGCATTTTCTTCGAGTCTTCAGTAATACATAAATGCACAGACACATTTTCCTATGCATTGCCTTCATAATTTGGACTTCCGATATTGTGAATACTGTTCATTGGTTCCTCTTGATCTCTCGTAAACAGTAGTATGTCGTAATACTGTAAATTAGTTATATAAATTTAATTTTCGCCTATTCCATTTCTTGTTGAGTTTTCAAATTGATTTCGGCTTCGTGTTGCAGAGGTCGCCGGTTCGAGTTTGGCCCAGGTCATGGGTGGTTTTAATTAAGTGTTGAGTTGGTCCCTGGGTTGTCCTTGCACTTGAAAACACTTAAAGAGTCTAACACAACTGTTGAAAATAAAAAACAGATAATGCTGGCTGAATGGCCAAAAAATCGAATGCTATTAAATAAAATCTCTATAAAACAACATCCACTCAATATTTAAAAAAATACTTTCTCTTTTTTGCATCACAATATCTGTTTTTAACCAGAAAATGTTCTAATCCGGAGATCTCGCTGGCCAGGGTAGTTGACTTACACCTTCTAGAGCACGTTGGGTGGCACGGGATACATGTGGACGTGCATTGTCCTGTTGGAACAGCATGTTCCCTTGCCGGTCTCGGAATGGTAGAACGATGGGTTCGATGACGGTTTGAATGTACCGTGCACTGTTCAGTGTCCCCTCGACGATCACCAGAGGTGTACGGCCAGTGTAGGAGATCGCTCCCCACACCATGATGCCGGGTGTTGGCCCTGTGTGCCTCGGTCGTATGCAGTCCTGATTGTGGCGCTCACCTGCACGGCGCCAAACACGCATACGACCATCATTGGCACCAAGGCAGAAGCGACTCTCATCACTGAAGACGACACGTCTCCATTCGTCCCTCCATACACGCCTGTCGCGACACCACTGGAGGCGGGCTGCACGATGTTGGGGCGTGAGCGGAAGACGACCTAACGGTGCGCGGGACCGTAGCCCAGCTTCATGGAGACGGTTGCGAATGGTCTTCTCTGATACCCCAGGAGCAACAGTGTCCCTAATTTGCCGGGAAGTGGCGGTGCGGTCCCCTACGGCACTACGTAGGATGCGACGGTCTTGGCGTGCGTCCGTGCGTCGCTGCTGTCCGGACCCAGGTCGACGGGCACGTGCACCTTCCGCCGACCACTGGCGACAACATCGATGTACTGTGGAGACCTCGCGCCTCACATGTTGAGCAATTCGGCGGTACGTCCACCCGGCCTCCCGCATGCCCACTATACGCCCTCGCTCAAAGTCCGTCAACTGCACATACGGTTCACGTACACGCTGTCGTGGCATGCTACCAGTGTTAAAGACTGAGATGGAGCTCCGTATGCCACGGCAAACTGGCTGACACTGACTGCGGCGGCTAGCGCCCTTCGACGGCCAACACTGCTGTTCCTGGTGTGTCCGCTGTGCCGTGCGTTTGATCATTGCTTGTACAGCCCTCTCGTAGTGTCCGGAGCAAGTATGGTGGGTCTTACACACCGGCGTCAGTGTGTTCTTATTTCAATTTCCAGGAGTGTATTTAGGTCGCAATGACCGGAAGGATAAGATTCGAGAAATAAGATGACGTACTGATGCTTTTATGTATTCATTTTTTTCTCTTGCTATTCGGGATTGGAATGTGCAGAATTAAGATTGACGCTTTGCACCCTCTGCCACCCACAGTTTGTGAATTGCAGAGTATGGATGTAGATGTAGAATTAGCTATTCCAAGAATACATTTAGTTAATATACTTGGAAAGTTAAACACTGAATTTTGAATAGCTCCTTAAACACTTATCAGCACCGTACATGGAAAAGATTAAAAGACAATCACATAACTGTATGAACCTTGCCTCAGTTAAGAAGTTCAATGAGAGCAAGGACGAAGGCAGGGTAACTTAATACAATTCCTTGTTGGGTATGGTTTTACTACAAAAAGAACTGAACACTCATTTAACTTATTTAAGCACTAGCCTGCATGGGTTATGATTACATGTTGACAAAATTTACTTTTCAGTACTAAAAGAGGGAATGTTTATTTTCATATATATTTTTTGCACGACTACTTGAGGGGGAGAACCAGGATGGGGTAAGTGCCCCAAACTACCCCACCCTGGCTGCCCATTAATGAGGTTATAGAGTTTGCGAGAAAGTGAAAAGGTTTACTATTTAAAACATTTCGTATGCGTTACAAAATGGTTGTTTTTTAATTTCGTAATTATGAAGTATAACCAGAGGTTTTACTTGTGAAATTTACAGATTTTTTTGGGTTGGGATCGAGGACAGGCAAGCGAGCAAAATTAAGCAACGTTATGAGAGCCACGACCGGCAAAGTAGAGCACAAGTCAACGATTCGGCAATTGTCAAGCACCGCAAGCTGTCACTATGACCGCATGAAGCCAAATGATGATAGGATTTACCCTCTCCAGACAGCTGGAGTGGAGTGGAGTGGGGGTTATCATAGCAAAACCCTCAGCACAACTATCTAGAGAGCTGTCTGTGTTATCTTAGTTGTCCGGCTTTAACCGCGTCAATTTATGGAAACCTAACGTTTCGGCCATCATTTTGCTGCCTTCTTCAGGGGACAGTCCTCTGAAGAAGGCAGCAAAATGATGTCCGAAAAGTTAGGTTTTCATAAACTGAAGCGGTTAAAGCAGGATAACCAAGATAACATCGACAACGGCCGCGGAAGTATACGCACGCACTAGAGAGCTGTCTGCCTGTCGGTCGGATCGTCACATTGTATTAAGCAGCTACGAAGCAGCCGGGAGTCGACACTAGAAGCTACAGGGCTCCGCCTAGAAACGGAGCCATCGCAGCAAACCAGAAGGAAGGCTCTACTCAGAAAATAGATGGATATGGAAACGGGTCGAGTTGGTTAGTGAATGTTGCAGAAGTCAGTGTATCGCAATAGTCCTGTCGTGTTTGGGTTAGAGGTGCCCATGTTGCAAAGCTCGCTCACTCTCCTTGTTCCCATAATGTTGATGGTGATTAGCAAGGCGCCACTGCACCAGCTTTATCAGTTTCAGACAGTAATAGTTCAACTTGAAATGTTATTCACATCTGTCATCTGTCCCTATTTATGTGTAAATACATGTACAGTTATTGATATTCATACCTTCAGAAACCTGATCCAAATAAAGATAACAGGAGTTGGAAAGGGTGAAAAAAAAAGGGGGGGGGCTGCTAGATTTGTTTCTGGAATTTTTCGCAGAATGAAATCAGTAACAGATATGATACAAAAGCTAGAGTGGGATTCATTGCAAGACAGGAGGAGGGTGAAGAGGGTCATGGAAGTGTACAAGGCGTATACTGGTGATGAGGCCTGGAAAGATCTTGGAGTAGGTATGAAAAGTTATGAATGGAAGGGAAAAGATTACCATGACCACCAGCTGGCACTGGATTTCAGGCACAAGGTGTGAGGTTAATACTTATTTCTGCCGTTTAATATGGCCCGTTATGCACTTTGGATTAAAGCCAAAAATGACGAACGTTAGCCGCCTCGCCGTTGTTTAATACAGACTATTTTCTTGAGAAAATTTTATTCATTGATCATTAAAATAATTCTCCTTCGGTTTTTTCCAACATTGATTACTTTTTACTGTACACTCAGTATTTAAACTCTTACAAGCTTAACAAATCTTAATCCAACGATTTTCTAAGTCAACCTACTACTATAACAACCAGTATACAAAACCATAGATGCAGTCGGCGATGTTCATTGCTTAAATCTTTGGTTTACATGTCAGCCAACTTAACCATCCCACCATATTATTTTAACTATTATTTACACAAGTTATTTCAGAATTAACTGACTCTATGGTTGTTATCTCACAAAGGGTGTGGGAAGATTCTCTTTTTTAGTTAAGGGTGTCAGAGATTGGAATAAGTTACCAAGGTAAATGATGACTAATTTACCAAAAACGTTGAAAGAATTTAAAGTAAAAATTTGTGGAGGCCAAATGTAGGTGGATGCAGGAAAAGGGATAGGTGGGTGTTTAGGAAAATTGCCACCGGAGCGTGTGCTCCATTGCAATTAAATTAAATTAAACATGTTAATATTCGTCATTGATTAGCCTCAATTTTCCAAGTAATAATCCTATCACAAGACATCCTCGAGTTTGAAGCTTACTGATGCCTCCCCTATGGAAATCTATTCTTGACTAACCGCTTGGCTGGACAGAGTGACGTCAAAGGTCACTCTGAATGGTGGCACTCAGGTCACTACAATTAAATACATGTTTTTGGTAACTTTTTTCTTCGATAGTTACATGGTTTCAGATCAGACATTATTCATAATAACCAAGAATTATCACCACCAAATGTAATGTGACGATTTTCATCCGTATGGGATCGTGGCGACGACATCGTCACTATTTCAGCATAACAGCTACGGAAACCAGTTGTGCGAGCACACTCATTTCCTTGTTCGCACAATTAAAAATGCAGGTCTGAAAATTTGTTGCGGATGTGAGTTGGTATATCTCAAAAGGATGTTGTAAAGTAAATGCCGATTTGATGCTCAGATTTTATTTAAACATAACGTTCTGAATACAAAGACTCATAGCGTATAATATTTACAAGGAGTCACATTTTTAGACTGAATCATCAAAGGTAACAGGGAACAAAAAACATTTAAAATGTTTACAGGTGATGTTAAATCTGGTCAAGGCTCTTCCAGAGAAAATCTTCCATCGTAGCAGGCAAGTGTTTTTCCCGCCTGGTCTTCTAGATTAAACGTAAACAAGTAGGTACCAAACATAAGCCAATCAATCGGTAACTTCGGGTTTACTATCTTTACATTGGTCTCTCTGTGCCTGCCCTGAAAGGTAAAAGGCAAAGAAATGTTACAAAGGCTCTGACTTGTCGGAAACAAAAACCCATCGATTTGTAGAAATTTCAGGTATTTACCTTTTTGACTGTGCAGTTGAATAAGTCACAGATATCAGGAAAATCGCACGATCCAAAGAGTTCCCTTACACAGCCCAGGGGTATACACGTTACTGGCCACTGTCTGTTGACCCTAAGATTTCTGCACATTTTGACGGACAACTGCAAATAATAATCTCAAATTATTTCTAATATTGAGAGAAACGAACAGGGGGATAGCCGCACAAAGATCGGCAAAAAAAACGTGTAGCCTTATATTTATTTATTTTTTCAGAAAAAATAAGACATATATCGAACAATAGTAATAATGATACACATTGCTGATATTAACCAATAGCTCGAGTGTTGTTGAAATTTATTTCCTTTAACCATCAGAAAAAAAATATCGAACTGTAATATAAATATCATATTTCTATCAAAACCTTTTAACCTAAAACATGTTTTAAACAGTTTCCACTCCACCTAGTAACGGGCACATGCATGTCGTGTGTAATATTTAAAAAATTCTGAAAAATTAAACATTTTTATATTAATTTGTGTATTATCTTTATATATAAAGATGAATGTATGTATGTTTGTTTGTTTGTTTGTTGGTTTGTTTGTTGGTTTGTTTGTTCTTCATACAAATCCACAGTTTTCATCCGATCTCGATGAAACTTTGCACACTTATCCTTTGGAACAAGGAGAAAAATACTGTCTACATTTTGTTGAAAAATTATCTGTATAAATAACACATGTTGTCTCATAACTTCGAAATACGGTGATAGACAGACACGTTGGATGTGGACGTCAACGTACCATGGTTCCGCATAGTGGACTGCCAGCTTAGTGGTTAAAGCCCTTGCTTATGAACATCGTGGTCTCCGGTTCAAACCTCCGAGAAGGATAAGATTTTAAAAAATTGTTTTTCATCGTAAGAGTCAGGCCTGAGCCGTAAGTTATTCGGATTGAATGTTAAACTGTAGATATTAGAAAGTTAGGGGTGCAATGCGAGGCAAATCGTAGGTAGTCTTGCAATGTTGTAGGTGTACACTTTTTTACGTTATAATGATCCCTCAGGTGTTGTTCGCAGTCAGTGTGTGAGTGTGAACCACAGTAATATTATTATAAATACAGAAGTAAGTCTCTGTCTTTTTGTTACGTTTTGACGACTAAATGGCTATATCGTTGTGATGGAATTTTATAAGGAAATCTGTATGAAGGGTACAGGATATTTTTTCCAGTATGATTAACAGTTGTAGTCACGAAATTTTGAGACCTTATCGAATGGTGACAGAAATATGTTGGAAATTGATTCTCTTCAAGAGACAGGTTCGATGGTAGAATGATATAGTGATAGCTTTCCTGTCATATTATGCCTACTCGATATTGTTTGGGGCCAATCCTTCGTTACCAACAACTTTTTATATTTAATTCTGGCAAAAAAATTCTTAATCCACGCGTACGAAGTCGCGAGTACGAGGCTAATTGTTTATAATGGGGTGACCAATATTTTGTTTTGGTTATATAATTAATTAATTTCTGTTCTTAACAGTTGCATTTCAATAAAATTTAGAGACAGTTAATATCTATGGAATGTCATCATGTATTAGACGGAAGTGTTTCTATTCAGCTATGAATTTTCGGTATTATTAGTCATTGTATGTAAGCAGAAGATACTAGAGCATCGTCCACGATTTAAGGTCATAATTTTTAAAAACTAATTCATGAGGAAGTGTGTACAAATTCAATAATACTTATGAATGTTAAAAGGATCTCAGTTTTTAATGTAAGATTCGGTGCAGACAAACATATTACTTGGATATGCAACCTGAACGTATTAATCCGCTTTGGAATCGAGCCAATTGTTTGTTAAATTTTAATAAGTTATATACATTGAGCTATCAAGATTTTATTGTTTGTTTCACGGTCAGAATTTTGGCTTTTTGCAGATGATTTAATGGTAAACAATAGGGACCAAATCAGCTGAAGATTGTTAACAGCTGCAGGGTGAGCTGGATAGAATATCTAAATGGGTAGGTCAGCATGGAATGAAGATAAATACCAAGAAGAGTTAGCTTATTAGGTACACATATATAAAAAAAATTAAATGTTTATTACGATTATAGGGTGGGTTCAGAATTGCTTGTTGAAGACTTGAAGTGTAAATATCTTGGCATAACGTTTGACAACAAACATAACTGGGAAGAGCACATTGGGTAGGTGGCAGGAAAAGATTACAAAATCCTTAATTTACTGGGAAGGTGATGACAGTATGTATGAGAGAAATTAGGGAATTCCGTTAAAAAACTTTGGTCACGCGATTGATTCAATATGGTGGTGTAGTTTCGGACACACATTTTGGCTATCAAATACAGGAGTTGGAGGGTTTGCAAAGATGAACAGTTAGATTTGTTTGTTTAAATTATCGCAGTGCACAGTCGGTAACTGATATGATAAAGGAGCTGGATTGGGAGTCATTGGTGGAAAGGAGGAGGGCGAAGAGAGTGCTGGGAATGCATAGGGCAATATGTTGGTGATGAGGCTTGGGGGAATATTGGTCAAAGAATTAGGAATAGTGCCTGGAAGGGGAAAGGCGACCATGACCAAAATATGGCACTTGATTTCATGCATAATTAAGTGGGATTTTTTTTTTTGATCAGAGTTTCTGGTCTCCTTACCTAAGAACCTAAGAAAGAAACTTAAACCCTCCTCATGTCTTCCGATGAATCCTATTTCGGCTACTTTATCATATTAGTTACTGATTGTGTTCTATAGTTATTTTCAGTGACTAGTTCAGCAAACAAACTTTGCGCCCCTTCAGAATTCTGTATTTGCTACCCAAAATGTGGATCCCATACTATACAACCATATTGAATCTATGGTACATTCCCTCATCACTCTCTCCGATAAAACGTAGTGCATGGAAGGGAAAAGATGACCATGACCACAAGCTGGCACTCGATTTCAGGCACAAGGGTGTGGGAAGATTCTCTTTTTTAAGTAAGGGTGTCAGGGATTGGAATGAGTTACCAAGAGAAATGATGAATAATTTACCGAAAACTTTGAAAGAATTTAAAGATAAAATTTGTAGAGGGCAAATGTAGGTAGGTGCAGGATAGGGGGAAGATGGGTGTGCAGGGAAATTGCCACCGGAGCCTGTGCTCCATTGCAATTAAATTAAATTAAATTAAAATGAAGGATTTTGAAATGTTTTCCAACCACCTGTCCAACGTTCCCAGTTGAGTTATTATCAGGTGTTATGCCGAGGTGTTTACATTTCAAGTCTTAGTACATTTAAGAAGTTATGACGCAGGAATAGATGAGACATATTACTTGCCTTTATCGTAGAATTCAAATTGACGTCTGTGGTTATGGAATAAGATAACAGAATGTTATTGTCCTTGTCGTAACGGATTCTCAGGTCATTAATTTCGATGGGACGTCGTTTACCACAGGGTTCGTATACCAGGTTTACTATCTTCACTTTCCCCTGCAACAAGAAACTTCAAGTTTGCAACAAAGAAATTTCTGTTCCAGCAAGCAATGGTAGAACGCAGTTCAAATATTTTAATAATTGCTAACTATTAAGTTTTTCTCGTAGGCATCGGAAATGTTCAAATTTGCAGTTAAACATATATCTCTCTTTATCTCAAATTTATGAGATTCAATTGAAGAAATTACCCCAATATATACACTTGAGTGGGTGACAGAAAATGTATTTAAGGAAAGCATTAATTTGATTTTTGTTGCGGAAGCATTCAATTAAAAATAGTTGAACTAAATTTCCGTAAGAAAAATGTGTCAAAGATAATAGTAATACAGAAATTAATGCAACAAAAGCGTTCTCTAATAACTATTTGCATAATAAGTTTCCTGATTTACTATAAGAATCTCTTCAGGATACAGGATATATTGATAATGCCAAAACAACATCTTGAACACATCAATATCAGTGCTGACTTTACAAGCTAAATACTGGGACAAGATACGACGTACAACCCGCATTCGGGAGGACGTGGGTTCGAATCCCCGTCCGGTCATCCAGATTTGGGTTTTCCATGGTTTCCCCAGATAAAGGCAGGTGATTGCGGGATGCTTCCTTCAAAAAGGCCATTGCCGAATTCCTTCCCGTTCCTTGTCCCCGGTCCCATCCCGCCTCTAATGACCTTAGCCGTCGACGAGGCGTTAAAGCAATAAAGAAAAAAAATCCTACACAACTCATTTCATTAATTGAAAGGATCTTTGTTCATCTCATTTGGTAAATTAAACGATTAAGTGAAATAAATAAGAAATTTCGACCTTCTTATTCATATTCACCTAATTAGTTTACGATTCGTTTTCCTTTGGAAACAATCTAAAAATGAAGCAGACAGCAACACAGTATGAAAAATATGTTCGTTTTTAGCAACTGACAAGCAAACTTGAAGCTGTATGATCTAATTAATCAAACTGTAATCCGATATTTGAACCATTATTGCTGTGAAATGTGACGGTTGCTGAAGTGGACAGACAAAGTACGAAATAAACGAATTTGGAAATGATGGGTGAGGAAAGAAGTTTGTGGCAGAAGCTTACATTGCGGTACTTGAGAACTTTTTTTGGACTGGGCCAAGAAACGTGAAGGAATTCGGCCATGGCCTTTTTAAGGAAGCATCCCGGCATTCGCCTGGAGTGATTTGGGGAAACAATTGAAAACCCAAATCTGGATGCTCGGACGGGATTCGAACCGGCGACCTCCCGCATGCGCATCTGTCGTGGCTACTTTTAACCTAAGACGGTAATTCTACCGCGTACAGGCGACCAACAGCTTTACATGAAATCCGAACCATTGAGCGTCCTAGCACCTGAACAAAGCAAAGCTTTGCCAGTGGTCAGGATCAGTTTTAAGGCCCATAGGAACTCCAGCCGAGACGGTGTTCGAACCGAGGACCTTCCTTTCTGTACCGTAATTACGGCAGACAAAGCTACCATCCCCCTCCATTACAGCGTTTGATATCCATAACATGGATCCGTGCAGTTACACGATACTACAGGCAACTGACTTACCAAAGATTACTTCCGTCGCACGTCCACTCAATGCAGTTGACATCTGAAGTTCATTATCAAACAACTTTGTAAATTGGTAGAAACTTCCAATATTGCAGAGTACCCACTTACCTCTCTAGCATCTCTCTGTTTAGATGGTCTCCCAGTAGTTGATCCGAATTTATCCGCTGCATTCTGAAAACCAAGATGAAATGTTTACAACAGATTAAGTAGATTTAATTTGCGATTTGCATCATTAAAAAAAATATTCATATTGCCAAAATTAGGGATGCCAAGTATTTTCTTAAATCAACATATTGAAATGACACACATTACAGCCGTGTGAAGTTGCATTAAGGGGAACACACCCTGCCTCTCTAACCCATGTTACTTTAGGCAAGTATTTGACCCATTTCTGAAAAAAATATTTGATGCAGGACCTTAATATTTTTACATGTATGTTACATGATGCTAATAGATTCAACTGTACTAAATCTACTTTATCCATGTGATAGTTTTTAAGAAATACTTTATTAAATTTATTAACAAAAATATTAAGTTTTTTTTCTGCAGAAAATGTTTTTTTTTGTGAACTTCCAAATGAGGGGAATATTAATGAATGTAGTACCAGAGGTGGATTTTTATGTTATGCAGAGTCTTTGAAAATTTCATTCATTATCTATGATAGTTTCTGATATAATGGGGCATATGTACTGAAAATTTTAGTCTGCGGGCCATTGGCTTTAAAGAAAACAACTGCTCGCAAACGCACTCAAACAAAACTAACAGCTTGTTTCGAGGTGTGTTGTTTAAAAATAGCAGAAACAAGAGAATACTCAGCGATGCCCTCCAGAGATAGCCGCACACTCAGGAGCCAGGAAAAAAAAAAAAAATCCCTACTGTGCAATATAGGGGTTATAACGGTTTAAAATATATGCAAGAAAAAGTGGGCGTGGCACGGAATGCACGTGGTAGGAAAATGCTATTTAAATGCCCGAAAAAATTTTTTTCTGCGAAATCATTTTCGGGATACGTAAAGAATACCTTTATCTATCGAAATATGATAAAAAACGAAAATCAATTTTTTTCGACCTGAACCACGGTGTGGTCGACTTAAGTCGCCGCCACGTAAGGTTGCGAACTGAGTGAGGGCTGGCGAGCAGACAGGTGGCAAGGACACACAAACAATGCCTAGCTGGACCCGTTGAGCGAGGGACTCGCTCGATTGGGGGTCACCTCGTGGCCAGCACGCACCGACATTGGAAATATACATCCGCGAGTGTGAGCTGTAAGTTCGCGCTCCCGTCTGTGACCCGCTGGAAGAGCTTTCGTCGACCGGGAGTCGAACACAACGCCAACCAAGCTGAGCTGACCGACTTCCGCGCAGTCCCGCAGCAAGAAGCGCCACCACGGACCTGGCCACAGATACCGTCGCAGAAGCCAACTTCACGGTATTGTGAGACTAACGAACGTGTGTGTTGAGTGCGTTCACCACTGGCGTGCAAACGATGAATGTATGTTGTTTGTTTGTTAGTTTGTTTGTTCTTCATACAAATACACAGTTTTCATCCGATCTCGATGAAACTTTGCACACTTATCCTTTGAAACAAGGATAAAAATACAGTCTACATTTGGTTGAAAAATTATCTGTATAAATAACACATGTTGTCTCATAACTTCGAAATACGGCGATAGACAGCACGTCTATATGGACATCTCCGTACCGTGTTTCCGTGTAGTGGACTGACAGCTTAGTGGTTAAAGCGCTTGCGTACGATCGTTGTGGTCTCCGGTTCAAATCTCCGTGGAGGCTAAGAATTTTAAAAATTGTTTTTCACCGTAAGAGTCAGGCCTGGGCGTAGGTTATTCGGATTGTATGTTAAATTGTAGATATTAGAAAGTTAGGGGTGCAATGCGAGGCAAATCGTAGGTAGTCTTGCAATGTTGTAGGTGTACACTTTTTTACGTTATAATGATCCCTCAGGTGTTGTTCGCAGTCAGTGTGTGAGTGTGAACCACAGTAATATTATTATAAATAAGGAAGTAAGTCTCTGTCTTTTTGGTACGTTTTGACGACTAAATGGCTATATCGTTGTCATGCAATTTTATAAGGAAATCTGTATGAAGGGCACAGGATATTTTTTCCAGTATGATTAACAGTTTGTAGTCACGAAATTTTGAGACCTTATCGAACGGTGACAGAAATATGTCTTCAAGAGACTGGTTCGACGGTAGAATGATATAGTGTTAGCTTTCCTGTCATATTATTCCTACTCGATATTGTTTGGGACCAATCCTTCGTTAGCAACTTTCTATATTTAATTCTGGCAAAAAAATTCTTAATCCACGCGTACGAAGTCGCGGGTACGGTCTAGTTATTGATAAAGCTGATACAGCACAGTACTTACTTTCACTGTGCAATACAATTAAATAGCATAAAAGAGGTTGATATATATTAAATTTTTTTAAAAAAAAGTTTGTAATAGACTTTGCTTGCCTATTAGTTTTTCTCACCACCATGTCACGCATTCTCTGTAGAAATAACACTTCGGTGCTGGAGGCTTCTTCTTATTGTTCCATGTGTTTCAGTGCTGTTTCAGGTGCTTGAATCCTTCATTGTGTGTTTATTTTGGCACCACCTTTATCAGCCATGTTTTCTTCCTCTTCTGTTTCCTTTCACCGTTGTTAAACAATGCTGACAATGTCTTCGTCAGTTACTTCATACAGGTCATGAAGAGCAAGCCACTCATTAAGGTCATCATCAGTTGCATCTGCACATCCAGGGATTCGTTTCAGCAAAGGCAACATACTGTCCATGTTTCCATGCTGATTTCTCGTGTAAATATAAATGGTACGCTGGAAAGAAAATAGATAACAGTGTGTGTTGTGTGTGTGTGTCTGTGTTTTTTTTCTGTATGTGTGTCTTACGAGTTGGAATAAGACGGAATGTCGAAGGTCGGTTAAGCGAGACTCTACTGTATATAACTGAGAATTCGTGCTATCCAAATCCCATATCTGCATCACGTCAAATTAATTAATGCAATCCATTTGCTTGATCTGCCTCAATGGCAGTTTAAGTCCACATCTAGTTGCCCTGCGTGCAGATTTCTATTCCAAATTATTTTATTGTTTCAGTCATACTGCGCAACATTCACAACTAAAAACATCCGCAACACTAGTTACCTGAAATTCAGCGCCCATTTTTTTCATGGTTCACACTACTATCATATTAGGGGCAGGACCGCCTTTAGGCTATGTGTGCTTCTACATGTGATGCGCACCCCCCGGTCGGATACTGACCTGATGAAGCAATCGTGCAGGTTGTTGAAACGTCGTCATTCTTTGACTTCATCCGGCTGGACAGCCGTGAAGAATTCATTGAATCCTAATAACATTTCCTTCTGCACTAGCGACAAGTGTTAGAGTTTCTGATATCTCACGATCATCAATAAACTCACTGCACCGCGGTACAAATGAGATCCCATATCTCTGAATTCAATACAACAGCGATCAGAGAATATATTGAAAATATCTACACTGGACGATTATAAATAAATTAAAAGTAATTAATAAGTTGATTTGAAATAAATACCTATTTTTCAATGTCCAGGCAATAATTACTTTGCATCTTTGCATTTTCTTGGTTAAATGAAATTGTTATCAAGCAACATGCATAAGCTCGACTTAGTAGTAACATCTGTAACCATTGTCAGTTCAGCAACAAAGGCCATGAGTGTGACGTCAGCGCCACAGCCACGATGACACATTGACCAAGCTAAGCTTTATTATTAGAATTGACGATGATTCCTTTTTCATCCTATCGGTGATAAACGGAATTCTTGAAACTACTATCAGTTGGAGCGATTTTGTAACCTGTTATTACACCGTGATGTTGATTTCCGACTTACCGCTAGACCCATATACCATTCAGTTGTCGAATCGCCTGCAGCCGCATTAATCTGCAAATAAGTATAAAATATTTAGAATAAATTGCATAAATTCATTCTCCGACGTGTTTTAACAATTCTGAATGATAAATACAATCAACATTAGTGACAAAAATAACACAGGTTTCATGATAAATCTCACTAAATGCGCAACAGACAGTAAATTCGGAGACCATATTTGTGTTCCTTTACAAAGAATTTTAAATTATTATTGAATTAAAAGGTAAATTCTCAAGTAGGCTATAAGGCAAGAATGGGGAAAAGAGATTTTAGATTAGAATTTAGATGGTAACACTGAATCAAATTTTTTAAATTTTGATACGAATCCTAATGTGAGATAAAGAACTGATCCAAACGAAGCTTCCTCATTTTAATGTCAAGTCTTCTAGAGCCACTGTTCTGTGCTTAGTATAGCAAGTTCTTCTAGACCTTGTTGTACTTCTTGGATTGTGTTAAACGAACTTGCAATTACTGGTAGCTCCTGCCTATCCTCACATCATAATATGATGTGTGTTTTTCCATTCGATAAGTCAATAAATACATAAATAATGTTCTTAAGGGAGCGCCCCTAAACTACGTGGCTCAATCTTAATAATAATAATAATAATAATAATAAAATTAGCTTTTCATTTATATTATTTGTCACAGTTAAAATAATGTAAAGCACGTACTGCATATGAATATGAATTTAATTATCTCTGTGTGCTATTTACTATAGACTGACAATAGAAAACAACAAAGGCGTATAGTTCATGCTTAAGAACACACTAGTGATGAAATCGGTTTACCTTGTTCGTTTTTATATATATATATATATATAACTGCTTAACGTCTCTTAGCAGCGAGGTCTTTAGAGACGGGAAAGGATAGGGGGCAAGGAATGGGAAGGAATTCGGCCATGTCCTTTTGAAGGAAGCATCCCGGCATTTCCTGGAGTGATTTGGGAAACCATGGAAACCCAAATGTGGATGCCCGGACGGGGATTCGAACCGCCGTCCTCCCGAATGCGAGGCCAGAACGCTAACCGTTACACCACCACGCTCGGTTTACCTTGTTCTTGAGGTCTTAAAGAGTGCAAGATGTGTATCACAGTCAATATTTATAATCTATGTAAACGAGGTTAGTACGATTGCGCCACTACCGAACCCACAGTATTTCGCTCCCGCATCCGCATGTGAGTTATATGGTATGGTAGCCTCCCATCCCCCATCCATCTAGAAGGTTTCGGTTTAGAATTGCAGGGGGTTGTTTCTTAGTTATCGGTGTAAAAATAGAGCTTAGTAGAGGAAATAACACCAAAGGATTTATTACCCTGTTGTGGTGCCAATACGTTCCAACTGGGAAGGGTACATCAGTGAAGTCAGTATAAATTTGGAAATTGATTAGACAGGATCAATGAAAACTGAAAGAGACAGAAAGTAATATTTTCGGTGTAACGTTAGGAACGTAATAAGCGAAGTGAAATGATTGAGGTAGTGAACGGAGTACGAAGAAGAATTTCGGTGTATTTAGTAGTATTAACATTTAACAGGATGCCGAAACGTAAAAGAAGAGGAAACCGTCCCGACCATGAAACGAAAAGAAGCGAGAAGTACGTTTAGTTTCGCAACAGAAGAGGGCGAAGAGATTGCGAGAAAACGTGATAGATAAACAATAAGAAGGAAGTAGAGAAGAGAATTGAGTGAGACAGTCAGCAAATAGACGTAGAGAAACCGCTAAAGAAACAATAATATCTACGAAATGAGCTAAGTAGAGTTACAATGGGTGAATTTCGCGAAAGAAAATGATCGTAAGCACATGAACTAACTAAAGATTAGTGTATGAGAAGTGTGCAAAGCAAAGGAAGTAGATAAAGATAACATTTTTGAGGTAAGGCATTCCGTTACGATCCCAATACCACAAACACGTTGTCACTGGAAAAATGTATCAAGTGTGTCAATTCCGCGATTCCAAGAAACTCCGTAGAGTAACCTTTAGACTGTGTTGCATTAGAGCGGGAGTCCCCAAACTTTTTACCCCGTCGACCCCTTGATACGATATTTGCCTTCTTACCGACCCCCACAAGTATTTAATAGTAACATTAAATCATTTTTGGCATTTCTGATGCTAAGTAATAATGAGGCCTGTATAACAACTCAACTAAACAATTTATAAAATCCACGCAATAAAATTAACGGAATAACGAGATACTTTCCACTATTAGTACAATCTAAAAAAATAGGAACAAAGCTAAGGATAGATGAAATAAATTTCATATAAAGACCTGCCAAAATGAACAGATGGTTGTTGCACTGTTTTAACTTGTTACATAGCGATGAATCCACCTTCCTAAGGCACTCTTGAGACGAGTCTCTGCAACTATCGCCTCTTGACAACCACTTACCTCAGCGAGAAAAAATAATTGGTTAAAAGTTTCATCATTTACTTAACATGACTTCACAGACAGACGAGAATCGAGAGGATGAGCTTTAATTTTACTTAATTGACCTGATTGTTAGTAGAACATTCCTATTTTTTTTTTCATGTACAGTTTAATTGATCCTCTTTAGTATTAATCGACCCCCTTTCGACCCCCCTGTATTAATCGACCCCAGGAGATCTCTTATCGACCCCAAAGGGTCGGTATCGACCACTTTGGGGACCCCTGCATTAGAATATGATAAGTGCAAAACAGAGCAGTAAGGATTACAGTTTGGCAGGTGATCCATTCCGTTATGATCCCACTAATAGTATAAAAAAACACAAACACGTAGTGATTGTAAAAGTATTCTGTGGTGAAAAAGGAATTCGGCAATGAAACGCCAGGAAAGTGTTCCACGAGGGGAAAAATTCACTTACCACCATTGGTAGTACCTCTACAAGAATTTTTTATTATATGACTGCAGAAAAATATAGGATTAATTTTCATAGATTTAGAAAAAGCGTATGATACTGTCCCAAGACATATGTTATGGAAGGCATTACATATGTCACATATAGATAACTGCTTAGTAAAAATAATACAACAAATGTACATAAATAACACATACCAAATAAAAACTAGTCATGGATTATCACAAAAATTTAAAACAAGTAAAGGTCTACTGCAAGGATGCCCTATGTCACCAACCCTATTTAAAATTTATATAGATGTTAGTTTGAGAAAATGGTCTCAAAAGTGTAATAGAATGGGTTTAGAAATAATAGATGGAAAATATCTACATCATTTACTGTTTGCTGATGATCAAGTCGTCATAGCACAAGATGGTGAGAATGCAAATTACATATGTAATCAACTGTCAAAAGAATATAAAAAATGGGCCTTGAAGATTAACTACAAAAAACAGAATATCTTACTAATGATATGGATGAATTGTATATTGATGGAATAAAAATTAAAAGGTAATAATTTTTGCTATTTGGGTTCAATTTTAGAAATAGAAGGAAAATCGAATATGGAAATTAATAAAAGAATTACTAATGGCCGGAAAGTAATCGGGATGCTAAATTCAATTCTATGGAGCAAGAGTGTTATGAATAGAACAAAAAATAATTATATTCAAATCATTATTTGAAAGTATAGTCTTATATGGATCAGAAAGATGGACAATCAACCAAAAACATATCAAGAAGCTGAAAGCATTAGAAATGGATTTCTGGAGAAGATCAGCAAGAATATCAAGAAAAGAAAAAGTAAGGAATACCGAAATAATAAGGCTAATGGAAGTGAAAGAAGAAATGTATGAAGTTATAGAACGAAAAACACTGGAATGGTACGGCCATGTAAAAAGGATGGAAGACACGAGGATACCAAAACTGGTACAAGAATGGGAAGTTAAAGGAAGGAGGAAAAGAGGACGGCCCGTGTTTACCTGGCTCCAAAGTGTACAAACAGCAATGAGAAGACTTGGTGAAGAAGAGGAAGATATACACGATCGAAATATCTGGAGGAATATTTTGAGAAGATGAAGTCAAGATCTATGTTCCGAATTGTTTATTGTTGTGTTGGATAAAAAACCTCTGTAGCGAAAAAAGTCTCTCTTAATAGTAATAATAATAATAGAAATTCTGGAGCGACGTGTGACCAATTCCATCTAGTTTTGAATAAGATGTTTTTCAGATACTCACTAGACCCAGGCAGATTGGCAGCGTGAGCAGCAAAAGCAGGGAATAGCTCCCCATGGTCGCAGTTCTTGCTCCGTCCCGTGTGGATAACAGAGTGCTCCTCAGCTGCTTATAAACAGCTGACTCCCTGCCTCGATACAGCCAATCACAGCGATACAACTCACGAGAAGAATAAAGAATACATTGCACTCGTCCAAGTTTGGTGACAGCGAGATACGGCTTTTATGATGCTTATCATTAATAGCCTGCTGTTCTTTCTTCCAACTTACGTGGACTTCAGATGTGTTATTGCTATCTGTTATGGATCACCGATTGAATTGGCTCAATGATACAGCATCGGCGGCTGAAAAATCTTGCATCAGGCAATTATTTCAAACGCGGGGTTAACTTTACGCTGTCTAAAGAATTTTTTTTTCAATCAGCCTATTACTGCTAAAACCCGTCGCCTTCAACTTTTATTTGGAAAATCCATCAGATTTTTAACTAGAAATTTCCCCTTTCTGCTTAAAAAGAATACTGGATTTAATGTTCTTAGGCAACACAATAGACGTATTGTTTTGTTTCTTGCAATGCTGTAACGTCAGGAATGACTAATAGATTATTTAATCATCTCGTATATTCAATACTAGCGGAGTTCCCGGCGTTGCCCGGTTTAGTTGGCGTAGATTTACCCGTACCCTATTTTTATTCCCGCAATGAGAAACATTTGTACAAAGATTCATAAAATTCGCGCCAACTTTTTTCGGAATTAGAGCAAACCCAGATTCAAACTCCCGCTACCAAGAAATGGGTGGGTTTAAGTTTATTTGCACGTACACTATTTTCATTTGTCCGAAAAGATTCACGTGTATCAAGCTTCATTAATTTGGTTAAGAAATAGCATTACTACATTACTAAACAACGCTAGGTTATGTTAGAAACACACATTTGATTCACTTGCGAAGTTAATGGAAATACATTTCTCTCGAAACACCAGATACTTTAACTCAGCAGATTAAGCGTTTTATAAAAATACTAGCTGTTACCCGCGACTTCGTACGCGTGGACTTGGAGTTTCATTGCCAGAATTGGATATAGAAAACTGTTAGTAACGTAAGATTTGTCCCAAACAACACCGAGTCGACATAATATGATGGAAAGCCATCATTATATCATCCTATCGTCTAATCTGTCTCATGAAGAGAATCAATTTACAACATATTTAAAAACAGAAAAGTAAGCGAAGGTGCGGGGATGTGTGTGTGTGGGGGGGGAGGGGGGGGGGTTAACTGATGGCAGCTATATTTCAGCTTGGTTTTTTTCTTCTTTCTTCAACCTGAGCATCTGAATCTTATAATCTAATAGCAGCACATTGTCTTCTAGACCTGCACCTTAGGCCAGGTTTACGTCCGTAAGGCATGTCAAAAAGGAAGACAAATTGGTACCAGAAACTTTTATACAGACACAAATGAATAGTACAGTGCAGAGCAAATTGACTTCTATACTAAATAATAAGTTTTCTTTCTTATCGAAATTTATTAACAAATCAAACACTAACAGACTGCGCTACTGAGCAACCAACGTAACATTACAGACTAACACATGAATCTGTCTGTCCTTTCATCATTCGATAAGTTCTTAAAATTGGTGACTAAAACTGTTATTCATATCGAAAAAATGTCCTATGTCCTTCCTACACTATTTCATTGTTACATTCCATCAATATTGATATAGCCATTTAGTGGTCAAAACGTAACAAAAAGACAGAAACTTACTTCCACAATTATAATATAGTAGCTGGTATCCACAACTTCGTTCGTGATTGTAATGTATTCATATTGACAGCTGTAGACATCTAACAGCTTAGTGCACGATGGGAGACTGGATACTATTACCACACACAAATACCAGTCTTCTGCGCTATGTAGTTCCGGCAGCAAAGTAAAATTTACGGATACACACAAGTCTTTGGATGGAAATACGAAAATATTCATGATCACACCAATTTCAAACACCATATATCAAAACACTCCCACAGTTTACCGAATTTCGGCCAACGTTGTGATAGATGGGTGACTCTGTTTTACTACCACCACAAAAACGCCGTAATCTGCGATTGATAGTTTTCACTCAAAAGTGATACACCGTGACACATGCGTCTTTGCAGAAATATGAAATTGCCGCAGGTCGACCATTTCATCCCCCATATCTTCCACACCCCCATAGCTACAGACATCTAACAACCATAGTGCACGACAACAGACACGATTCTACCACCACAACATAAACACAAATGCTCTATGCTATGCAGTCGTGGCAGAAAACAGAAATCTGCGGAGACACATGCCTTTCGTCA